>JARWIR010000001.1:30915152-31282149 GCA_029959085.1 Nemophila menziesii | reverse complement strand
TAGAAAGATAATACGCAAAGAAAGAAAAGGAAAATAGATTTTTATTTGGTTTTTATAAAGAAAACTAAACTACTAAATAAAAGACAATAAAATAAATAAAAGAAAAGAAACGAAGATAGTATGAAAGATATAGCTTAGGTTTTACTAGTATGCACCAATCCTTCTAATTCTATCTATTAGGTATAGTTTATAAGGGAGAATATTAGCTCTTGGTATACTTAGTCAGGATTCTAAATTCCCATACCTTAGACCTTGAGAGCGACTAAGGGGGCTACGGCACAACCAAGACGTGATTTCAAATAGGGTTATCAAACGCTACTAAGGCCCTAAGCAAATACTACAATCATTGGTGATATGGTGATTAAGACAAACCCTAATGACTATCTAGTTAGAATCATGTTTTGTCAGAACTAATATCGACACTAGACGTTATGTGGTGGTTCAATAGCTAAACACCCTGTCAAGGAGACCATCTAACTACTATTAAGGTAATCCTAAACGTTGCGCACCGCAAGGAAAACATACATTAAATCAAAACACATAATCAAATATAAAGGTAAGTAGCTAATATCAGATTAAAACATGTAATTCCCAAAGAAACTTAGATAGAAGAATTAGAATTCATAGTTTATACATGATGCAAAACCCAAGCTAATAGAATTAATTCATACAAAGAAAAGAAGAGAAAAGAATTACAAAATAAGAGGTTGAAGGAGACATGATTGATGCACAGCTCCTTCCAGACTTCTTCTCTTGTGTTGTGGCTTCCTCTTGGCCTTAAGGTCTGGCCAAGGATGATTTTAGAGTGCTAAGAGGCTGTATTTATAGGGTATAGGAAGACCTAATTCGTTTTCTTGAAGGAGAAGAAAAGTAATGGACTCCTAGCCCAACTCAAATTCGTAAGGAAATAAAGATAAACACTGCTAGACAGTTTTGAGCATATCTTCTTCGTTATTGGTCGGTTTGAGCTCCATAAGATACCAAAAGAATCGTAACAGAATTATCTTTTTCCCTATGAAAGGAACTTACCAAAATCGGCCTATTTCTTAGGTAAATAACCACTTCTTTAGGCGTGTACTGCAGAATTCAGATTTAGGCAGCTTTTTCTTCTCCTAATTGAACTCAGTTTCCTTCTATCTCCAATTTCCATGCATATCTCTTTCCATATCTTGTAGTCTTTGACTTGGACTCTAATTAATCTCCATAATTATCTTTAAAGCTTCACACTAAATAAACAATTAAACCCAATATGCTCTAAAAATATTATGTTAACTAATAAATAAGCCTAAAATGATGTCTCTGAAGTATATTATATTATCACAAATGAGGAGACATCAATACCCCCAACTCAAAGTTGTATCGTCCCGATACAATAAAAGTAAAGAACAGTAGGGTAGTCAAGAAGAAGAAGTAAGAGGAGAATAAGAACAGAACATAATGAATGATCCTAGAGCAAAAATATCTAAAAAGTCTCATGTAGTAATGCTTAAGAAATAATGCACAAATATGCTTAATATACATGTAATCAACAATCCATAAATTTAAGTCAAGATTAATTTCGCAATGCCAGAAGGAGATGATGATAACTTAGTTCATGTTAATGGCTATAGGTTGTTCATAGGTCCTAAATAGCATCCAATGGTCCACTTACCTACTACCTAATAGCTCAATTGTTTCTCCACCTAGTAGTTAGAAATCCTAAGGTCTTTGGTTATAACTTGGCTTAAGGACGGGTGTGGTATATTTAGATAATGAAAAGTGAGCTTTTGGCTCTCTCCTCACTAGCCATCAACGAATCGCCCTAGAGCTTGAGTTTTCACTCGAAGATGTTCTCACTCAACCCATTTTATTGATGCTTTTGATTTGCATCCCCAATAAATCCCAAATAAAACCTTTGATGATATAAAATCCACTTTGCCGGTCCGAATATATATTCCTTTCATATCAAAATTTTTGTTTCTTTTGTATAGCTATGATTCTCTTTTTGATGTTCGAGATATCACGCTATTTTTCATATATATATTCTTTCTTTTTATGCCCTTGTTGGCAATTTTAGCTCGTAGCTTCTTTTCCATTCACTATTACCCCGGCAAAGGGTTACAATAATAACTTTCTCATCATCACCAAATTCACAATTACAATTACCAAACCCAATGTTCCCAAATGATGAAACCCAACACCCCAAACTCAAGCTCTAAAACAAATTGTTTCAGGTTTTGCGATTCGAGTGCGGGTCATGCAGATAAGTCCTAAAACTAGGGGTATGGATTATAATGTGTTTCAATAAAAAGGCTTTAGAAAGGCTCAGAGGGGTTAAGACGGATAAATAACAATAATCAAATAAAAGGGTGAGAAAGCATAAACGGCTGCAAGTGTTTTAACATGAAAGAACTGCCTTATTCATTTTTCTAACTACCAGATTTTGTTACTTTTTCACTAATAGTTCATAGATAAGCGGGTTTTCAACTAATTTTAAACCTCACGTTCTACACACCAAATAATTTCCCCAAGTTTCAACGTACTTCTTAGCATTGCTTATTAACTTTTCTATCCTTTATTTCCTGTTTTCATACATGCATCTAAACAAATTTAATACATCTTTCAAAAACATACTACTTACTATCATTGACCTAATCAAATCATGCTCAATAGGTACATTCAAAGATATTCTATGCCTTTATTCAACCCAAATTTGTTTTAAATTTTATGAAAAAAAAAAACAAAAAGGAAGATGAGGACAACGAATCTCCACCCCCAACTTAAAAATGAGCCGTGTCCCCACGACTCGAAAAAAAAGACTCAAAAAATAAAATTTAAAATTAGCATACATATTGCACATAAATAAATGGTAGGGAAGAAAGAAAACATACTCTTCGAGGCTATCACCTCGCCTTATCGATACTCGGATTAAATCTGATGTATCTTCTTCACCCAACTTCTTATTCGCTTTTCGTTCAGGACACGTGATCATAATAAGATATTGCATTATATAACGTCATGGGAGAGATCGAAAATTCGTATCACCTCCTCATAGATCAACTGTGCCACATCTTCCTCTTCTCCTCACACAATACAATTCACAAAAAGAACGTTTAGAGCGTTTTACCGTCAACGTAAACCAACCCAATCTTTCCAAATCTTCATGAATCTTCTTGTATTCTCCGTCAACTTCTTCTTCAAATACTTTCTTATAAGAAAAAGGTAGTTCCTTTAATTGTTCCATGGAGAAGCTATCAGGGCCCTTGAATCTTTCTCTTTTTCTTTGGGTATAAGGTCTCTATAGAGGTTGTGTTGTCTTCTTCACTAAATTTGGAATCTTTTTGGTCATTGAATCAAACACAGCTAGCTAACCTCTCTTTTCATGACCTATTTTACCCTTTGAATTGGAACTAGGACTTTTCTCACTTGATTTCTTCTCAATCAAATCCAATACCTTGATTATCTTCATCTCCCTTTAGGTATATAATTTCCATGTTCTCTTAATCATCCCAATTGACCCCCAACTCAAAGCTTTAACCACTCTTGAAATTTGAAACTCTTGATTATTGGTTGTACAAGCTTTATTTGGGTTAGGAAGGTGATTTGATGATGATTCTCTATGTGAGTAAGATGGATTCTTCATGGATTGGCTTGGATTTAAGAATTTGTAGGATGAATTTCTGAAATTTAAGCTTTTGATTCTTGGATTCAAGGTGTTTTGGTATGATATGGGTGGTTGAATCTTCTTTGTAATGATGTGGAGAATGAATTGGATGTGTTTTTATGGTGATTGGGTAATGTTTTGATGATTGGTGAAGGTTTTTATGAGCTTTAATGGAGTTGGGAGAGGTTTGGAGAAGACAAAGAGGCTTGAGGTTTAATAAATTCAGAATAATGATATTAACCCTCCTTATAAACCTTAAATCCCGTTTCTCTCTCCAGGCGGCGACCTGCGGTATACCGCACAAAGGGTCCGGTATACCGCAACATCTGATGCTCCACAAAATTTCGTTCGCCAATAAACGCGCGCCACATACCCTGACACGGGTTTTTGCTCCCGCGGTATACCGCGCATATTGTCCGGTATACCGGACTCATCGATCAGATTTTTTTTCTCCTCTGCATAAAACACTTGGCATCTACCCGTGGTACGGGTTTTCTCACATGCGGTATACCGCGGCTGAGGTCCGGTATACCGCACCTGTGGTCAGAATTTTCCGAAAAATTTTGTTCTTCATTCCCTAACTCGATTTCTCCAATACCTAAGCATCAAAAACACTAATACCTTTCTCAAATATGCAATATCAACTAAAATTAACTAAGCTAAACATAAATTAAAAACTAAAAATGTAAAAACATAAAAGAAATTACGGGTTGTCTCCCGTATAGCACTTTTGTTTAACGTCTTTTAAAGTTAGACGTGTTACCTCGATTAAGGATGACGAAATTTCCACCCTTTGCCTCTAATTCCCACGAACTTTTCAGCTCGATTCTTCATGATCATGGATGGTTTCATCCAAGATTTCGTGGAAAGGGGTGAATCTGGTGGTAACTCGATTTCATTTGTAGCATTACACTCCTCTGGCAATCCATTCATCTCTTTAGTTTCGAATCTTCGTTTGTCAGAAAGAATGTCCTTCATGAATTTTGCATATGTTGGCATTCTCTTGAGAGCTTCTACAAACGGTATTTTAATCTCTAACTTGTTCGCCATGTCAACGAACTTCTTGAATTCCAGGTCATTGTCCTTTCTGACACGTGAAGGGAATGGTGGAGGAGGACATGTGTTGGTTACCACTGGGCTCTCTTTCTTTTCTGGTGTCTTCTCTTGGACACTTTTTTGTTCAACTACCTCTTCGACCTTATCTTCTGTTGTTTCTTCTCCCCCCGTTTCTGGAATAGGGACTGGTTCTGGTTCTGGTCTTGGTGGAGGTAGTTGTTTTCCACTTCTTAATTCAACTGCAGTCTGCATGACAAACTTTGTTTTCTGGAGCACTAGTATCACTTTGGAGTTGCCTTTCTGCAAGGATTTGAACTTTATTCACCATTTGTGACACTGACTGCACCATCTTCTGAAGCGCATTTTGTGAGTCTTGGAATTCTTGCTGGCCAATCTCTATATCTTCAATTAGGTTCATTATCTTAGCCATGGTTGAATTCGAACTCGAAGGTTGTTCTTGTACGGTTTGCTGCATTGAATAAGGAGGTGGTTCTTGATAAGCTTCATTATAAATCGGCGCTTCTTGGTAGACAGGTTGTGGAGGATAGTAAGATTGTGGTCGTGGTTGATAATAATCATCATAGTAATGGGTATTATGATAATAATTCTGTTGATCTCTGACCAAATAATGGGATTGATAATCAGCGTAATTTCCTTGGGATTGATAATAACCATCATAATAATGGTCTCTTTGATAAGGCATGCAGGACATTGAGGATGGATTGTTCATGCAATATTCCCACGAGTGATCTCTTGTTCCACAACTAGGACATGAAGGTGATGTATGTACTAGATTTCTCTGAGCTATTTCTCGCGCTTGTTCTCGTAATTCCTCAAGTTGTTGGTTTAACTCTTTGAGCTTTAGAGCTTCTAAAGTCTCTTTTTTTTCTGCTTCAAACGACCAACTTCTCTTGGGTTCACGAAAATTTTCCATAATGGTATTAGCTTCTTCAGGATCTAATAACACGAAACCTTTATCTCCTAATAAATCTGCTCTCGCCTAAAAAAATCTGTAAAACAAAAACTAAAAAGAAAAGCGTAAAATAGAACTAACTAAAATAAAAGCACAAGATAATTGCACAAGGACTAACGATGTAGTTCCCGGCAGCGGCGCCAAAAACTTGGTGTGGCCTAGAGTGTGATAAAATAATGATATAAATAAGTGCAAATAAACACCCTAAACTAACACGGTACTGCAAGTATTACAGGACGTATGCAAGTTTTAATAATAAGAAAATTCGTTCCTCAGGGACTGACAAAAGTTAGAGAGAACTTATGCAAATTATCAAGTGCATATATAAAAGATAGAAAGATAATACGCAAAGAAAGAAAAGGAAAATAGATTTTTATTTGGTTTTTATAAAGAAAACTAAACTACTAAATAAAAGACAATAAAATAAATAAAAGAAAAGAAACGAAGATAGTATGAAAGATATAGCTAAGGTTTTACTAGTATGCACCAATCCTTCTAATTCTATCTATTAGGTCTAGTTTATAAGGGAGAATATTAGCTCTTGGTATACTTAGTCAGGATTCTAAATTCCCATACCTTAGACCTTGAGAGCGACTAAGGGGGCTATGGCACAACCAAGACGTGATTTCAAATAGGGTTATCAAACGCTACTAAGGCCCTAAGCAAATACTGCAATCATTGGTGATGTGGTGATTAAAACAAATCCTAATGACTATCTAGTTAGAATCATGTTTTGTCAGAACTAATATCGACACTAGACGTTATGTGGTGGTTCAATAGTTAAACACCCTGTGAAGGAGACCATCTAACTACTATTAAGGTAATCCTAAACGTTGCGCACCGCAAGGAAAACATACATTAAATCAAAACACATTATCAAATATAAAGGTAAGTAGCTAATATCAGATTAAAACATGTAATTCCCAAAGAAAATTAGATAGAAGAATTAGAATTCATAGTTTATACATTATGCAAAACCCAAGCTAATAGAATTAATTCATACAAAGAAAAGAAGAGAAAAGAATTACAAAATAAGAGGTTGAAGGAGACATGATTGATGCACAACTCCTTCCAGACTTCTTCTCTTGTGTTGCGGCCTCCTCTTGGCCTTAAGGTCTGGCCAAGGATGATTTTAGAGTGTTAAGAGGCTGTATTTATAGGGTATAGGAAGACCTGATTCGTTTTCTTGAAGGAGAAGGAAAGTAATGGACTCCTAGCCCAACTCAAATTCGTAAGGAAATAAAGATAGACACTGCTGGACCGTTTTGAGCATATCTTCTTCGTTATTGGTCGGTTTGAGCTCCATAAGATACCAAAAGAATCGTAACAGAATTATCTTTGTCCCTATGAAAGGAAATTACCAAAATTGGCCTATTTCTTAGGTAATTAACCACTTCTTTAGGCGTGTACTGCAGAATTCAGATTTAGGCAGCTTTCTCTTTTCCTAATTGAACTCAGTTTCCTTCTATCTCCAATTTCCATGCATATCTCTTTCCATATCTTGTAGTCTTTGACATGGACTCTAGTTAATCTCCATAATTATCTTTAAAGCTTCACACTAAATAAACAATTGATCCCAATATGCTCTAAAAATATTATGTTACTAAATCAAGACCCAAAATAGGAAAGTTCATTAAATCAAGCTAAGATCAACCTATAAACTAATAAATAAGCCTAAAATGATATCTTTGAAGTATATTATATTATCACAAATGAGGAGACATCAATTGTACATAGTCTTGTTACTTCTTATACCTTTTACGGGTGTAAATATGATGTATATGGTTAGAATCCCTCCCTAAACATAGTCAACCTAGTTCTGATTCACCTCGGGAGTATGCACGGGGAGGTGTGCATATTTTTCGTGGGACTAGTCAAGGTGCACATAAGTTGGTCTGGACCACAAACTCTAAGAGGATTTCAAACTATATACCTATCATTCATATTTTCAAGGTACATAATAAGAAACAAGGTCCTACCTAGGGAAGCTTTTGGGGAAGAAAGAGAGGGTTAAGGATTAAAAATTCGTGTCTAACTAACCTCTCTCTTCAAAAACCCTTCTTATAACCTTTTGCTGGCGGCACCGTGCGGTGTACCGCACAAAATTTTTATTGGACCCGTGCCACGGTGTTGACAATATGGTCTGGACTCACGTGCTCTAGGCAAATTACCTGATTTGTACTACAGTTGTGACGGTTTGGGTTGGTGCGGTGCATCTGACCTACCCCGCAGTGTACATCGTGGGTCTTTTGTTAGGATCCGTCGTCACGGTCTGACGCGAATGACGAGACGATTTATTTCGTGCTAGACCATTTTGCTGAACCGTGCCACGGTCTTCTTGCCTGCAGTGTACCGAAGCTCTGGTGCGGTGTACCACACAGAAGCTTTGGTTTTCGCCAATTTTTCGCGACTTTTCTCCCTAACTCGATTTCTTAAGTACCTACATATCAAAAACACTAATACCTTTCTCAATACTGTAATATCTACTAAAATCAACTAATCTAAACCTAAATTAAAGACATAGAAACATAAAAAATGCGGATTGTCTCCCGTATAACACTTTTCTTTAACGTCTTTCAAAGTTAGACGTGTTATCTCTATCAAGATTTTCGTATATAGCCTCCTGATGTCTCCATTTTTGTTCTAATTATATGCCCTTAGGAGACATAATTTTAGGCGAATATTTAACTTATATGATAGAATTTTAGGCTTATTTCGTTGTATTCATTTTCTTCTCTTGGATTTATAATATTTCGTTTTTAGAGCTTTTGTACGTTAATTTGTTTGTTTTTAGTGAAAAGTTCTTAGGTCCATGGATGATAGGGATCACCAAGACAAGGAGAATAACTCGAGAAACAAAGTTTTAGATCGAGCGGAGAAGTCAAAGGCGAGAAAAGATATCCCAAAGAGTTGACTAGGAAAGCTGCAAATTTGGAAGACTGTTACTAATTGCTGATTTCAAGCCACTTAGATATAGATTCAGCCTTTGGGTCGTGAAATAAGGATTTTTCCTTATTGATTTAGGAAGATTTAGCATCTGGAATGAGTCGATTTCGAGTTTATTTGCAAAAGTTACAACCATTTTACTAAGGGTTGCACACCAGTTACGAGAATTAGAAGAATGGACTTGGGTTTTTTTTTATTGTTTTAATTATATTCATTAAGTAAAAAGCCCACTCCTTCCTCTATTATAAATATGCCTTTAGACTCCTTTTATCATTACCACTTATCAGATTATTTCATACGCTCCAAGAGAGAGTCAAAGCAGAAGTAGAAGCTAGTGCTGGAAGAATTCCTTTGTTGAGCCTAACCAATGCCCCAATTAGGTTCCTTCATTTATTTTTGTAATTGAATATGAACACCTTTTATTATATTTCAGTTAATTTAATTCCGTTATGAACTAATTTCTTTTGTACTTGAGAATCACTACATGGGTTGAACCTAATTATATTTAATTCTTGTTTTCTGAATTCGGGATTTAATTATTTAAATTAAATTAGGTATTTTGTGTTGGCTATTTTCTTAATTTCATTTACTAATTTTGAAGTCATGAATCAAACTTTAGGGCTTAGTAATTAGGCTATTCACTTAAGTGGCAAAGTAATCACCTTGACGGGGGGTTTAATTACAAACATAGATAATAGACGCGTAGTATTCGTCAATGACCCTGATGGGCTTGAGTAACCATGCAGCCAATGAGGTAAGAGACTAAAACCGTTCGAAAGTAGATATAATCTCCCTAATGGGGTTTATAGTACCATAGGATAGCTCCTAAGTCAACCCTGACGGGGGTTAGGAGAGATTAAGTCCCGACTAGCACAATAATATCAATTTAGCCCTTAAACAGAAGCATTAATTAGATAGACTAGGTAAAACCCTTGCGAGACTCAAGTATTCCTTCTCTTCTTGCGTCTAGCTCAATTACTTGCTTTATTTTCCTTTCAGTTAAATTAAATTAGTATTTATTATAATTGCATCTTTAGTTTTAGAAAACCAATATAAAAATCATATCATTTATTTTTCCGTTAAGCAATTATTCCTACTATTTGATTAATACTAGAGTTGTAACTATCTGTCCCTGCGAACGGAACCTGATTTATCAGAGTATTACTTGGACAACCGTGCACTCGTATTTTGTGGTTCCTCTACTTTATTCGCATTATTTTATAACACCCCAGGAACCACCACCTCCCAAACAACGAGAAAGGCTATGAACGTCTATTAATATCCGTTTAATTCTCCTCTTGTGCCTGATCTCTATCACCTTAGCTGAAACAACTTCCGTGACTATGAATGGTCCCATCCACAAATCTTTGTGACTTCGTGGCCTATTCTCGGGTTTGCGGTTTTTCCATACAACTTCATGGCCGACCCCAAACTCACTCATTGGTCCAGTATCCACGGGTTTTGTGTGGATCTCTTCTAGGACTTTATAATGTGAAAGAGTGTGGATGATAGGCACTATGGATTCCTTTGTTTTTTTACCCCAGACATAGAATGTCTCAGATACATTTTTAGCACGGAGGGTAACTGTTCCCTCCTGGAAGTTGATGATGCTTTGACTTGTGGCCAAGAACGGTCTTCCAAGTATAATTGGAACATGCTTATCTGCATAATAATCAAGTATAACAAAGTCAGTGGGGATGGTGATATTACCTGTTCGGACATGAACGTCCTCAAATGTTCCCCACGTCTTTGTCACTGAGCTATCCGCAAATTGTAACTTCACGGGAGCCTTTTCTGTCTTCTTCAGTCCAAGCCTATCGAACACGGACTTCGGCATAAAATTCACACTCGAGCCCACATCACATATGGCCTTTACTTTAAGCATACCACTAATTTGAATAGGAAGATTAAAGCTTTCTGGATCTTTGAGCTTGAGTGGTAACTCCTTTTCAACTCTTCTTGAGACTCTCTCAGTATGAGCCACAGTCTTTTTTATGGCTTCTACACTCGCTTCTTTATCTGTAATAACTTGCGTGAATACTTGTTGCGGTGTAAGCTTTTTCTTTTCAATCTAAAGCATTTGGGCGTTGATATTTTCTGGACTATACGCTTCTACAAATGTCTTGAGTTCAATGTCAACCTCCGGATTTGTCTTAGGAATATATGGTGACATTGTTTGAACAATTGGTGGCGATCCCACCTTCTCTTCTTCTTGCACAACAGGTGCAACTTCTTCCTTCTTCTCTTTTGAGGCTTCTTCCTCTTTCGCTTTAGCTCCGGTAGCTTGAATCTCTAACCGATCTAATCTCTTCTTGCATATCCCTCAAAAGATCTATAAACTCGGATCTTTCGGATGAATCCGAATCTTCAGAAAAGTCAGAGTCTTAGGGGCTAGACCTGGTTGGTTTTTCTTCAATTTCTAGAACTTCCACGACAATTTCTGCAGCATGTGGTACTTCTTCCTTCTCTTCTATTTCAAGGCAAATTGCCTTACAGGCTTCGAACCCAACATTGGCATCACCTCCTTCAATGGCTTTCAATTCTCTTGCTTCCATAATATTCGTTAAAACGTTATTCATTTTCTCTACTTGTGTTTCCAAGATTTGAATTGAAGCCTCTTGTTCTCTCAACTTCTCATTTTGTGAGTGAATATTACTCGTCATTAGATCCATAAAATTCTTTAAGTTCTTCTCTCCCACTACTCCCTCTTGATGATGTTGTGGTAAAGCCATCTGAGCTAGAGTATAGGTATAAGCATCATTGGTAGGTTGTTGTGGAGGAGATGGTATATTAAAATTCTGATTTCCTTGATAAGTACCTTGACCTCTTGGTTGGTAAGTGTTGTTTTGAGGACGAGGTTGATAGTTACCTTGATTTGCGGCCCCATGTGGATTTGAATACTGCATACCCGGATGATTTTTGTTACCAAATTGGTAATTTCCTCGATGGAATATGAAATAAACAGATGCTGGATATCCTTCACACTCTTCCCATGTATGATTTGGTACCTCACACTGTGGACAACCTTGTGCTTCTTGCACTATATTTGTTGCATCTAAATTCTGACGTCTTTGTTGCATCTCAAGCTTTATCTCTTTGACTTGATTCTCTAATGTTGTTAATTTAGCTAATTGAGCAGTCTCTATATCTAATCGAAGTGCACCTTTGGTATTTGTAATAAAAGCTCGCGATAGTGGCCAAATCCTTTCTGTTTCTATAATACGTTCTATACCTTCAGCGGCTTCTGTAGGATCCATGGACACAAATCCTCCGCTTCCAAGATTATCTACCCTCAGTCTACTTTTTGCATTAATACCTTGATAGAACATAACTAACTGTAGAAATGGGGTGTAACAATGAAGTGGACATCTAGCTAACTTCTGTTGAAACCTTGTCCATGCGTCTCTTACTTCTTCTTCATTCTCTTGGCGAAACTTAGAAAGCTCCATCTGATCTTTCAATCTCATACTCTTCGGATAAAAATAGATAATGAATGTGGCTTGAAGTTTTGCCCAAGTATTAAGTGTACGTGGTGGTTGTCTATCTAGCCAATGACCAGCTTTTCTGGTCAGGATAAACAAAACATATGACAATACAGTTACTCGCGTGTAATGCCAGGAGTAATATAGGCATCACAAATCTACATGAACTTATGTCTCTTACCGGATCTTGAATTTCTACACCACTATAGAGTCCAGAGCTTGTGAATTGACTGAGCATACCCAGATCGGGCCTGGACTTTATGTTTTGGATCTCTAGAGGACAATAACCTAAAGGTTGAACTAGAAAAGGTGATCCCAAGCCTGTGAGATCTTCTAGACGTATATTATTCATGTTATCTCTTGGTGGTGGTATTTGAGGAATAAGTGGTGGTACCCGAGGGAGTGGTCCTTGTCGTTGATTGTCATTTGGATTAAGATTAAGATTATACTCTGGTGGAATTAGCTCTTCCTCTTGTTGAGACATGGCTTTTATTTGTTCTCGTTCTTCTCTCAAGGGTTTGTTGTAAGGCTTGAAAACACTTTCGGGGTTCTCGAGCATACACTAAAAGACCTGAAAGAGACAAAAACAAACAGAAAGCGTAAATCTAAAAAAATAACTAAAAACTACTACACTCAAAATAAAAACCCACACGAGACATAAGTCCCCGGCAGCGACGCCAAAAACTTGGTGGGGGAAAATGTGTGATTAATAAACAGATAAATAAAGATAATAATAAATGACACACCCTTGACTACCACAAGAAACTCGCTGCAAGTATTACAGATCGTTTGCAAGTTTAGTTAGTAAGTAAAAGTTTGTTTGTAGGGATTCGATCTGTTAGATCTACTTATGTATATAAAGAAGTGTAGGAGAAATTACTTGTTCGATAAAAAGACAATAAAAGAAATGATATTTATTTGGTTTGTTGACAGAAAAGATAGTAATGCAAATAAATAATATAACAAAGAATGGAGATGAGAAATATAGCTTAGGGTTGTTAGTATGCACTTATCCTTCTAAATCAATATTTAGATATAAGGGTGATTAAAGCTCTTAGATAAATAGACAGGATTCTATATTCGTCATAACCCCCTTCCAGGTGGACTTAGGTGGCGACCTAACAATTACCGGTGGACTTGGGTAAGGGGACCCTGCGCAATGATCGGTGGTTAAATCTCAAACCCTAATGACTATATAGTTAGGCAAGCCCTTCCGGATCACTACCGCACACTAGACACTTATGTGATGTTTCAATAATTAGACACTCCTTCCGGGTGACCATCTAACTACTATTAATGGGATAGTCTATACTCGTGCACTAGCAAGAACTACGGTCAACAAATCAAAGCACATAAAAAAATATGGTTAAGAAGCTATAATCAATTTAACAAAGTTTTCCCAAATTACATAAAGTCAAATAAAGAATTAGAAATAAAAGATTATACATATGCAAACCCAAGCTATGGGAAAATTAGTTCTTATCTAAAGACATAGAAATAAACTACAGATATTTCGACCAA
The DNA here is from genome assembly GCA_029959085.1 of Nemophila menziesii. Taxonomy (NCBI): domain Eukaryota; kingdom Viridiplantae; phylum Streptophyta; class Magnoliopsida; order Boraginales; family Hydrophyllaceae; genus Nemophila; species Nemophila menziesii. The sequence goes on along the minus strand of JARWIR010000001.1, from coordinate 31,268,528 downwards.
AAAAAAACTACGGATAAAAGTAATTAGAAACAAAGATAAGCTAAGTAATTAGAAACAAAAATAAGCTAACGAATCTAATACATATTACCCTAATGATAGAGGGAGATGATGGAGATGAGGAGTTTCCTACTTTTCAACTTCTTGTCTTCCTCTCTACAGGTCCCGTTGCTTCTCTTGAATGACTAAGGATTGATCTAAGGTTTAGAACTGAGCAAGGACCTGTTTACAATGATAAGAGGGTGTATTTATAGGTGTTAGGAAGACCATAGGTCGAAATATTGCAGTAGAAGGAAGGTAATTTGAGTCCAAGTCTAACTCAAATTCGTTTCCTAAAATATAGGAGAGAGGATAAAACACTGTTGTCTTGTTTTGGCCGTATCTTCTTCATTATTGGTCTGATTTTCGCATACTTTATATCGAAACGATCGCAGCGAAAAGATATACGTTTTATCATTGATTGCTTATCCAAATTCCCAGCCAATTTGAAGTTATATTCACTTTAGTGTACGTGACTGCAGAATTTCAGATTTACTTGGCAATTTTTTGTTCCCCTAATTTATCTCTTGATTCCTTCCATATCTTCTTCCCTTTTCACTTTAGAATGTATTTGGAATCTAATTATATTCCATATATCTTTAAAATTTCACATTAACACACAAATTAAACCAAATATGCTCTAAAAAAGTAATTCATCAAATCAAGACAAGAAATAAATATAAGTATCAAAATATGAATAAAAATCTATAGTTAATAAATCAAATACACCTAAAATGATGTCTCTAACCTAGATGATTATATCATAAATAAGAAGATATCAGAAACAAACCCCGATTCATTACTCTCACATATGACAATCAGCCCCGAAATGACCCGACCTTGCTCTTTCCCATTCAACTTCTTTCTTGATACATTCCCACATACCTTTAGCTTTACCACAATCCCGAAAAAAGGTGAATCACATTTTCCTCTTTCGATCCACACCACGTGCAAATACTCGTAGCATCTATACCACGTTTGACTAAATTTAACTGTGCTGCTAACCTATCTTGTACCGCGAGGCATAGGAGGACTTTAATTTTTTGCAGACATTGCATCTTATAATTTTTTTCCATTCTATTGTCTCATCGTGTTGTATATTAAGGGTATCCACGCACACCAATTTTAACAAGAATATGCCACGAGTCTCATTCAACCGAGACAAGATATCACGATGATCCATAACACATGATACTCTCAACGATGTGACTTCTAGAAGTTTGTAAGATGGTAGCATGTGTTTGAAACGATTCCAATCATTAATTAATTATTTAATACACATTCACGTTTGGGAAAAAATCATTTCTATTTTGCGTTTTCTTATGCATGTAATGTCGAGTTCTGTAAAATCTGAAATCTTAAAAGATATCAGGGTCGGTCCTGACATATTTGGGGCTCAAAGCGAATTTCATAATAGTGTCCCTATATATACATTAAAAAGAATTATAAAACAAAATTGAAAAACTTTTTTCATAAAGAAATTATTTTAAGATGAGACTCGAACCTTGAATCCCTCAAAAGAAAGTATATGATTTTATCCACGATTTAACTTATTATTCATGCTATTTAACTGAATTTAAATATATAACTATATATATATATATATATATATATATATATATATATAAATATTTGATTCTTTCAAAAAAAGGCCTTTAAAAATACTAAATTTTTGAGGGCCCAAGACGGTTGCTTCTTGGACCTATCCCCAGACTGCCCTTGAAAGATATAATTCTAAAAATAATGAACATCAGTTTATCCAAAAACTGATACGAGTATCTAGGGTGATACACACTCTAATATACTAACAAGTTCTATAGTTATTTTTCATCGAAGACAACTAGATTCGTTAACATCTAATACTAATCTTAAAGTTGTCTTCTCATGATGGTAAGTGACAGACTATATAAGATAATTACATTTTCTTTTTAATTCTAATTCGGTTTTCTTAATCTTTCAATATGATGAGACTAATTATTAAAAGACTCCTACAAGATATATTTAATGACTTTTAAATGATTTTATACACCTATATGTTAAATTATAAATGATTAACTTTTAAAGGAATCTATGATAGAACATATATTGAATAATAATATATAATTAAGCACGGTTACTGTTAAGTTTTTAGCAACCGTTTAAATGGTTGTTAAATGTACGTTAATTGATCATTAAAGGCAGGATTTTAGTTTTAGTGACTGATTTTAGTCGCTAAAGACTGATCATTAAAGAGGACTTTTTTCGACCACACCTTTACACTAGCGAGCACCATTTTTACCAACCACCCGTTGGTCGTTACAAGTTTCTCACTTGGCGGCCACATGTTGGTCTGTAAAAGGTTATTCAATTTGAGACCAATAGGTGTCCGTTCTATGGTTTTGATCTTTACCGACTACCTTGTGGACGGTATAAATTAACTTATTTAGTGATCTATAGTGGGTCGGTTAAGGATTTTAAAAAAATAGGACAGATTACAAACCAAATCAAATAGTTGCAAAATAGACTACAGTACAAAACAAGATAGTTTTTAAAAAAAATTGTCGAATGAAAATTTGTTAAATTTCCAAATGAGCTAAAAGTTTGATCCGCCAGGAGAAGGAGATGAAGACATTATATGAGATTTATATTTCAACACGCTCCTTCACATGCATGTTTAGTAGGAGAGATATCATTGCATGTGTAGATTTATAGTGTGTGCGGCAAAGATATTTGAGCCTATGACCTCTGATACCATGTGAGATTGCTAGCTAAACTAAAAATTCAAACCATTAGGAGTAGGTAGAGAAGACATTATATGAGATTTATATTTTGAGAGAAATAAATTACAAAATCAAACAAAATTAAATAGTCGGACAAAAAACATATAAAATAAAGTAAGTTACTACAAATAGACCGGGGATTAAATTAGGGTAGGATTGATCAAAACTGGGTCTCATCAGTATCAGCCTCATCTGTGAGTGATCGATCTATAGACGTCCGTCCTGTATGTGGATTACTCGTCTAATGTGTCAGCAATAGTAGAATAACGTGGAAGACATTTAATGCTGACATTTATTGCTTCTAGCCTAGCTGTTGATTTGCTCAATCACCTGCATAAACCCCTTGAGAGTTAAGGCCGAATTAAATGGCGTGGATCTTCTTGTGCTAGATGAATCCTGGTCCGCTCCTTAGATACCGACTGCCCTCGCCCAAGCATCAATCTTCCATCCCGACGTTTGGAAAATTGCCTAATCATGGGTCTAAATCTATCTAGGAAGGACCGACCGAGCTCTCGGTTTCCAACCCTTTCATGCATAACTCATATGGTTATTTGTTACCTTGATCACTGGTATAATACTCTAGTGTCAATGACACATATGGTGTGGCTGAAGACCCCGACACATAGCCATGAGTCTCTTACGACAAATCAAACCTCTCCCTCAAGTCAATCTATTTCATAAAGTTGATAAAAATGTAAGTAAATAATAATATTTATTTAACTGTAAGTTAATTCAAACTTACATCGCATTGAAAGAAGCATTCATTCCTCAAATTTCCCAACTTCCTCAACCCGATTTTACTGTAATAATCCACTCTCTATGATTTCTTCTTGTTCCTCCAAGCTGAGGTTCGAGAGCGTCATCTGCCTATATCTCTAGGAAAAAATCGCCAAGATCCTCCAAGAGGTCTGGTAAGACTACAAATTATGATATAACCCCAGGAATACTTTTTATCAAATCAAACAATGAAAATACCAGAGACATTATCTCCGCCATCATGTGACGGGTCAGCAAAAGGGTGGTCGAGCCATGACCACTTCCCGGGCCCCGCTTCTCTCTATTTTTATTTGTCACAACTAATCTAGTATGTTTAAAGTAAATTTATTAACGTCAATGTAAATTATCAATAATTTATTGAAATATAAATTTTTACCTGAAATTGCTCGCTAGCCTATATGTCTAAAATCTTCTCCCAATCTTCCGGTCTATAACTTTCATGAACTGGGCATGTTTTTATCCAATTTCTACAGATGGCCCCCTTTTGATCCTTGTACATGGATATCACTTTTTGTGGACGTTCTTTTGCATATTTTTCCAGTCTGGACGATTTTTCCATTCCACAACCAAAAAATATCGTTGCAATAAAATAAAAAATAGTCAGAAATATTGTTTTATCCAATGAAATATACATACAAGGAATTTAACTCAAGGTTAGTCCAAATATAATCCTTGTGACGTTAGGGGATATGCTTCCACTCGATATAATGTTTAGGAATTGTTAGTCCTAGAGGGGGAGAGTGAATAAGACTCTAATCTAATTTATTTCTAATTAAAATATAATTACTCCTAAGATAGGAAAGAAGAGGTTAAACAAACCTATAAGTCAACCTCTTAAACAAGGATACTTAAAGATGTTATTATACTCAATGATTTTTGTGTAAACACTCATTGATTTTTGTGTAAAAACTCAGTAATTTTGTGTTAATAATAAGTGATTTTAAATGATACTCAGTAATTTTTAAATAATACTCAATATTTTTCAAATAATACTCAGAGTTTTTGCTGAATATACTAGTGATTTTTCACAATACTCAGATAATATTTCCGCTACTCAGATATTTTTTCCAATACTCAGAATTTTTTTGGTAGTGACGTCTTCCTTCGGTGGTGCCCGAAGATGTATAGTGATACTTAGTACTTTGATGGTCCACTTATTTTTTATCTTTATATATTTTTTGCCACTTGTTTTTCATCTTCTTGTAAATTTTATTTTATTCGAGGGTATTAGAGTATTTTAGTACGTCTGTGGCATATTCTAAGAAGAATTCAATCAACAAGTTCTTATATGCCATGAAATTTGTCTCCAAGACCCATAGGTTAATAACACTATTTAAAAAGGCAAAATTTGACGGTCAATATTATGGGTGAGTATTTTACCAACTATGAAGGTGGTCGATAACAACAATTTTTAAATCTAATACCGACTATTTAGATGGTTAGTTTTAAAGATTTTTTATTTTTTATTTTTTGCCAAATAACCTATCAACAACCATTAGTGGTCGTTGATATTTATGTTCTAACAACCACTCTAGAGGCAGCAGAAACTTTAATTGTTAAAGAAGCAAAATGTAACAATGGAGGTTGTAGATATATGTACTTTGTTATGTGAAACTATATCACATGTCTAATTCGTGGTGTTTATCTTACATAATTATTATTTCAATAAGACCCACCATTCTTGTTTATTTTTAATTTTAAACGGTAAATTTTACTGTAATAATGGTTATGTCAGACAAGAACCACAAATAAAGTCTTTGATCTGAATTCATAAAAGATTTATTTTAAATATCATATTATACAATATACCAGTTTTAACATAATATGATCTAGTTAGAAATAAATTATCTATATTACATTACAATGAATAAACTGAATGTTTTTTTTTGGACGGAATGAATTGTATGTTAGGTGTTATATATCATTACTCATTTTAGATCTATGCATGAATTTTTATGATAATCCAGTGACTCATATATTATTTGGATTATATAAAAAAAAATATACTCTCGTGGATACTCAGTGTTTCAAAAATTAACAAATAAGTGTCTAAATTTTTTAAAATGAAAAATAAATATCCAAATTTTTATTTTATGTCTTCTGTTAGTAACTACCTTTACCTTTGACGTTAACTGTCACATGCAGATTGTGTGGCGTTTCCATGAGTATCCAAGTTTTTTAAAATTTGATAAATAGTTGCCCAAGTTTATTTATGTTTTAGTCCAATAGATAGGGAGAAATATTAAATTGTCCCTAAAACAACAAATATTTATAAAAAACTAGAGTCACGTGGTAGTTAACGTAAAAAAATAACAATATATATTAATGAAAGATAAAAAATGTAAAATTAGACATTTATTTATTATTTTTGAAAATATTAACATTTATTTATCCAAAATTTATAACACTAGGTATCTACGTGATAATTTTTCCAAGTATATGATAAAAGATTCTTTAATACTTATAATATAATCATAAGTGTCTACTCAATAACAGATAGCCGGAAAGTAACGTGATGAAAACATAAAGGCAAATAACTAGGAGCATAATTTAGTTACAAAAAGTTGATGGGAAGTTTTAAAGTTAGGCGTATATGAATTTCAAATCAAGCGTTTTCTAAAATTTCAATTTTGTAGAAATGGTAGTAAGAATAAAGTGAAATGTAATGGCAACGAATAATTTATTAGAATCTTAATTCAGCAACCTATAAATCCCAAAGAGAAAAGGAAAAACAGTAGTGCGAAAGAATAATTAAAGTGAAACAGTTGATGAAAATATTTATCCATAAAGGGAGCACTCTAGCACTTAGATCTTGACACCTTAATGCTCCTCTCAATTGGCATCGAATATGGTGCCGATCGATCAGGGGCTAATCGCCGGAGAGAGGATAATTTACAAGTATGTACGTCACATATAAAAAGCTAACAATATATGAGTTACATTCATAAATTAATACTATATAGATTCATTAAAAAAATTGAGTTGATTATAGGCATACTTGCCATCACCTCTAATAATTAAATATAGAGAAAATCTCAATCTTAGCTTATTATTTATTGCTTAAAAATATTTTTAGACCAAACGTATCGAAAGTCACATTTTTAGGCCTAACATATTTAAAACGCCTATTTTTAGGCAATTTTACTAATTTCGTGAAATGTTTTATAGATTTTAAAAACAATTTGGACACTTTAGATATAGTTTTTAGTTTGTGGTGCGTCCAAATAAACATATAGTTTATTTGAAATGCCAAAGTTGTCCTTAGAATCAATTAAATATCTCACGAAATTAGTGAAATGGCCTAAAAATGAGCGTTTTGTATACGTGTGGCCTAAAAATGTGACTTTTAAAACGTTTGTCCTAAAAATATTTTTAGGCCATAAGTAATGGACTAAAATGGAATTATTGTCTGTCGAGAATTAGAGAAAAGAATATGAAAGACTGTGTTTTGTATTGAACAGTGTTCTAAAACAAGGCCGCCTAGGCCTTCCAAAGTGTGATGCATCTAGAATTTCTCTTGAAGGTGGATCGAAGGTTCGTCTACGCATAATCTAATTAATAAACTACCCACTCAGATGAATGGGTCCACCATCCTGAACTACCTAGCATGCCAGCCCATAAATAACTAATTTAATTTAATCCAAACTAACACATAAGCAAATTATACAGAAAATCTACTTAGATTAGAGTTTGAACGCGCGAGAAAAAGAAAAAGGTAGAATTTTTCAAATTCAAAAGTTTAGATTTCTTGAATTAGTCATTTTTAGGTTAAAAATAATGAACTCTATTATTTTATAATGAAATATATTTTATATATGTTAAATTGATCAATTTTAAGTATATTAGGATGTAACTATTATTCAAATCAATATATTAGTAATATATATTTAATATAAATTAATATAAAACTCGCCTAGGTATAAACCGTCTAAAATCTGATTAATGGGCCGCCTAGCCATCTAGGCGCTCGAAGGTGGTCGACCTCCCTAGTACCACCTAGCGCTTTTAGAACAATGGTATTGAATGAATGATATTAAAGTGAACTACATAGCAATATTTATACTAGGACTAAGCTTGGAGAGTAAGCAGTCTAAAATAACTATGGTAAATAATCTCTCTAACTAAGGCAAATAATATCTCTAACTAAGGTAATAATAAATCTAATATATGCTTACATATATAATCTAACACCCCCTAAAACTCAAGGTGGTGAGAATGACACTATCTTGAGTTTGGATCAAATCCATAAGACGACCTAGAGGATGAGCTGTGGTAAAGATATCAGCTAGCTGGTCTGCGGAAGGTGTGTACTGAAGTATTGTTGTACCTTGAGCTACATATTAACGAATGAAATGACAATCACACTTAATATGACGATTACGCTCATGAAAAACATCATTATGCGCAATTTGGATAGCACTTTGATTATCACAATGAAGAATCGTGCCAGTACAGGGAATAAATCCATGGTCGAGTTTGTGAATAAACATAAGATGGAGCATGAGGAAGGGAGAATGATGATAGGGATGAAAACATTTTATTTTCCCAGAATATCACATGACGTGATACACGCAAATGTTTTGAGAGTGGGTCCCAACACCTATAACCTTTATGTTCAATCACATAACCTATAAAACAACATAGACGAGCGCGAGGTTCAAATTTAGTACGTTCATGAGGAGGAACCATAACGAAACAAGTAAAACCAAAGACGCGAAAGACGTCATATATGGGTGGATTACCATGTAGACGTTCATATGGGGTAATATTATCAATAATGAGAGAAGGTAAACGATTTATGACATAAACAGATGTGAGGGCGGCTTCTCCCAAAAAACGTTCCGGGCATGAGGTAGAAATGATATATGTGCGAGTGGTGTCAAGGATGTGTCGATGTTTACGTTCAGCACGTCCATTATGTTGAGATGTGTATGGGCAAGATTGATGTGAGACAGTGCCATGTTGACAAAGAAGAGAGGTAAAGTTAGACGACTTATACTCCATGGCATTATATACGGAGAATCTTGATACGATATGAAAATTGAGTGTAAAACATGGTATTAAATTCTGAAAAGATTTGAAAGAGATATGGCTGGTCTTTCATAAGGTATATCCATGTGAATCTAGAGTAGTCATAAACAAATATAATAAGGTAACGAGATCCCCCCATGGTCGCTGTGGGAGAGGGTCCCCAAATATCTGAGTGGATTAAGTCAAAGCATGCAGATGATGTGGATTCACCCTTACTAAATGATAAGGTTGGTTGTTTACCGAGTTGACACGATATACAATCTATCTTTTCAATGGGTAGCTGACCTAGTAACCCTTTTGAGACAAACGGTTGAAGTTTACCTAATGAAGCGTCCCCCAGTCTAGAGTGCCAAATTTGAAGAGGTGATGAGAATGATGATGGGATTGGTAAAATAACTGGAGCAGCGGTATGAGATGGGAGACGGAGGTTGACAAGCTCAAAAAGCCGTCCTACTTTACGGCCTGCCCAAAGAGTCTGTCCAGTTTTAGGTCCGTACACAACAACTCGAACTAGAGAAAGTGACGGTTAGACCAAGGTCACATAGTTGACCCATAGAAATAATATTTAATGAAATTTTAGGAACAAGATAAATATTGGAAAATGAAGTACTAGAAGTAGAAATTGACCCAATATGACTTATTGACATAGGTGTACCATCAATAGTATAAATAGAGGGAGCATGTGGTATAGTGTTTTCATTAGTAACCAAATTAGAATATGATGTCATGTGATTTGAACAACCATAATCGAAGAACCAAGAATTCTTACCAGATGTTATAGAATTTACAACCGAATGAGTGTGAGAAGATTGAGACATGACTTGTTTAAACATACCCTGAATATCAACAATTGAGATGGGCGAGATATTTGATGTAAAGTTAGAATTTTTCGTATTGCTGAAATGATTTGGCACAGACGTTCGACTCAGACAATCATTGAGATAATGACCTGAACAAGTTTTACGACAAAATTTGCAAATACGAGTAGGACAGCTTAAGAGATCATGACCATCTTTATGACAATACTTGCAATATTGATATGAAAAGGGGGTGGGGGTGGAGTAGAGTCATTGTTTTTCTAGATGTGTTTGTGCAAAACAGGCTTACCGAAAAATAATTTGAGGGAACAAACTGCGGAAACGGAACCAGTGGACCGAAAAACCTCAAGAAGGGTGAAGTTCAAAAATCTCGTTTAAGTGATGTGGCAATCAACGATGACGTGGCAGTCAATATTGGAATGACACTGACGTGGTGATACTATAGCTGGCAGATGGTGCGATGAGGTGGCACATTTTTTTCGATTTTTTAAAAAGAAAATTTGCAGCCGCTCTGGAACTTTAAACGCGCTTGGGAGCACGTGTAGTGTCACATGAAGATAATTTTTATACCAATAGAACCGTATCAAAAAGATCTTCGATTTGATATATTATTCGACTATATTTGGTGATCTAATGAAGAAGTTAAACACGAATTAAGATTCGACTTTTTCGTTAAAATAATTGGATAAGTATTTTGGCGATTTCGATGCTGATGAGATGATATGATGACAATGACACGAGTTACAAGAATAGTTGTTCCAATACCATGTAAGATATTTAAATATGTGGAAGAGAATAAAAAGGAATAATATATTAATAATGAAAAAGCATAAAGGTGGAAGAACAAAAGAATACTAAATATTACCGTGTGAATTGATTTGATGTCTAATACAATAGAATGAGACCATATATATAGGTCTAAGTATTTGGTAAACAAGAAAGGTAAAACTATGCTAAATAGGAAACAAATATTATATGGAAATAAACTAGTCTAATAAGGTAATAATATAGTATGATAATAATATATTTAACAACCCCCTCAAATTCAAGTAGTTCGGAGATTCTATTGTGGCGTGCTCAATTGGAGGCGATTCTCGAAGCTCATGGCTATCTCCGCCATGTTAATGGTTCGCTTACCTCTCCATATATGTCGGATTCAACTTTTCCGACGTGGATTATTGAAGACCAACAGCTCAAAGTCTCTCTACTCTCTGCTATGGTTCCGTCCATTTTGTCCCAAGTTGTGAAGTTATCTACTGCGTATGATGTTTGGAAGAAATTGGAGGAAATCTTTGTTAATCAGTGTCGTACTCATGTTCATCAGCTTAAAATGAATCTTTGTAACATTCAGAAGGGTGAAAAATCCATGACAGCTTATCTTGCTGAGATTCAAGACTTGTGTGATGGTTTGGAGACGGCGGCCTCAGCTCTTCCATTGGAGGACATAATCATGTATACCTTGAAGGGATTACTTGCAGATTATAACCAATTTAAGTCTAGCATTCGAATTACGAATGCTCAGAAATCTACCTTAAGTTTTCATTCGTTGGGTAGCTTACTTGTCTCAGAAGAACTACATATGAAGATGAATGAAGTTTCTGATTCTACTTTACAACCTACATCGGTGCTATTTACTCCGACCTCTTCTCCGATCTCCTCAGTTCATTCTAACTCACCAAATTCAAATTATTCATCAAATATGAACTCAAGAGGTCGTGGTGGTTACAATTCTCGTGGTAGAGGTCGTGGTCGTGGTCGATCTAATTTCTGTCAATCACCGGTGCCAAATCAATATGTGGGACCTCCGACGTGTCAAATTTGTCTCCGATTTGGTCACTCTGCTATTGACTACTATTCACGTAGTGATTTTAATGCGTTTCCTTCACCTAAAGCTCAGCAACGCATGGCCTTAGCTGCTCAAGCTTCAAACTCAGCTTCAGCCTCAGCATCTTCTTCTTCTTCGTCTCAATATGATCCTGAACTTTGGTATCTTGATTCTGGGGCGAATAGCCATGTTACGCATAATCAGAATATGATTCAACAATCTGTTTCGTATAATGGTAATCAAAATGTAGCTGTGGGTAATGGTAACACATTGGAGATTGCTAACGTGGGTAACAGTAAGCTATTCTCTTCTTCTTCTTCGTTTTATTTAAATTCGATTCTTCATGTCCCTAAAATCACCTCAAATTTTTTGTCTATATCTCAATTTACTAAGGACAATAACTGCTCTATTGTGTTTACATCTGAGTCTGTGTCTATAATTGACTCCAAATCTCATTGTGTGTTTCAGGGCCAATGTAGAGGTGTACTTTATCCCCTAGTCTTTGGCTCAAGTTCAGTCTCTCCTAATCCATCTTCATCTGTGTTCTGTCTTTCATCCACTACTATGTCTTCATCAGCTGCACTTTGGCACAATCGTCTTGGTCATCCTTCTTCCTCTGCTTCAATATTGTTGTCATTTGTGTTAAACACTAAGCTAGATCACTATGGTGTTTCTTGTAACTCTTGTTCTATTTCAAAATCACATAAATTGTCTTTTCCTTTATCTCAAACTATTACATGTAAGCCTTTTGAACTTGTGCACAGTGATGTTTGGGGACCTTCCCCTGTGCCTTCTTGTTCTAATTTTCGTTATTATATTGTGTTTGTTGATGATTATACACGATATTCTTGGATTTTTCCTATGCTTTTTAAATCTGAAGTTAGTCAAATTTTACAAAACTTCTATAATATGGTTAGCACTCAATTTGATGCTAAAATTAAAATTCTTAGAAGTGATAATGGTGGTGAATATCTGCATCATTCTCTTCAAACTTTTCTTCAAAATCATGGGGTTTTACATCAAAAGTCATGTCCTCACACCCCTAAACAAAATGGTGTCTCTGAGCGCAAGCATAGGCACCTTATTGAGACTACCTTGTCCTTACTAAGTCATAGTTTTTTACCTACCTCTTTTTGGCTTGAAGCACTTTATATGGCAGTCTATTTAATAAATTTAATGCCCACTACTGCCTTACACAATAAATCTCCCTTTCAATTATTATATAATGTTACTCCTTCTTATTCTCACCTAAGAGTGTTTGGTTGCCTATGTTATCCCTGGCTAAAACCATATGCCAAAGATAAACTATCTCCAAAATCCACTCCTTGTGTATTCTTGGGTTATTGTTCTTTGTCCAAAGGGTATAAATGTCTATCCACTGAAACAAATAGAGTGTTTGTCTCCAGACATGTAGTTTTTCATGAGTCTTCCTTCCCATATAGTAAAATGTCTCCTCCAACCGAGTCTTGTGAGCCTTTAACCCAATCATCCACCTTTGTAGATATTTTTGCTTCCTCAGTCAATCTTGACTCTTTAACTCATCCTTTCTCTTCACACAATGAGTCCTCTGCTCCTACTCCCAGTATAACCCTTGTTACTCCTTCACAAAATGTTCCACCTGTTCCATCTCATCCTATGATCACTAGGTCTAAAACTAGACAGTCTTATCTGTGTCAGTCCACCTTAGTCAGTCCTTCTCTTATTGAACCTGTGTCTTATAGAGAAGCTGCTAAATATCCTTGTTGGCAATCTGCTATGTGTGATGAATATAGAGCTCTAATGAGTCAAGGTACATGGATTCTGGTTCCTCCTCCTCTTGGAAGAACCCCCATTACCTGTAAATGGATATTTAAGATAAAACGCCATGCTAATGGAGAAATAGCACGTTATAAAGCAAGATTAGTTGCTCGTGGTTTCCTACAAGAGTTTGGTATAGATTATAATGAAACCTTTAGTCCAGTTGTTAAACACCAGACTATTCGCCTTATTTTATCTCTGGTTGTCTCAAACAATTGGGTTCTTAAACAATTAGATGTATCTAATGCGTTTCTTCATAGGGTTCTCGATGATGATGTTTATATGCATCAACCAGCTGGCTTTATTGATAAGGATAAACCTTCACATGTTTGTAAACTTCAGCGCTCGCTTTATGGCTTAAAACAAGCTCCAAGAGCTTGGTACCAGTTACTTAATGCTTTTCTTGTTTCTCAGGGTTTTCGTGCAAGTAAAGCGGATTCTTCTATGTTTGTGTCTGGTGAAAATGAAAGTTTAACTATAGTTTTGGTTTATGTTGATGATCTCATTGTTACAGGTGCGAACTCTACTCGCATTACATCTATTATTTTAGCGCTTAAATCGCGTTTTCATATGAAGGATTTAGGAGATATGTCTTACTTCTTGGGTTTAGAAATTACTCGGTCTTCATCTCGTTTGGTTGTCTCACAAGCTGCTTATGCTAGTTCTATATTATCTAAAGCTGGTATGGATAGTTGTAATTCATCCTCAACTCCAACAGTCAATAAGTATGCCGTTATTTCCAACCATGGTTTACTACCGTTTGAAGATATTACTTTATTTAGAAGTCTTACAGGTGCACTTCAGTATTTAACCATCTCCAGGCCTGACATTTCTTATGCTGTTAATAGAATTTGTCAATGTATGCATAAGCCTACTAATGCAGACTTTGAGGCCTTGAAGAAGTTATTGCGCTACATTAAAGGGACTATGAGTTTTGGTTTGGTTTTTACTCCATCAAAAGCTGTGTTTCAAGCTTACTCAGACTCTGACTGGGCTAGTTGTACTATTGACAGGAGGTCCACTACAGGTTACTGTATATTCCTTGGTACAAATTTGATTTCTTGGGGGTCTAAAAAGCAAACTACGGTCTCTCGTTCTTCCACCGAAGCTGAGTATAGAGCCATGGCTCATGTCTCAGCTGAACTAAAGTGGCTTCAATCTCTTTTACAATGCTTGAATATTGCTATTCCTACTCCTGTTCTACTGTGTGATAACATTTCAGCTATTGCATTAACTTCAAATCCTGTTTTTCACACGAGAACTCGTCATATGGATATTGATTTTCATTTTGTTAGGGAGCAAGTTCAAGCTAAATTATTACACATTCTACATGTTTCATCTCTGGATCAAGTTGCAGATGTTTTTACAAAGGGTCTATCGCCTTCGCTATTTCAATCTTGTTTATCCAAACTTCCATTGCTTCGCATGATCAGTTTGAGGGGGGCTGATAAGGAGAAGACTATAGATGAGTTAAGTAACTCATCACCTTGAGTTAAATAAACAAATTCTTGTTACACAAAATGACAAAATAGTTAAAGATAATTCTTGTTACAGAAAATGACAAAGTAGAGCAACAACAGTGTGATAGAAATGTAGTGGATTGTTTCTATATAAAGACAATTGTAAATGAACCATTAATCATATCAATATACAAAATATATTTCTATTTCATTTTATAATAGAGGGTAACTTGAATTTGAAATATGAAACGTTGATGACGTGTCTTGAGCATCGTTGATGGAAAAGAGACGTGGTAGTGATGTAGCGGTGAGGTGGAGCGTTGAGAAACGTGAACCAAGAACCAAGTGTTGATTGAATTACCGAGACGAGACCACTGAAAGGCCTAACGAGAGGAGACCATTGAACGACCTAACGAGACGAGACCATTGAATTGCCTAACGAGATGAGACCATTGAATGGCTTAACGAGATGACGAATCCTACGAGAGGATTAAGATTCTATTTCCTATGAGAGGAATAAGATTGCGATTCCTACGAGAGGAATAAGAGAAAGGATTTTTTTGTTTGCACGGAAGCGATTGAAACGAGAATGAAGGAGTGACATAGAAGATGTAGATTGATGAATTGCGGGAACGAACTAAACGATAACGAGAAACCAATTTGGATTGTGGTTCTGATACCATGTGAGAATTAGAGAAAAGTATATGAAAGACTGTGTTTTGTCTAGAATGAACTAATCATATTAAAGTGAACTATATGGCAATATTTATACTAGGATTAAACTTGGATTGCAAGTAGTCTAAAATAACTATGATAAATAATCTCTGTAACTAATTTAATAATAAATCTAATATATACTTACATATATAATCTAACTTTTTTTTTCGATAAATAATGGAGGCAGTCCATCAATTCTAACCCTGAAGGAAGAAAAATCAAGTAAATTTTGATTTTTAATGCACTCATCCCACTTTTGCAGTAAAAATGTGTTTACCAAAAACATGGCATGCTAAACCGCTTCAAATCATTGGTAAACATCAAAATACACACATTGAGTCCCCTTTTCGCGATAACAAGTCCCAAATCCATGTTAAAAAAAGTCCCAAATCCCAACCAGGTTGCTCATTGTTGACAAGTTCCCGAACCGGAGATACAACCATGCCATTTGGCATGTATTCAATTAGAAAATTTATAAGCTAATTGTCCTTCCAGATGTTGGTCTCGGTCCTACTTCTAACCGCCATCCACAAACAATAACCTTATTTCTTTTCATTGAGAAAGTGATCACGATAAAAGTAGATACCCTTGAGTACCTTAAAAACGAGTCTATACTGATTCAGAATTATTCAAGCATGGCTGGGTTTGGCTGTTAAAAACACTTTGCAGTTTGTAGTACTTATAAGGTTTTGAGATTAAAGTTAAGTGATGTTGGTCAAATGAGATTTTACTCAAGTGATTACCATGTTTACGATGATATTCAGTAACTCAATTTAAAAGAATGATTCGAATATTGATACATTTATTCTAGTTATAATGATTAACACAATGTATTCATCTGGTTAAAATCATTTGAAACTGAATGAGAAATTGAGTCATAGAATTTGAAGAAATTAAGGAAAAAACATATATGTGTTATTTATTTTTTATTTCCTTGGTTATGAAGCAAAGCAAGCAAAAAAAAATTGCTGGGTTGGAGGTTCAAACTTATATCCCCAAGCTGGTGTGATTTTGGGCCAAAGTTTCATACCATCTGGACTAGCCCATGCTTTGGTCTTCTTTAGTAAACGTTGTGTCTTATAGTATAACGTATCTTCAAATGAAACATCACAACTCTTTGCCAAGACACCTTTCATCTTCTATAAATAGTTGGTCAACTCAAACATTTTATTCATTCACATTTCAAAGCATTAATCATTAAAATTATAAGAGAGAGATAGAAAGAAGCATCATTATTAAGTTCGTTGAAATTCTTAAGAATTCGTGTGTCAGTTTCTTTTGAATAGTTTTGTCGTTGTATCATGGAGGTTGAAGCCAGCAAACGTAAGACACCGGTATGTGGCCTAAATACCTTAAAGACATCAGATCCAATCCGAGCCTCGATAAGTAAAATTATTTATTTATTTACATATATTTTATTTCTGTATTATCTTTTATATTTTTTTACTGGTTTATACAAATAATACACAATAATTTAAGGTATTTATGATTCACGTTGTATAAATCAGAAAACGTTTTCTTTTCGTTTTATATAACTTATTTTTGCAATAATATTTGGGTCTGTGTATACAGAACAAAATTGTTACATTTTATTTCTTTTCTCCTATTCTGATTTCTAGGCTTGTGTATACATACTAGAAAATTACTCACTTACTAACGTCAAATTTCTGCTTCATATAGAATATGGAGAATAATACTAGACTAAGTGAAAAGCAACCTAAGACGGGTAATAACTCAAGAACAGAAGTTTGTGTACCCGCACCAACACCCATTGAACCACCCGATAGGCCAGAAAAGTTCAATGGTTCTGACTTTAAGAGGTTGCAGCAAAAGAGTTGTTCAGCCTGACCACTCTAAGCTTGACAAAATTTCTGAAGGAAGATCCACCGGAAATGTGATCCAATCCAAATAGTGAGACATACAACACAATAGATGCTTGGCAACATGCTGATTTCCTATGTAAGAATTACATTCTAAACTGTTTGGATAATTCCTTATATAATGTGTGTAGCACCATGACAACTGCCAAGCAATTATGGGAGTCTCTTGAGAAGAAATACAAGACTGAAGATGCCGGTACAAAGAAATTTGTGATCAGTAGGTTCCTTTATTTCAAGATGGTGTATTAAAGATCATTAATGTCTCAAGTACAATAGTACCAGTTGATCCTTCATGAGTTGAGCGCTGAAGGTATGAATCTGGTAGAGCCTTTCCAATTTGGTTCTCTTGTGGAAAAGCTACCCCCATTGTATATATATTTCAAGAACTACCTCAAGCACAAACGCAAACAAATAAGTCTTGAAGATCTAATTGTAAGGTTAAGAATCGAGGACGACAATCGAATGGATGAAAAAGCAACTAACCCTCGATCATATGAAGCCAAGGCAAATATTTTGGAACAAGGGAGGACCAACCAAAACAACAAGCGCAAGAGGCAAGGAAAGTCAAATAATGAGAATAACAAAAAAGGTGAAATTCAACGGGGATTGTCACAACTGTGGAAAGCATGGACATCGTGCAAAAGACTGTCGAAACAAAAAGGCACAAGGATTCCAAAAGAAAGTTAAGGCCAGTCAGTCGCATGTGACTGAGATACTGAGGGTATTGGCGATTTGGACCTGGCGGCAACAGTATTAGAAGTCAACCTCGCCAGCAACCCAAGAACGTGGTTGATAGACACTGGAGCAACCCAACATGTGTGGTCAGAAAAATCTGTGTTCAAAACCTACAAGAAAGCTACAAATGAAGAAATCATGTATATGGGAATTTTCGCCACCTCAAAGGTTTAAGGTACTGGAAAGATTGTGTTGAAGATGACCTTCGAGAAAGAGTTGACCTTGAACAATGTCCTCCATGTTCCACACATTAGCAAGAACTTAGTTTTTGGTTCATTGCTTAGCAAGGCTGGGTTTAAACTTGTATTTGTAGTTGATAAGTTTAGATTAACTAAGAACAAAATGTATGTAGGAAAAGGGTACCTTTGTGACGGTCTGTTTAAAATTAATGTAATGCCCGTAGTACCTACAAAAATTGTAACCGATAAAGAAATAAATGAAAATTTTGTTTGTGTTTATATGCTTGACTCACCTAATTTATGACATTAAAGATTATGACATGTTGATTTCGGTTCAATAAATAAGTAGTAAACGTTGGGTTTTTACCTAATGTGAATTTCAATTCTCAAAAGAAATGTGAAGTATGCGTTGAGTAAAAATTAACCAAAACCTCGTTTAAATATATAGAAAGGACTTCAGTACCTTTAGAGTTAATTCACAGTGACATCTGTGACTTAAAATTTGTGCAAACTAGAAGTGGAAAAAAGTATTTCATAACTTTCATTGACGATTGCACAAAAGTATTGTCAAATATACTTTCTTCAAAGTAAGGATGAGGCCCTACAAGTATTTATGCAATACAAAACTGAAGTTGAGAATCAACTAAATAAAGATTAAGAATCTTAGAACAAATAGGGGAGGAGAATATGTGTCTCCTTTTGAGGAGTTTTGCGCTGAACATGGAATCATCCATCAAACCACGACCCCCTACTCGCCTCAAAAAAACGGGATTGTTGAACGCAAGAACCACATGTTGAAGGAAATGATGAATGCCTTGATGATTAACTCAGGTTTACCACATAACTCGTGGAGAGAGGCTTTGCTCACTGCAAATCACATCCTCAACAAGACACCGCACAAGAAGGTAGATAAAACTCCTTACGAATTATGGAAAGGACCACCTTCCTTCAAATACTTAAAAGTGTGGGGATGCTTGGCAAAGGTAGCAATTCATGTTCCTAAAATGGTCAAAATAGGACCAAAGACCATCGATTGCGTCTTTATTGGATATGCTCACAACATTGCTGCATATAGATTCCTGGTACACAAATCTTGTCATGTTGACATTCATGTCAATACGTTGATTGAATCAAGAAATGCACATTTCTTTGAAACAACCTTTCCGTACAAGACCGCACCAGAATCTAGTTCCTTAAAAAGAACACATGATGCAATTCAAGAAGAGCAAGATCAAGAATCATTGCCAACCGAAAAGTAAGATCAAGAATCATTGCCAAATGAAGGAGAACTAAGAAGAATTAAGCGGATGAGAACCTCTACGTATTTTGGTCTTGACTTTTTATCTTATATGCTAGATGACGAACCAAGAACATTCAAGGAGGCTATGTCAAACCCTGACCCTCCATATTGGAAAGACGCGGTAAATAGCGAGATAGATTCCATTATGCAAAACCATACATGGGAATTAATGGATCTCCCTCCTGGGAATAAACCACTTGGATGCAAATGCCTATTCAACAAGAAACTAAAGACCGATGGGTCTATTGAAAAATACAAGGCTCGCCTTGTTGTAAAAGGTTATAGTAAAAAAGAAGGACTTGACTATTTTGATACTTATTCTCCAGTCACGAGGATATCATCCATTCAAATGTTAATCGCTATAGCTTCAATATACAAGCTTGAAATACATCAAATGGATGTAAATACAGCCTTCCTAAATGGAGAACTGAATGAATATATATATATATAGAACAACTTGAGGGTTACGTAGTTCTAGGTAAGGAGAAGCAAGTATGTAAGCTTGTTAAATCTTTATATGGTTTAAAACAAGCACCGAAGCAATGTCATGACAAATTTGATAGATTCATGATCTTGAATTATTTCAAGATCAATGAATGTGACAAATGCGTTCAGGGTCGGATCCAAGAGATAAAATGAGAGGGGCTTGATATATATGAGGGTTCGGGGGTTATCGTTTTCAATTTTTTTAAAGTAAATATTAAAAACATAAATTTATAATTACGAATGTCAAAATATAGATATAGACATACAACACTATTGTGATTCTCTGTTTGTTCAACAAAATAAACTTACAAGTTAGCATTTATCTAAAAATGATGTATAGTAACACCATTAACACTACATTTTGGGAAAAAAAACATCACACCTAGTTTACATAGTATCACTAAAATTATATTAATATTTTATAATTTTATATTCATATTCTAGTTATGTAAAAGGAAAAATATTATAATTTTATTAACTAATGTATAAAAGCCATGGTAGCCTAAAATTCAAAATAAAGACCAGTATAATGAATTACAATATTCTTATAAGTTGGTGAAATTTGACAAAGTTATGACTTAAAGTTATTATATTAAATAAAAACTTAAAATTTGTTAAAATATAAGAATAAAGGAAACTCATAATAAATAGTCATGCATAATATAAGATTTTCTATTTTAAGTCTATTTAAGTAAAACTGGTCTTCTATTCCATGTGCATTTAAGAAAAAAAATTAAGTAATTGCTATGTTTCGAACACAAAACCTCTTTACTAAATCATATAAACCAAGCATAGCATCAACCAAGCTATGATACCTTCTATGCACTTTGAAGCAAGAATGTAAAATATAAACGTTCATAGGGGACTAATTATTTTTCGGACGAAAACTACACTTGCATATCATAAAATTTATGGGTTCAGGGGGGGCTTGAGCCCCTCCCCTAGGCCTTAGCTAGATCCGCCCATGAATGCGTTTATGTAAAACGAAATGAGACAGGATATGTCATTGTCTATTTATATGTGGATGATATGTTAATCATTGAAAGTAACACTGATGTGATTACATTTACCAAAAGGATGCTTTCAAGTAAGTTTGACATGAAAGATCTAGGCCTTACGGATGTTATTTTGGGTATCAAGATTCTTCGAACATCTGAAGGTATTATACTATCTCAGTCACACTATATTGAGAAAGTATTAAACAAATTTAGTAACGACGACACAAATATCGCCAAGACATCTGTTGACATAAATTTACATCTTGCTAAGAACACTGGTGATATGATCAACCGGTTGGAGTACTCTCGGATTATTGGGAGTCTTATGTACCTGACAAACTGTACTAGGCCAGATATAGAACATGCAATAAGCAAGCTAAGTAAATAAACACATAATCTGGGGAAAAACCACTGGATTACTATTGTAAGAGTTCTAAGGTATCTTAGATACACTATGAGCGAAGGGTTGTTGTACACTGGATATCCAGCTGTACCTGAAGGATACAGTGATGCAAACTGATATCAGACTCCACCGACTCAAAATCCACAAGTGGATTGTCTACATGTTAGGAGGAGGAGTCGTGTCTTGGAAATCCACTAAGCAAACGTGCATAGCCAGACCCACTATGGAATCTGAGTTTATAGCTTTAGACAAAGCTGCTGAGGAAGCCGAGTGACTTCGGAATCTCTTAAAGGATATTTCTAATTGGCCAAAACCTGTGTCAGCTATTAGCATACATTGCGATAGTCAGAGTGCCATTGGTAGGGCACTAAACAAAATGTATAACGGTAAGTCTAGACACATACGTTGTAGACACAATACCGTTAGACAACTGCTCTCAAACAGAGTTATCACAATTGATTATGTTCGATAAAAGGATAATATAGTGGAATCACTGACCAAAGGTCTATAAAGAGAGCAAGTGAGAGTGTTGTTAAGGAGAATGGGTCTTAAGCCTACGAAAGCTGAGTATCCATTATGGGAACCCTACCTAGCAGAGTGGAGATCCCACAATCTAGGTTCAAAGGGAAAACTGAATCATGAAACTGCAACTTGGTGCGACGCACTATGGGGAGACCTCCCCAAACCATTCCTAGGACAAAATTAAACAGTGCTACTTGTAGAAGTTAAGGATACGTTACACTTTTAATGGTTCTTGTATCTTCGATAACATAAGATAGAGTAATGCAGAATACTCTTAACAAGAGACCACCTATATGAACAACATGGGTAGGGCGGCCCTACGAGAATTTTAAAAGACGAAATTTTCCGACGGTTATTCATGAAATACCAGGAGTTGTCAAGGGCCGTAAAGGTACACAACCTTGAGAACCAAATAATGTTTGGAAGTATACTATGTAAGTTCTATTGTCTTGGTTTACACAAAAGTTGATTAGTTCAAGACATCATGTTCACTAGTTAGCAAGTAAATCCGATAGCTCTTACTAGAGAGGGTTCAAGGACAAACTACCTTTCTCAATGTAGTATTCTTCCGTGCGTCTCTCTCTCGCTCTCTCTTGTATTTAGCATTCTTTTGCATAATTCTTTTAAAGGTGGTTAGTCAATTTCCATTCGTGTGGGGATTGTTGGTCAAATGAGATTTTACCCAAGTGATGACCATATTTACAATGATAGTTGGTGACTCAGTTTAAAGAGATGATTCGAATATTGATATGTTTATTCTAGTTGTAAAGATTAACGTAATATATTCATCTGGTTAAAGTCATTTGAAATTGAATGAGAAATTGAGTCATAGAATTTGAATAAATTAAAAGAATATATATATATATATATATATATATATATATATATATAATATTGGAGAAGGGCCAACGACCCGAAATGTCTCCTATTTTCCTCTATATTTTTTAGCCTTTGGATCAAAATTTTATTTTTTCTAGCTATTAGATCTAATTCAATTAATGGTCAAGATTGTATAAATTAGATCAACAGTCTGAAATGTCTTGATTTCCGTCTATATTTTTCAGCCGTTAGATTATATGTGGACCATTATTAACTGATCTCCACAATTTTTTTGGATACAAAATACAATATATTAATATTCTTAATAATAAAATTCTAACAAAAAGAATTAATAGTAAGACTTTAGTTTTTTTTAGTTTGTTTTTGTCTTAAGAAATATTTATTTGGTGTTTAATTTAGTTTTTTAAATTAATTTTTTTCAAAATGCCTTTAGGTATGGGTTTATACCTAGTTTATATATATATGTTATTTTTTTAATTTCCTTTGGTTATGAAACAAAGCTAGAAAAAAAAAAGAAAAAAAAAACTGTTGGGCTAGGGGTTTAAACCTGGACCCCAAGCTGGTGGGATTTTGGGTCAGAGTTTCATAGTATCTGGACCAGCCCATGTTTTCTTTAGTAAAAGTTGTGTTTTTTTTTTAGTAACGTTTCTTCAAATTTCAAATGAAACATCACAACTCTTTGCCAAGTCACCTTTTTATCTTCTATAAATAGCTGGTCAACTCAAACATCACTTTTCAAAGCATTAAGCATTAAGATTATAAGAGAGAGATAGAAAGAAACATTATTATTAAATTTGTTGAAATTCTTAAGAATTTGTGTGTCATCTTTTGAATAGTTTTGTCATTATATCCTGGAGGTTGAAGCTAGCAAACGTAAGACACCGGTACGTGGCCTAAATACCTTAAAAACACCGGATCCAATCCGAATTTCGACAAATAAAGTTATTTATTTATTTACTTTTATTTTATTTTTCCATTAGTTTTTATATTGTTTTACGAGTTTATACAAATAAACACAACAAGTGAGTCAGGTGAAACCAATAAAATTAAACAAACATTTTTACACTTTCAAGAGCTAGATAACTTAGAAAATCTGACACCATAATCTTGAACTTGTAGCTAGCTTCTAATATTTACAAAATAACAACATATATGGGAAACTTCATTACTCAAATTGCACCTCTTAATTTACATTGTGCGGCGTTTGCTCAATCACCAACCTATCTATCATAGTGGATGCGAATTTACATTTTCAGCCGAAGCACTTTCTCTAGCTAGGCGAAGCGAAGTAGTTCTCCGTGTGGTGGTGACCTGAGGAGCTTGAACTTGGAGGGGCATTGATTGGTGAGAGTGAAGTGAAAAGGGTGGGCTTTGTGAAGCATCAATTTCATCGGCACCCTCCACAACATCACTATCTTCTGCAGAACTAGTACTAGAGCCTTTTTCTTCACCACTCTTCCTACAGAAAGGATGAGAACTGAAATCCTTATTATCAAAACGTTTACCTAACTCTAGTATATCGCTCCATATAGAAGAATATGTACGCGTTCGTCTTATGAAATTTGAGTTCTCACGCAAAAACGTAACCATGAATAATACGAAAGCTGATATTGATGCGATTCCAGCAATTAAAAACAACCCCCAGAAGCGATCAAGACCCAAGCTATTATATGAAGGAGCGGCACTCAAATCTTGACAATTTGTTTTGTTACCTAGCCATTTTCTCTCAATTTGCAGCATTGTTTCACCCTGTGTCACATTTAAAATGGCTCTTGACATATCAGGTACTAGTGGAGATCCAATAGGGAAGACCTGCAAATGACGTGATTCGATAATAAGGGACTATCTTGAAAATCAACCCTTTCAGAAACAAGATATATAAGACGAAGCAGTGAGTTAGTTCAACATACAAAACCAAAGCCATCTGTCTTGTATATTGGTCCAACCATGGTATATTTTGAGCAGAACTTAGCAAGCAAAATCTTCATATATGGAATTTCATCAAACGCAGCTGCTATACCACCATTTTTAGTTCCTTTAGACAAGAGTTCATTGCATTCCTCAGGAGATCTATAAGGTATAAGTCTGGATTCGTCAAAGTTCATTCTCTTTAGTAGATCAACTACAAAAGATGTCTCCACATAACCCACATTTTCCTTATTTCTCAGAAGCTCATTTACATCTGTAACTGTTGGCCGGAGCTTCTCTACTGTTAACATCGATGCAAGATTTGCCGTATAGCTTTGTGTAAGTATAAGGACCACCAGAAACCAGATGATCAGCACAAACCTAGCCAAGTTGCTTACTATTTTCTCCTCTACAAAAACAATTGTTATACTTATAACCATATTTGTCTACTCAGTGAATCGGAAAATCAAATTTTATAATTGTGAAATGTAAGGATTGATCCTCAAATGAATTAGGAATGTCAACAG
Organism: Nemophila menziesii; assembly: GCA_029959085.1. Classification (NCBI taxonomy): domain Eukaryota; kingdom Viridiplantae; phylum Streptophyta; class Magnoliopsida; order Boraginales; family Hydrophyllaceae; genus Nemophila; species Nemophila menziesii. The sequence continues at coordinate 31,243,530 of JARWIR010000001.1, read as the reverse complement.
ATCTTATAAAACCTCAGAAAAACCAAAAAAAGTATAGCATAAATGTACATAAATTTATAATTTATTTCTAAGACTCGTTAGTCTGCCCTATATAGTCATAGTAATTCATAGAATTTTCAGGGTTTGCTAAATATAACCTATATAATGAAAATAAACTCGATAGAAAAGGATGTTCAGACTCATTTGACATATTAAGCATTGTTCGCGCTCAAGTAAAAATGGGAAGCTGGAAGAGATATGACGTACTTTGTGCAAAAACCATTGTTGAAAAAGCGAACCAGAGGATCGTGCCAACTTGATGCGAAGGAGGTCCTCTGAATTCTTCATTTACTCGATGCTCCAATATCCAAATTAAAAATCCAAGAAAAACACATGAGCAAAGGCTTGTTAGCCATAGTTCCCATGTCAATGGTTTCAAGAATACCCATGCCTTTTTGCTTTCACCAGATCGGATAATTGGTACAACCATCACTACTCCAGATTCCGTGTAAGGTAGAGTAAAATCCACATAGTTTGATCTGTTTGCGACTATAGTGAAATCCCCCACAGCAGCATCATAATTCTGTTCATTTGTTATTTATTTAGAAGATCAGATATATGTTAATAAGGGGTATGTCATTCCCTTAAGTGATGTTAATTAGTCTAATATTAGCTCACTGGAGAGAGATAGACTTACCCCCAGATAGACTTGATAAACTAAATCATTATAACCACTTCCATTATAAAGAAAAAATTCATGAGGAACACTATATGGAAGCCTCGCCCTGACAGTTTCAAACACATCAATGCAGTATCCTTCCACTTCTACTTGGTCAGTGGCACTATTTTGTGTTACCTTCACAAATTCAGGGAAATCATTCTGTGCCGGAACAGCAATTCTCAATCTCTTAGCGTTTGTTGGGAACTCCCAACCTTTGGGTACAGATTTAGTATCGCCTGGCCATTCAATAGAATATTTAAAATTGTCTTTTGAAGTTGAATATGGACGTGAGAAATTGAGTTTTTTCATAATACCATTCTCTCTTCTCCAGTAGCCATTCACTATTGGTCCATTATCAATCACATTGACTATTTGATATACAGATGAATGGAGTTGGCCATCTATTATGCGAAAATCTCCACTAAGGCCTCTGAATCTTGTTTCCATTATAGCTCGTAGAAGTTTTGGACCGTTCTTCGAGACTCCCAAGGTTTCAAGATCTGTTGAATAATTTCCTGTAACATTTGATTTGTGAAATCCAGAATTATTATCCCATGTTTCCTCTACAGCCATGGCTATTGCTGTGGCAGAATCGTAAGCCCATAACGCGTAAGAATCCAACTGGGGATTAAAAATAGTTGGATTTTCTTGTTGAAACTGTTTCTTCCATCTATTGTTGAAATTCTTTAGCTTCTCTGAACTAGGAACATAAGGCCTAATCCCAACAACTCCTAACATGGATTCAGCTGCAACCAAAGGATCCATCAAATATAGATCATTTGTCAAGCCATCAGTGATAATCCAAACGTATCCTTTAGTAAGCATTCCAATCTCTTTTGCCTTGGTAAACAGTCGAGAACCAAGGGGATAAGCCATGTGCACAATGAAAACTCGTGTTTGCATAGTCATTAATTTGTAAAGCTCTGCAACAATTTGATCATCTGTTGCTAATGGAGGAATTACACTTCGGTAAAGAACATGACAATTGACCTCATCTAAGGCGTTTTCAAGAAAGGGTATGATCCCTTTTCCAAACTCATTATCAACATATATAGGTACAGCTTGTCTCCATCCGAAAGCTTGAACAATTGCAGCTATGGCTTGTACTTGTGATGAGTCATCTGGAGTTGTACGAAGGAAATATGGAGATGAAAGAGAAGGATCTGTAACAGTAAATGAGACAATAGGAACTTGAGCTTTTTCCCCAAGAACGATAATGAAGGCAGCTTGCATTGATGACACTGGACCTAAGATGACTTCAACTTCAATATTCTTCAGCAGGTCTACAACTGAAGTAGAAAACATAAACCACGAGCATAATTATGAACTCAAAAAAAAAAAAAAAAGTATAACGTATCAAATTAATTATTTATCATTTCTTGTTTTGTCTGTGTAAGAATATTCAAGCTGAGGTTCAATTGTCAAGGGTATCATTAAAGTAGTATTTCGAAATTATATAATGATATATTTTCTACTCTAATAATTGTGGGTGCCACGACTAAATCATTGATTTTCAGAAATTCAACTTGAGAAGTGCAATTAGCTGGTTCGAAAAATTATTACCTGCTGCAGCTGCATATACGACATCTTTCTTTGAGTTGCGATTGTGTAGAACCAGTCTGGTTTTATAGTAACTATGGGAGCCATAAAAGTCAGTAAGCGCCATTTGTATAGCGCTTAATCCGATCTTCCCAACCCTCGTTTCCATATCTAAAACTACACCAACCTTGATAGAAACTGTTTCGTTCTGTTGTGCCATGGCCATTTGCTTAGAAATATTATCTGAAGAGAGAACGATGAAGATGAAAGTGAGGATGAAGAGCAAGTTAAAAATTTGTGTGGACTTGGTCTTCATTTTCGAGTCTTAATTTGATAGTTTCATGATTTGGTCAGTAAAAGACCGTAATATATAGTCGAAATTCGACACTGTAGTCTGTAGACCATAGCATGCATGAATCATGACGCCAAATTATAACTTATATAAGCCATTGTTATAAGAGAAAAACTAAAATAAAGGAATAACAAGATTATCTATTGTGACATGGTTCGTTCACTATCATGAAAATACTATAATAACTAGAGTAAATAGCATTTTTGCCCCTTGCGTTTATACCCGATTGACAGGTTGCCCCCTAACCTTTAAAATACGACACGTTCCCCCTTAAGTTTTACTTTTGTGCCCCGTTACCCCCTGAGTGCGTTTTCCGTCCATTTTCTCCGTTAAATATGACGTGGCAATTCCATGTCATATTTTTTTTTTTTAATCCAGATACTAATTATATGTTTAATTAACTTAAAATAAGGGTAAAGTAGAAATTTAACAATACTTTTAATATTATTAAATAAAAATAAAAATAAAAACCCCTACCCCCCCCCCCCCACCCCCCACCCCCGCCCCACCGAGACCCCCCTACCCCCTCCCCCCTCTCTTCCCCATCTTCTTCTTCCTCGTTCATCTTCTCTTCCCTACCTGGTTCTTCTAAAAAAAAAATCTTTAAATCTTTAATCGGGGCATCTCTCTTTAATCGGCTGAACTAATCACAACCCCAGGATAATCAGAATTCGGGTCCTCATTTATGGGAACACCATCAGAAATTATTATAACTCCAGCCACGTTTATGTTATAACCGTCTAAAAGAACAAAGTCAAGTAGAAATGGAGTTTTGTCTTTACATAACACTATGCAACCTTCATATCTCGAGAATGAATAAGAATCGTCACACAAAGATAGAGATGAATCATTGTAGCGTAGACAAATATTTTCCAGCAACACGTTCTCTAAGTTGGGATATAGTGTCCATCCAGTAACAACTTTTAGTTCCCTAGAGTAATTGTTCCGGCAAAAGATCTGTTAATGGAACTTGCTCCAACGGTTAAAGCCCATGGAAAACCGTTCGATATAACACTGTAATATGGATTTTGACCATCATTTCCTGCTGAACTGAAGCAGAAACAAATACTCCTTTCTCCATAGCTCCAAAAGAAGCAACTGCCATAGGGTTTTCATATAACCAGTTAGTTTCATGTCCACCAATAGATAATGATAGTATATCAACCCCATCAGCAACAGCTTGATCCATGGCGGCTAGGGAATCACTGGCAGATAGATCTTGATTCTCATCTGGTGAAATTTTGTACATTGCTAATCGAGCACGTGGAGTTGCTCCTTTTGCGGTACCTTTAGCGTAGCCAAAATCTGAAACATTTTTAACATAATTACCCGCTGCAATGGATGATGTATGAGTACCATGTCCTAGTGAATCCCTAGGTGAGTGCATGAACCTTTGCTTGAGAGTTTGATTTCTTGCTTCTACGCCCTTGTAGAAGACTCTAGCTCCAATAAGCTTGTTGTTACACATTGAAGAATTAAATTCTTTACCATGATTTTCACATACTCCCCTCCATCTTTTAGGGATTTGTGACATACCATTGTCATGAAAGCTTGGGCTTTCTGGCCAAATGCCTGTATCAACTACTCCAATAATAACATCTTCTGTGGGGGGGTCTCGGTGGGGGGGGGGGGGGGGTGGGGGGTGGAGGGGGTAGGGGTTTTTATTTTTATTTTTATTTAATAATATTAAAAGTATTGTTAAATTTCTACTTTACCCTTATTTTAAGTTAATTAAACATATAATTAGTATCTGGATTAAAAAAAAAGAAAAAATATGACATGGAATTGCCACGTCATATTTAACGGAGAAAATGGACGTAAAACGCACTCAGGGGGTAACGGGGCACAAAAGTAAAACTTAAGGGGGAACGAGTCGCATTTTAAAGGTTAGGGGGCAACCTGTCAATCGGGTATAAACGCAGGGGGCAAAAGTGCTATTTACTCTAATAACTATATTCATGGATAATAATGATATATTCAGTCCAAATTCATATCCCCCAGCGTATCACTTATGACATGATATGATTAAAGTGTACTACGACGTTTTGCGTCTTTAGGGACGACACATATCGTCCCTGAAGATGAAAAAATTTGTTCCTATTAAACCTCGATGGTTTTTAGCGACGACAAGTCGTCTCTAAAGTGTGGCCCCTAGAGTTTAGTTGCTAAATATCGCCAATAGCAGCGACAATTTCAAAGTCGTCCTTGAAGATTTCCCATTTTAAGAGACGACATTTTTTTATCTTTAGCGACGGTGGTATTGGACACTAGCGACAAGAAATGTCATCCCTAAAGACGTTGTTATTAGGGACGACAAAAGTCGCCTTTAATAACACATCTCGTTAGCAACGACAAAAGTCATCTCTAATAACAATTCTCTTGAGTGACAACAATTGTCGTCGCTGATGACGACTTTATTAGGGAGGACACATTCATATCATTAGGGACGAAGGTTTCGTCTCCTAATATTTAAAAAAAAAAAATTAATTGTAAAATATGAAATGAGTGTATTTTGGGGTTTTCCATATTAATAATTTGTCGGAAATATAAAAAATGAAAAATAATACGAGCAACAATTATAAACTAATAGAATGCTGATAGATTTAACACTATTAAAAATATAAAAATTAAGGGTGAATTATCTATAGGGCCTTAGGAGCACTATTTTTTCTCTATAGAGTAGTGTCTTGAAAGTTGTTATTCTTAGGGACCTCATTTTTGACAATAGTCTTTCCTACCCTTACTAACACTAAAAGACAAAATAGTATGATGTCACTGTTTCTCTCTCCTCTATCACTACCCACCTACCACCTACCACCCATCTCCGACCTCCGACCATCTACCACCGACCTCCGACCACCGACCTCCGACCACCGACCACCTCAGGCCACCAGTCACCGGAAAAAACATAGAGTATCTGAAAAAACTAAGAGTACTCTCAGTTTTTTCCGACACCAGTCACCGGAAAAAACATAGAGTATCGGAAAAAACTGAGAGTACTCTATGAAAAAGAGAGAGTACTCTAAGTTTTTCCCGATACTCTATGAAAATAGAGAGAGTACTCCGAGAATTAAAAGAATACTCTAACAATTTAACCGAATACTCTGTAAAAAAGTCGGAGTACTCTATAAAATAGATGGAGTACTCTTAGAAATTACATAAATACTCTATAAAAACAAGGCATAAAAATAGTCCAAAAAAAGCTTTTATTCACATTTATTACACTTTTTAAAACAATTACAAAAAGATATACAATTAAAAAAAAAAAAACTAAAAACATTAAGTGGTTTGACCAGATCTAGATCTGGTCAACCATTTCAAACTAAACAAAAAAAAAAAAAAAAAACCTAAGCCTTCACGCGTTAACGCAGCAACCAAAATCTTCTCCGGCACGAACGAACCCCACAACCCTCCGGCGAAGCACGACCAGTGCAGCACCCCGGCGAAGCAAGACCATTGCAGCAAACGAAGCTTGAGCCACCATCAGCAAACTTCTCAGGCGAAACAGCAAACCTCCGCAGTGCTTCTCCAGATCCCATGAAGTACGCCGCTCCACTGGTTCTCCTCCGGCGAAACAGCAACAGAACGGAGGTCGCAGCGGAGGTGAAGAAGCTTCAATGAAAACCAGATCTCGTCACTGCCATGGAAATGAATTGCTCCGGCGAGCTCGAACGAGGAGGAGAACCCATGGCTGTGGATCTCATTTAGCTCGCGAAGAAGGAGAAGCTCGAACGAGGGGTGCGAGGAGTGGTGGCGCGAGGGGTGCGAGGAGGCCTCCACTTGCTCCGGCGAGCTCGAACGAGGAGGAGAAGCTCGGTGTGGTGGTGCGTACTCTTCTTTGTGGTGTGATTTCATCCATGGATAGAGTATGGGAGGAGATAGAGGTAGGGGGGTGGTTTTCTGCATTTACGGTGGTGGTTGTGTTATGGTGGTGGTGGTGGCGGTTTGGGAGGGAGGTGGGGTATGAGAGAGGTAGTGGAGGAGAGAGGTATGAGAGAAGTGAGATAATACGTGAATGGAAATGTAAAATTCTATAATTTAGTATATATAGGAATTAAAAAAACAAAAGAGGGTAGAAACGTAATAGGGATTTTGGGGTTCATGTGTTAAAAAGTTTAAAAGGTCTTTAGTAAGAAGAGGCTCTAGGCCAGGTCCCCAACTCGAAGAGGGGTGTGTCTTCAAGACCCCTAGTGTAATTATCTCAAAAATTAAAGTCGGTTATTATCCAAAAAAAATTGAACAAAAAAATGGAATTTAAATAATACGGTTGCTATTATACACCAAATATATTAAAAGTCATTAAAAGTTTAAACCAGTAAATCATCGTAGTCATATCTTTCTGCATTACATGGAGGAGTCGGATTTGGAGGAGGATCTGCAGGGGGAGGTGGGGAGCAAAAAAGTCAAAGGTCGGGAATCCTCGACTGGCCTGCTGCGCTGAACCAATTCATAAAATAACTCATCCTATTCGGTTGACTCGGGGATTGTTGCGTGCTGGCGGTAGATGGCGAAGACTCAGTGGGGGGGGGGGGGGGACAAACATGTCAAATTCCTGCCGCACCATGCATTGGTTCACGTAATTGATCATGACATCTATTCTAGCATCATCTTAAACTGGCTGGCTCATCTAAGGAGCTACTCTTGTCTTCGCCTTCTTGGCAGGGACAATATAGGGCAGCCACCACTGTGACCTCTTCCACATTCCTTTTTAGCGACATTTACCACCTATTTGATCTGGTCCGTCTAATAAAGGGTGGGGCTGGAAGACGAGGATGTCCCAAGATACTCTGGAAGAACGACGAGTGGATAATGACCTCAATTGTTATCGCAGTGCTGCATGTTAAAAATTAAAGTCTAGTTAAAAAATATAGAATGTCAATTGTATAAGAAAAATAAATCAAGATTATAAAATAACTCTACGTCTAAATTGCGAAATCGATCGTCACTCCACTCATTTCTTTGTCAAAACCGACCCTATGGAAAAACTGGTGAATAAGTGGCAATGGTACTTCCCACAATCCTCCCTCAATTTGACTGGGGTCAGTTTTAGGCATCCGCTTTTGTTTCAGGCATTAACACATGATTTTTAATATATCTAATTAATTTTTAAAAATTAAATAAAAATAGTTGACAAAAATTACTTACATCAAGTAGATCTTTCAGGTCTGAGAGTGATTTCTCGATCCTCACCCACTCAGGCGACCCTGCTTTGCCTGATTTGCCTTGTTATTTGTTGTTCGATTCTGCATTTTTTATATTAAAGTGAGTTAAGAGTTTAACTATGATTAAATTTATTTTACTTGAATATATTGAGGTAGTACCTACGCATTGGTACTTCGACATTACTCGCAACTCAATCTCTAATCCTCTTCAAACATAATATCTCGACTTGGGCCTGTCTCCTAGTATTCTTTTTTTTTATTGCGTTTGTTTGTGTGATATCTTTGGGATATTAGTGAGGCGTCTTAAAATATCTTCCCAATCCTCACTCCTTCTCCACCCCTCTATTTCAAAGAAATTCTGATTTTAAAAATTAACATATTATGATTTACAAAGATAATTTTTTCAAAAGGTAAAAAAATTATACAAAAATTCAATTGGTAAGAGACCTGGAGTCTGTCAAAAGCCATTTGATGCAGGCTTTCAAGGACCTGCACCCGCGATGGATAGTATGGTGGGATCACCTCTCAGATGGTCCTTCCGATGACATGCGTCACGTGTTTTCCTTACTCAAAATTCAGGTTATACGTCCCATCTAGGGTGCAAAAATCAAGCGGTAACAGTCCTCCGACCTTCTCCATTTTTTCGTTGCCGATGCCAGTGTGGCCTTGCCTCGCAGGTTTCTCTTTGTTTTACCTATAGTTAAATGAGAACATAGTAAATTTTTAGTGGTTTGAATAGTACATTTGTTAGAATAGTATAGTTAAAAATACCTGAAGAAGCACCGCAATTAGTGAGGCGCCTATTATTTGGGGAGTGGTGGATCTCATCCATCATCGTCTCCCCCGTGTCCTCTGAGCATTACATCAGTCATCTAGTTGTTGGATATTGAAATTTGTATCATGCACTTAAAAAATTTAAAATTACACTAATACCCCTGTTTTATTTATTTACACTAAAAGCCCTATATCTTTAAAAATTACACTTAAGTCCTTAAGCTCTTAATTTATTAAAATCTTACAAATTCCTATATTATATATCATTGCACTAACAACCATATATTATTTAAAATTACACAAAAACCCCTATATTTTTAAAAATTACATTAAGGTACCAATTTAATTTGAAATTACATTAAAGGCCTATATACTTTTTTAAATTCCACAAAACTCTAGTTTTTAAAAATTACTTTAAAGTCCCTATATTATTAAAACTTACACTAAGCCCCTATATTTTTTTAAATTACACTAAAGCCTCTACATTTAAAGAAAAATAAAGTCATTATAATATTTACAACTGAACTAAATCCCCTATAATATTTAGAATTATACTAAAACCCCTACATTTTATTAAAGTTTCACTAAAGTACCTAAATTTTTTTTAATTATAATAAAGCCTTTACATTTTTTAAAAGTACACTAAAGTCCCTATAATATTTAAAATTACACTAGATCCCCTAGTTTTTTAAAACTACACAAAATCTCCTAGATTATCTAAAATTATACTAAAGCTGAATTGCACAAAACATCCTCAAATTTTAAAGTTGAACAAAACAACCTCAAATGTTTAAAAAAATAAAAAAGTCCGTATTATTTAAAAGCATTACAAAAAGTTATACTAAAGCTAACACAATCACAGCTGAATTTATATTTAACTATAACAAATTGAAATTCTAAAACAATTAAAAGATCACTAATTTACAAAAAACGGTTTGGGATTTTTATTTTTACTATCTTGAGTTTTTGGATAGTGAAATGGATGGGTAGTAGTTCAAATTGATTGCCGGCCTCATTTGGAAGATAGTTCTGCATAAACGGAATGGAATCAATATAAAATGAAATTTCAAAAATTAAATGAATCAAAATACTTACTTGCTTGTTTCCAGCAATATGATCTGCACCAGAGTGAATCGAATACTCGAAATAGACAAAATTTTGAGAGAAAATTTTGCTTGTTTCGTTTGTTTTCGATAGAACGGTTTTTATAATCGCCTATCATTAGGGACGACAGGATGTCGTCACTATTGACGACAAAACATCGTCCCTAAAGACAGTTATTTTTAATAAGTAATTATTATTAGGAACAACAAATGTCGTTCCCTAAGACCGTTGATAAGTAATCGCGAAAACTGAAATGCCAAAAGTCACCTCGAAAATTGAATTTTATTACTAGGGACGACATATGTCATCTTTAGTAATGGATTTTAATCATTTTTTAATTTTATATCATTAGGGACGACATATGTCATCCTTAATGACGATGATTTATGTCGCTAATGAGCTGTATATGTCCTTAGTAATGGATTTTAATCATTTTTTATTTTTATTATCAGTAGGGACGACATATGTCGTCCCTAATGAAGATGGTTTCAGTCGCTAATAACCCGTATTACTAGGGACAGGCTTTTCAATATTAGGGACGACAATGTCGTCCCTAATGCAATTGTTAATTAATTTTTTCTGTAATATCTTAATCCCGTAATTTTTTATACTTGTTAAATACACAATCGAATAAATAAACACTATCATTATACCATTCATAAAATAATTAGTTAACAAATTGAAAATTATTACAGTGTTTAACATATCAAGTCATTAATTCATATTCAAGTGTCAAATAACATAAGAGTGTCCTTGATACGTGCCTCCTGGTATGAACATTACGTCTTGTTTGCACCTGTTTTGTAAAACATATATATGTTAACACCTTACAAGTTAACAAATATTAAAATTCTCATAAATGAGTGAAAAAAACTTATTAGTCTATCTCTTAACCATAATCATGGTTATTTATATGTTTATCGCTATCGATGTTTATTGGTTGACGAGATGGGTTGTCAGATTCATCACCATAATCATCCCAAGTATCGTCATTGTAATTCATCATCGTCGTTCAAGGGATCGTGCCCCCAACAAGTTTGGATCAACCTCTATACTTTCTCCGCTAGTCAAATGTAATCGAGACCCATCTAAGATATTTGTATAAACTATAGGAATAGAGATTGGGTATGTATTAGGCCAGATGGATTTTGCACCCCATAAATCGACACTCCACCCATGACGGTCATTTCCCATACAACTTTCCACCCTCTCTAAGACTTCTTTGCATTTATTATATATATAGAAGACCTTCCTTGCATGAGTGGCTAATATGTAAGGCTCCTCGCTTCACCAAAAAGAAAACGTGTCGATCATGGTTGCTACATTTTCTGACTTTCTTATTTTTATAATCTCATTGGTGTTATACCACTTGCATGCAAAGATGACAACTGAATTCAACCTTGATGATTTTGACTAACTCACCGTAAAATGTTAATCCATTTGTGAATGTACAAACGCCATAATCTTGAATAACTCTTGGTTCACCATTTGCACGTGTTACCCATTTTACCCTATCGATAACTCAATAATCGAATCTATACACGACACTCTGTGAACTGTTTCCCAACACAATAAGTTTTGGTGTTACACATGTTTCTTTGGTCTGTCGCAATTAAAAAACCCAAAATTAATATATGTTTTTGTTATTGTTTAATAGTGTATGAAAAGGGAATTTATATATACTTTTTTAGTGATCCACCTAGCAAATTGTAATCGGCGAATTCTTTCTACGTTCGAGACAGGTATCCGTAATGAAGACTTGTGTTCGCTAAAAAAGGAAATCGTGTAAATAATGTTGATAGATAAGGAAAAGGAACTTTAAAATAACTTACGTCATATATGGTTGAATCTCTTCACAATTGTTGAGAATATACCAATCAATTCTCTCATTTTCTTTGTATGCGAGAGTGCAAAAGTCTTTTTTACCCACCTGGTAGGAACTCATCCTTGAACACACATATTTGTTATGGTTATTGGATTGAATCACCAAATCTGCCAGGTTGGTTGAAGTTCCTTTTTTTCTTCTTGTTGAAAGTGTGATAAAATGTCAACGTTTTTCTACAAAATATCCCCATGCAATCGAACCTTCAGACATAGCCAGATTCCGAGTATATTTTTTTAAGCTTCTCAAATATATTTTGAAAGGGTACATCCAAAGCATTTGAATTGGGCTACCTAACAAGGATGCCTCGTATAAGTGAATGACTAGGTTGACCAGGATTGTAAAGAAAAACAGGTGGAAATATCATTCTGAGCTTGCACATAAGCAACAACACTTTTTCTTTCCCTGTCTCTCAAGCTTAATCATACTTAGGTTCCTCTTACAAACCATTCTAAATATGTTACACAACCCTATCATTAAATCTCTCACCGATTTATCTTCAATCATTCTAGAATACTTGCCACAAAAAGGAATTGCATCATTATTCATTACTATAATCTTTCCAACATCACTCAACACGATATTACTCAAATTGGAAGCAAACCCTTATGAAAAATTCTATGTCTTCAACCAATCAAGAAAAGAATATTGTTTTTCAAGGAGGAACGCAAATTTGGCTCGCAGCTGCATCACCGTGCCTCATTCCGCGAACAAGCACAACTCTTTCATAATATTCAGACATCAAAAATAATTCCTAGATTTTGTGTTATATTTGTTGGTAGCCTATCAAGAAAAACTATCCATAAATTGAATCTATGTCTAGGTCTTAATTTCTTGTACCAAACTTTTTTGTGCCACTGTAGCTTTAGATTTTTCAATCTAATTTTCCTATAAATTTTAGAAATTACAAACTTTTTCGATTTAACACCCTTATTCTGTACTTTATCTTCTTGTTGCATATCAATTTGAACTGATTCTATATATTCTTTCATGAATTGCAGGTTGGATGGCCATCTCCATTAAATACCTTGAATGAATTTCTTTACCTTGTTATTTTGATAATAATCTGGGATATGAATATATATTCACCTAACAAGGAGTTATACAAGCCTCATTGTTCAATTCACTCATCAAGGAAGTCAAACATTATCGGTATACCATTTTCTCATGAAAGAGTGTGCTCTCTATTTGTAATATTCATACAAATACTTTGACTTTAGTTCTTGCTCTAGATTAGAGAAGAGTGGGTTTAGAATGAGACTGGGCCTAGAAAAAATCTCAATTAGGTTGTGATTGAGCCCAAAAAAATCACGAGTGTTAGGTTGTGATTGAGCCAAAAAATATCATGATAGTTAGGTTATGATTAAGCTCGTAAAAGTCACAGTTATAGATTTTTTAACATGGTAAAAACCTCATTGTAAAAGTATTATTCTTCACCTTCAAGAAGTTCAATAAGCTTAGTGAAAACATTGAAATCCTAAGGTGTAACCTTAGGTAGTGGACTAGGCCTCCAGGATTTCGAACCACCTCAAATACACATGTAGTCTATATCACTATTTCTCTACATATCGTATTTTAGTGTTTGTATTAGCTTATGTATCAAACTATTTGTGACCAATTACATAATCTCCAAAGTGTTTTATAGAAAGCCTAGTATAAATTTTCCAACTAATATTGATCTTGTTAATTGATTAAAGTTTTTAATTAAGCATAATTTGAATATTGTCCTTTCACCCCCTTAGGACTCATGTTATGGTTATTAGTAAGCGAACGCAGAAATAGGAAGAAAGTTATTAAAAGAAATAGATAGAGATACGGGAAAAGGCCCCTTAAAGAAGAGGGTTTTTTACGGTTAAAGGTGCAAATATGGAAGATTCAATTTATTGATAATTACGACTTATAAAACACGGGGATTTGAATTAACCTGTAAGAGACGGGGGGTTGTTAACCTGATTAGATGGATTTTTTTGATATTCTTGGTATTTGGGAGATAAAGAGCACCATTTAAATGTAAATGAATAATGTGTTTTGTGCTTCGAGGTACGAAATTCATGGACAATTTTGATCTCAATATTCATTATAGGATTTTTCTTGTTTGGGTCCCGAATAAGATAGAAGCGGAGATACTCTATATTACACCTCAAGGGATCCATTGTAGAATGTATGAAATGTCATACCTCTAAACATTTATACACCCTTTATATATGAATTAAATAATAAAATAAATATAAGAGATTTATAGAAGGATTTGGTTGATCATGTCACTACGTTCGATGAGACTTTTATTAGGTGATTTTAATAAATTTTTGGCTCATAACGAAAGGAAGAATGGGAGGCAAATTATGATGAGTGATAATAATGAGTTTAACACACTTTGGGTTGGGTGATATACAATATTAAGGTCAATTTTTTCACATGGCATAATAATCACATTTGGAGTAGGATTAGTAGAGAATTGGGTAGCCATAAATTAGAGGTTTCGGTTTATTATGTACATGTAGATTTTTTTTTCTAAATAAAGTGTTTCAGATTATTCATCGTGTATTGTATAATTGTATTTACAAAATGTTACTAGAGTGACACTTTCTAATATTTCAATGTGGATGAACCATGAAGATTATGATGAAGTGGTAAATAATGGGTGGAATAATGAGCAATGTGGACAAACTAAACAATGAATGGGGTATGCAAAAGTCTTAGAATTTTGAAGCTTGATTTTAGAAGTTCAAATAAAAAGAATTTTTCCATATTTTTAAGAGAGCTAAACGAGAAAATTAAGTTTTGAAAGAGGACAAAGGTAGACTTTAACAAGATATGGGTAACAACACCATATTTCATGAAATTATGGGGATTCAAAAAGTAGCTACAAGACTTACCAAAGAGGAAAATAGTCTTCTTCAACAAACGAATTAAAGTGGTTATGTGTTGAATAGTGACCCTTGTTAGAAATTCTTTTTTGGTTCTATGAAGAGTAATCAACGAAAGATGTATATTGTGAAAGTCCAACTAGCAAATGGAGTCGTTTTTACACAGAGTCAATAAGGTCACCATGGAATTGTGAATTACTAAAAGACTTTTCAGGTACTAATGAAGAGATATAAGTAGTCGATATGGGTGTTTTTATTAGGGTAAAGTTTTAACTAATTACCAAGGAGTATGATGAGGTCAAAGATGAAATATTTTGTATTGATAATGATAATTCTCTAGAACCCAGTGAGTATTATTTGATTTTCTATAAAAAAATTATGGGATGTGGTAGGTAAGAAGTCATAGCGGTGGCCGAGAATTTTCTGTGTCAGATTTTTTGCTCAAACAATTAAATTGCACCATCATCTCTCTCATTAGAGACCTTTTAAAGTAGAGGACTGCTGCTCAATTTTGTGTTGTAATGTGATTTATAAATGGATAACGATGATTATTGTCAAGTTTGGATGAACTTCAAGGTAATGCCCAAACTTCATTTGTATATGATAGATTAATGCCCGAAAATATTCATTTACGCAAGAAATATTGAGGTGTTATAACAAATGTAGCTCGCCACGACGTACTATTAAAATTGACTTGTATAAGACATGACTCGGTTTTGTAGGAGTTTCTACATGAGGTTCAAAAGGGGACCCAATTTCTGACTCGATATATTAATTGAATAATGGTTTGTGTGTCGAATCCTTTCTATTTGGTGCTCTGAACGATGAATTTCACAGATTCTTCAAAAATGGAAAAGACTTGAGACATGGTGACCCCCTCTTTCCTTATCTTTTCATTTTATGTCTTGAATATTTCTATAGGATTTTGAAGAAAGAAACATACAGTGTGTTTAATTACCATCCAAAGTCTGGAAAATTCAAAATAACACTTTAGTCTTCGTTGATGATCTTATGCTACTTATTTAAGGTGTCCCCGAATCTATGAAAATTCTTATGCATAGTCAAGAGTTTTGATAATTGCTCGGGCTTCTCTTAAATATGAGAAAATCGAGTATGTGTATATATATATATATATATATATATATATATATATATATATATATATATATATATAATATTATTTTGGGATCAAAGAAAATATAATTGAGGAAGTCTTGAAAAATCATACAACCTGAAAAAAGAGAAATGCATTTTTGTTATCTTAGTGTACCAATTGAAGTTTCAATATTGTTTTCTTAAAATTATAAGCCTTTTATTGATAAAGTACTTGAAATCTATATTTGATCATGGAATACTCATTCTTTGTATTATGCAAGACACTTAGAACTTATTCGATTGATGTTTCAAGGGGTGGTAGCTAGACATTTCTCTGATTTTGGTTTGTGTGAGATATCGCATTGTGAGAATTTGTAGGAATTTCTATTGGGATGGTAAACCGCTGCAAATTAAATAGAAAACAATATGTTCCCTGAAAACTGAATATGGCCTTGGATTGAAAGATTTAGGTGCTTTGACCAAAGTGCTACTCATAAAAATATTGTGGCAAATTATGGATAAAAAAGATTTACTTTGAAACAAAGTAATCCATGAAGCATATCTAAAAGATCAAAGTGTTTGGATGTGTTAAGTAGCTGAATTGGATTTGTCGTTATTGAAAAAAAATTGGAAGTTGAAGGATGAAATAATATCTTCTCTCAAAATTGTAAATGGTAGTAGAATCTTATCAAATTGGTTTTTCTTTGCCGCCGTTCTTCCTAGTTGTACGTATTTTGCTTTATATAAGAAGGCATGTGATATCTTTCGTCGTCGATCTATCTTGAGACCTTTGACAAATATTGTCCATGTGTAACACTAAAACATGCGATCGTTGTTTGTATGACGTTATGAAAGAGGTTACAAACCAATAATAGGATGGTGTATATGAAATTTAATCCGCTTTGTGGGATGTGTGGTAATGATTTTGAGGCGAATAACCACCTCATTTCAAATGTGTTTTTTCTAGTGATTTTTGAAAAAATATATAAAATTGATTGGTTATAATTAAGAGTTGGACACTATTTTGAACCTTTTTAAATGGATCAAAAGTTAAACGACAAAAATAAATGAAAAAGAAAAGTACATGCTTTTGCGGCAATGATTTCTCATATTTGGAGAGAGAGAGAGAGAGAGAGAGAGAGAGAGAGAGAGAGAGAGAGAGAGAGACAGAGAGAGAGAGAGAGAGAGATTGAGAGACAGACAGAGAGAGAGAGAGAGAGAGAGAGAGAGAGAGAGAGAGAGAGACAGACAGACAGAGAAAACGTTTACAATAGAAGTTACACTATCGCAAATTTGGATTTTAAAAGAAGTGGAAGTTTCAAATTCAATTTGTATTATATCCTTATCATATATTTACAAACGATAGTGAATTTTTAGATGGATCAAAAGTTAAACGACAAAAATAAATGAAAAAGAAAAGTACATGCTTTTGCGGCAATGATTTCTCATATTTGGAGAGAGAGAGAGAGAGAGAGAGAGAGAGAGAGAGAGAGAACGTTTACAATAGAAGCTATACTATCGCAATTTGGATTTTAAAAGAAGTGGAAGTTTCAAATTCAATTTGTATTATATCCTTACCATATATTTACAAACGATAGTGAATTTTTAGAATTGTATAGTGATGATGTTAGATACGTAAATTGATTACTATTTAAACTTGTAGGGATTAAATAAATTATATTGTTGTGTGATATTCTAATTTTTCACTTAATTTACCCTACCTCTTATTATTTTGTTAAAGGTAGAGACAATTTTTTTCCATTCATAACAAATATTGTTTTGATTTGTTAATGTAGAATAGGTTGATTAATCTATTTTGTGGGGTTTTTTTTCGATTACTCTCTTCGCAAAACCTTCTAGCTAGTATTCACTATCTCCGTCAACTGATAATATATTTTTTTTTATTACAGTGGAGGTCTAAAGGACCATTGGGCAAAAACCCAGAAAATGAAAACTAAGTTATTCTATGACATCATTGAGCAAACCGGTATCATAGACAACACGCGGTGTTTTCCACCCCATTCGATCTCTTGTTATTAAGCTCCAAATCCCATCCGGGGGGTCTTCAAGTATCGAGAATTCAGCTTCCCCATGTACACCCATCCTTGCCAAAAAATCCGCACAAGTATTCGCTTCCCTATAAATGCTTTTTAACTCGAATCCGGGATTTCTCGCCAATATCATGCGTATATATTGAATCCATTCCGCTCCCGGCCCTTTCCCAAATTCCGATGTTCGTACCGCCTTTATAACTTCCTCGAAATCTGTTTCTACCATGGCATCACGTGCTCCTATTGCCTCCACCAAACGCAACCCTTCACATAGTGCAATTAATTCTACTATTGGGCAATTAATTCATATTTTTTTTTGTTATTACGATAACTATTTTTAATGAGTTTTTTTTGGTTGAAGATGACTAATAAAAAATTATAAAGAATAAAATATGATCAGGGTTGTCACATTCACTCGTTGTGAATAGTCAAATTTGTCTTACTTTGACTAATCGAATTAATTTAAAGTCCACGAACTCTTAAAGTCAATTCTATAACTTTTTTTATTTGTTAAAAGTCAATGCTATAATGAGAGACTAATCATTTTTTTTTTTTAAAAGTTCATGAGAGAGCCACTTTGGGTTCGGAGTCATTTCGACTCCAATAAAATTCGATCACAGGACTTCTTGGAGAGACTAATCATTCGTTATTGGTAATACATTTTTATTCTTGTTCTTTTTTTATTTTTTATTCTTGTGCTAGACTTAGTCATGTCGAACAAATAAAAAATGTGAAGACATATGTCACAACATGGGTTCAACCTGATTAGAAGGCAATTTCTGAAAATGAGCGTATCACCACGGCCTTTTTTTTTTTTTTTTAAATATGTGAATATCTTGCTCGTATGACTAATTCTATGGAAATATACAAATTTATTTATGTATATTTTATGCAAATCAGAACTAAGCAACCCATGTTTAGGGAGAAGTTTAAACGTTGTATTTTTCACTTCACATTCGTTAAAAATGGATTCGAACCATGTACCTTACTTTTAAATGTTGAAAAAATCGCAAGACCATACCAATTGAGATAACCCAACTAGTTATTATCATGCCTATTTAGTTGCACGGTTTGAGTGTCCTCTTCGCTTCATAAGTAAACCCTGGCAAACAAATCAAAGATTGATGATTGGTTTGTTAGTAATATTAATGGTGTGATTTATGGTGGGATTGATACACAGTAATAAATTTAAACAAGAATAAAATAAGTAAAGTAATAGAATTATCGTGTAAATAAATAGATTTTGATAATTATTATTCCACACTTGGTATAAATAAAAATAATAGAGATGAAGAAAACTAATTTTTTTTCTAATCTCAAACTTGATATAATATTCTATTGTTTTATAACTAAAAATAAGTTTATAAATCATAAATATACCTTCATTATATTGGGTTTAACAAATTAATTAAATTTATTCTACCTTAATGAACTATGCTAGTCTTTAATTTTTATATAAATATCATTTAAAAAGATTAAAATTTTGGGAGAAAATTTAGTTTTAATTTTTTTTAATTGTATCATGAAAAATAATAGATATGATTGAAGTACGATTTTTAGCAATGTAAAAAAAAACTATAGAATATTATTTAAGAAATATTAGAAAGATAATTTTTAATTTTTAGTTCATGCTTGTATTTTTCAATGATCGAGTATTCTTCACTAAGAGTCAATCTCAAAAGATGTATGAATTTCCTCGTACATGGTTTACAGTTGAAATATTAGGAGTACTATATATGAGGTTATTTAGTGACAAAATCATGAATTGTCACATTAAGGTTCGAAAATGAAAAAAATATCTACACGAACTCGAATCACTTTCGTCTCTTCATCTTTATTTTAATCTTTCTCTCTTCAGAGAGTATTTTTAAGCAAATGGCCATGGCATAACAGAACTCAACCGTTTCCATAAAGGTTGGAGTAGTTTTAGATATGGAAACAAGAGTTGGGAATATGGGATTGAGCGCTATACAAATGGCGATCACAGAATTTTATGTCTCCCATAATTACTATAAAACGAGTCTGGTTCTATACAATCGCGGCTCCGGAAAAGATATTGTATGTGTGCAGCTGCAACGGGTAATATTTTGCATCCTTGTTTGTTAAGATAATATTTTTTTGTATCTAGTACCAAATCGTTTATTCTATTGATGAGAGTTTTGTATATATTATAGTGAGATAATATATTAATCAATTGGATTAGTTTAACTGGACATGATTTTAATTCTTTTTTTAAATAGTACAAATCCAAATAATTCTAAATCCAAAATAGTTCTTCAATGTATTAAAAATAATATATATACCGAAAGATTTGGCGCCATTGAAGAGATTTTCCTTCTCTTTTGGAAGACCATGAAACTTTTTTGATTTCTTATAACCTATATTTAATAACCAATTATATGACCTTAATATTTAAGTATATTAATTAATAAAATACTTAGAATGCAATTGATGTTGGATGAATTTAGGGAAAAAACTAAATTGAGTTAGTCTAAAATAGCTCACTGATGAGATAGACAAAATTATTCGGGATCTCATATGGGGTTCATCAGAAGAAGGGCGGAAGATTCATTGGTTATCATGGAAGAAGTTGTGTCTTTCAAAGAAGCGAGGATGTCTCGGGTTAAGAGGTGTTAGGGATTTTAATATGTCGCTTCTTGCTAAGTTGAGTTGGCGAGTTTTCGTGAATGATCCAGCGCTTTAGGTTAGTGCACTAAAGCAGAAGTATTTTAGAACGGGCTTTCTTGATCGTGTGGTTAAACCTTCGGATTCGCGTATTTGTAAGAGCATACAAGCGGGTAGAAGTGTGTTAGAGGAAGGAATAAGTGAGGTGATGATAGGTGATGAGAAATGTTACAAGTGGATTCATGAAGCGTCCGGGTTGTTTTCGGTTAAATCCGCGTATAAGTGCATAGTACAGAAGGGGGGTGTTACGAGTTTCAATTGGGAGCTTGTGTGGTCTTTAAAGTGTCTGCAAAATAAAAGTCCTCTTGTGGCGAGCGATTTGGGAGAGGTTGCTGACTGAGAGGAACTTTAAAGCAAGGGGAGTTATTGAGGATGTTATGTGTCGGCGTTGTGGGATGGAGGAGGAGACTGTTGATAATGTATTTTGGAGGTGTAATGAATATTTGATACTCTTTAATAGTTGTTTTGCAGGAGCTGGAAGAGATGGAACAGTCCAGCAGCTGGATGGTGTGAGCAGCAGCTCCGCGGCAGGGACTATGGCAGCAGCTCGGGATTAAGGGACAACAGCGTTGGAAGGAGGCGCTGCAGCTGGAAGCTCAGAACCGCAGCAGGGAGGTGTTCGACAGCAACGCAGGTTGTTCAATAGTTCGGTGGCGCCTGGGGAAGTAAACCTGCAGCAGCAGCTAAGGAGCGAACCAGGTGTGAGCAACTCAGAAGCGCAAGAGCCTGGCGGAAGTGCAACAGAAATTATTAACTGGTGGACTTCGGTTTTGTAAAAAAGAAGGTGTAAACGGTCTTGAGAGGAGACTATTAGTTGCAACTTACGTGTGGCATGTATGGTGTGACAGAAATAATAGGATTTTCAATCCAAATAAAAGACAGAGGAGAAATAGCGAGTTGAAGGCGATTATTCGTAATGCCGCTAGTGAATACATTCGAGCATGGGGTACGAAACAAGATGTGGGATTAATAACCCCGGCCAGAAGTGTGCTTGTTAAATGGGCTAAACTGGTTAATAGAGTGAAGCTTAATGTGGATGGGGCTTTTAATACAGAGAGAAAAACGCTGGTGTAGGAGGTTTGTTTCGAAATGAAAAGGGTGATTTCTTAGGCGGGTTTGCAGGGAAGTGTGTTGCGCGATCTCCGTTTGAAGCAAAAATTCTTGCTTTACAATTTGGATTGCATATGGCTTTGTGTAGGGTTTTCACACCCTTAATCATTGAGACCGACTCGTGTGAGTTGCACGCGCTAGTGAAGGGAGGTGTGAACTCAAGAAGGTTCTCAAATGATATCGTAAATTCTTGTAGGGATATTCTTACATCAAGAGAGCATTTTGAGCTAGTATGGTGCTATAGGGAGGCGAATAGATGCGGGGATTGGTTAGCAAAAATAGGAGCGAATATTGATGAAAGTTCAGCGCCTCTTAGAGATCCCCCAGAGGGACTTTGGAGATTGGTAACTAAGGATCGGTGTGGATGGGCCGTACCAAGAGTGATTTTAGATAGGTAATAAATAGAAAATTTACTCTTTACGGTCATTTTTTACCTCTTCTGTAACACAAAAAATAGCTCACTGATATATTAAAAAAAACATATTGAAAGACTTGGCACCCATTGAAGAGATTCTTTTTGATTTCTTCTGATATAACTTATGTTTAATAACCAATTATATGACCTTAATAATTAAATATACCAATTTATAGAATACATAGAGTGTAATTGATGTTGGATGAATTTAGGGAGAAAATCTAATGGGTTATGTATACATAATTAGCAATGCTAATATCATCTCCTTAAACTTCATTTTTGTATCACCTTTTAATTATAAAAGTGCATGGATTATTAACTAGATTTTTTTTTGGATTGTAGAAGGTGCCGAGGCACCAAGTAAAACAAAATTACATATTACCCAATACCAAGTTTAGAAAAAAGTAAAGTAAGTTCGAAGACACTGGTGATCTTCAACTTGTTATTCATTGCCCTGTGCCTAGCTTACTTGGCAGGTTTATCAGTTTCTTTATTGATATTTCTTTTAATGAAACGAAAGGAAATTGGACCATCAATAGATTTGCTAATAACACTCTTAAGGATGGGTTGAATACTCCACCTTGCTGCTGACACTTGCTTAATACCTTGGACAATCCCAAGGTTATGGTCTTCCCTAGTCCCAGAAAACCTTTACATAACTTCACTACCTGAAGAACAACATGTGCTTCTCCCTCAGCTGCATAATCACAATATCTCGAAAAAGTGTTTGTTGAAATCTTCCCGGAATCTTTATGCCCGCATACTATTCCTAATCCGGTAAGCTCGAACCTATTTATGAAAGATGCATCACAGTGAAAGGTGATTTCTTCAACCACCTCCTTAGCTAAATCATTTTCTTCACTATTTTCTTTATTTCCAAAAGTGTTGTTTTTTTTATATTCCCACTCTATTCCATGAAGCTCTAGCATAAGTTTATTTGAAGAAGCTATTATTTGTGAAGCGTCTATCGAACTGCCTTCATGCAGTGCTTTCGTTTTTTCCTTCCAGATATTCCATACATTAATCATAATGTAATCTCTAGTCTTATCCTCCTCCCAACCCCTTTTTTTAAAATTCTGAATAATTTCCATAAACCAATTCTCAATGTTATAATTTATGTCCTCCGGAATTCTTACCTACAAAGGCGTGACTGCCCATATTTTTTTACACATTTTACACGTTAGTAAGAGATGTTCAATCGATTCTACCTGTATATTACACCATAGATAGATTTTCGAGTCAGCACACTTTTTTTTGTATAGGTTGGATCTTGTGGGTAACGCATTATTAATAGCTCTCCACATAAACAATTTAATCTTCTTTGGTACATTTGATCTCCAGATAGTCTTCCATACTGGGGATTTGTAACTGAGATCATCTTCAGTTGTTGTTGGTTTATTGATAACGTGCTCTTCTGTGATAATTTTATAACCTGTTTTAGTATTGTAGATGCCATCTATTGCGAAAGGCCAAATGAATTTATCTTTATCATCAAAATTTAGAATTTGGATTCTAGTAATTAAGGGTATTATAGGTTCAGGGAAGAAATTATCAAGAAGTCTCTTATTCCATTCCTTACTATCATAATGTAATAGTTCGCTTACCTTTGTTACCTTACAATTTAGTGGTTTTTCAATTTTCCAATTCGTTTGGACCCATTTATCCTTCCATATATCTGTGTCGGTACCATTCCCAATTCTTACAAAATTGTATTTCTTTATAAAGTCCCTACCTTCCATTAAGCTTGCCCAACTCCATGTCCTGCTTTGTCTTAATTTGGTGTCAAGAATAGTATTTGTTGAAAAAACTACCTTTAAGGAGTCTTGCTACTAGATTCTCAGGATTATGCATCATCCTCCATACTTGTGTTGCTAATAGTGCAGTGTTCATCCTTTTAAAGTCTTTAAACCCAAGACCTCCAATAAGTTTTCCGACCATAAATTTTTCCCAAGATTTCTAATGAATCCTGTATTTTTTCTCCTAAATTCCACCAAAAATTAGAAATAGCTGAGATAATTTTGTTGCAAAAAGAGATTGAAAAAGAGAAAATAGACATATAGTAATTTGGGATATCCTGTAGAATGGCTTTAATGAGAACTTCTTTCCCGCCTTCCGATTATTAATTTGGCTTTCCAACCTTCTGTATTTTTAAATAATTTTTTTGCAATCCACTCCAGCGAATCGACTTTTGAACGTTTATGGCATAATGGAATGCCTAGATAATTACCAAGATCCTCTGTCTCTTTAATGCCTGACCCCTCTGTTGTTAGTTCTCGAATATTCTGAGGAGTTTCTTTACTGAAAAGGATTGTCGATTTATTGAAGTTTATTCTTTGACCCGAGCACTGGCAATAAGTTGTGAGACTTCCTTTGAAAGAAACTAAATTAGTATTGTTATTATCAAGAAAAAAAAGAGAATCATCAGCGAAAAGTAAATGAGATATCATAGGACAGTTTCTATTTATTGAATACCATTGACACTTTTATTAGAGACATTATTATCAATGATACTAATAATCGATTTCGTCATTAAGGAGAACAAGAACGGGGAAAGAGGATCTCCCTGTCTAAGGCCTCTACCTGCTTTGAAATTATCCAATCTTTCACCATTCATATCAATATTGAAAGAAACTTTAGTAAGGCAATTCTCAATCCAATGGGTCCACTTATCGCAAAAACCTAATTTGTTAAGAATTATAAGAATAAAATCCCGTCTTACCTGGTCGTATGCTTTAGCCATATCTTTTTTAATGGCTGCCATGTTTTTTTTATTTTTCCTTTTCCTACTCATAAAGAAAGAAATTTCCTGGTCTATGAAAATATTATCTTGAATGGCCTTACCTTTGATAAACGCTGCTTGTGTTGGAGATACGATCATGTCCATAAAAATTTTTAATATGTTTGACAATATCTTGGATATAATTTTATAAATGAAGTTTACACACGAGATGGGTCTAAAATTATCAAAATTTTCCTGTATATCTCTTTTAGGAATTAGGTAATAAGGGTGTCATTAATCTTATCAATAGAGAAATTGTTATCAAAAAAATCAAGTACCACTTTGAAAACATCATCCTTAATAATATCCCAATCTCCCTTGTATAAACAACCATTTATCCATCCGGACCCGGTGCCTTAGATGTTGATAGTTCTCTTTTTGTTGTCTCAGTTTCTTCCATGGTCGATCTCTTGGTGAGTTCCATGTTCATATTATCAGTTATTTTTGGTTTAACAAATTCCGTGGCCTTTTCCATATTCTCTATAGTAGTAGGATCTTCATGAAATAAGTTTTTATAATAGTCGATAAAATAAGTTTTGACTTCCTCGAGATCTTCCTTCCAATTGCCCTCAGAATCTTTAATCCTGGTAATTCTATTATATTTTCTTCTTTGAATGGTTAGCTAGGTGAATTTTTTTTGTATTTTTATCTTCGAATATAAGCCAATTAATTCTAGATTTTGTCATACCAGTATTTTTCTTCCTTCTGAAATTCCAATTTTATTTCTTCTTTAAGATTTTTTTCTTCCTCGGTGTTATCCTTACCATCAACTTGGTTATTAAGTTCAATAAAATGATCTTGTAATTTTTTAATTTGTTTCTCATGAGTCTTATAAAAATTTAAACTCCATTTTGTAAGTTCCTTTGTAGCATTGTTTCTTTTATAAACATAGTTATTAACGGAGTTATTATGACTAGGTGAGGTCCAACTCTTATGAACTACGCTCTTACATTCCACATTATTTAACCAACATGTCTCAAATTTAAAATACTTTTCCCCAATCTTCATATTAATATCAAAGTGTAGGATTAAAGGGGAGTGATCCGACCTGATAGCCGGAGGGACGAACACTTGTGATCTTGGGAAATTGCTGATCCACTCATATGTTGCCATTGCCCGATCTATATTTGTTTTCACGTGTTTATTTCCTTCTTGCCTGTTAGTCCAAGTAAAGTAACATCCATTAGACTTAATCTCTATTAACGCGTTGGTGGAAGTAAAGTTAACAAATTCGTTAATGTGATTAATATTAGCATAATTCTTGCTAAATTTTGCGTCAAGGTTTAATATATCATTAAAGTCTTCCATAATGATCCATGGTTCATGAATATCCCTACTCTATTCTGTTATCTTTTGCCATATATCTTTCCTATCGCTAAAATCATTTGGGGCATGAATAAAAACAATATAATATTGGAAAGAAAGTTCATTAATACGCAAAATAATAAAAAAAAGTACAAATGTGAGTCATTTTAAGAGGCACAAAAGAGTGCCATAATACCAAAAAACCCCCACTGTCACTCGCACTACTGGTGGGATCCATGCAAAAAGAGTTAGAAAAACCAGATTTCCTGACTATGTCTTGAGAATTTAGTGTCAAGGGCGCTCGCACACCCTGGACATTCTAGAAAAGTGTAGTCATTTGTGCCCTGCGGCTTATTTGGAGTTGCCACCTCCATACTCCTTATCCTAATTAAACACAAGCTCCTCCTCAACATCATCATAGCGAAAGTTCATATCATGATCTTCTCCTCCACCCACATAATCTTTATCAAAATAATGCATGATGTTACCGTTGCTGCCATCCATCTCCTCTTCAGGCTCGAATTGCGAATCATATTCATCTGTCATTTTTTATAGTTCTTTCATATTCGCTTTCCCTTTGCCTTTCTTTACCATCCCTGCCTCCTCCTCTTCTTCATCTTCTAAAAGGCTAAACTTATTATTATTAACGAAGTTCACTATGGCATCATTCATTCTAAGTTTTTTAAAGTTTCCCTCCATCTTAGAGCTGCTTTTCTTTGCTCCTAACTCAACAGTTCCACCTCTAATGTCCCTCCTTCTTTTGATTGTTTGTTGAAATGACGAAGCATTCTCCTGGCTAAATGATTGATTTTCGCTATTGATTAATACATATTTCCCTTTAATCTTTCTCATTTTCTCCTCGAAAGCAAGGAGGGCTGCTTTAGCATTCCCTTCGTTCCCATTCTCCCCTTTATCAGTTACACCATGGGCTTCTTTGAAGGCATTAATCTTCAAAGTAGGTTCATAAAACTCGTTCCTTAGATCATGAATTTGTTTTTGCCAGCTTTCCCACTCACGCTCTTTAGCATCTTTCTCCTCCTCAACCTCAAAGTTAGTAGCAGCCTTACTCGTACTCGCCCTTTTAGTATAGTTGTACTTGTTAAGAATATCAGTGTCTCCTTCTTCAATAATGATGCCTTTAGAAGGGTTTGATTGTCTAGGATCCTTACCAGCGCCTCCGCAGCTGTTATCATTGTATTGGTAACAGATTAAATTCCCATCATTGTTGATATGAAGTCCATATATAGGGTTAGATGGAGGGAATTTTCAACATTTTCTATACTGCAGGTGACTTTCCTACGCTCGTCAATGTCCTCAACCTGTTTGATGTTCTTCACAGGACATTCTCCATATTGATGGCCAATTTTCCCACACCTAAAGCAAAAAGATCCCGTATTTTCGTACTGGAACACCACCCATGCTGCTCCCTCTTCTTTTGACTAGATAAGTTGCAGGAGGCAATGAGTACTTTATATTGGAGATTCTCATCCTTCATACTTTCAGCAAATCTTGATTTAATCCCAATATTAATGACACCTAGCTTCTTGAACTTGTGTTCATTTAAGGGAATTATAGGAAGAGCATGGTATTTTCTAGTAGCCATACTAAGGTCAATCTTCTGTAACTTGAACCCTAGACAAGAAAAGTAGTCTAACAGCGAAAGAAAGAGAGTAGAAAAATAGCGAGAGATTAGAGCTAAAAGGAGAGAGCTAATAAGACTGTAGGAAGTATAGAAAATGAACGAGAGAAGAGGGGAAGTTGGTAGTATTTTACACTTCACTCTGAATATATAGATGGCTTGATTCTGCTGTAAATGCTGCTGAGAAAACTCAATGATTGGCTTTAAGTTGAAGGGGCTCCTCGATATTCTCCTATAGCCAGAGATTTGTTGAGGTAAACAACATAGCTCAATCTGCTGCTTCTTGATCTCTGCATTGCCGCCATTACTCTGGTGAGAAGTCATAATTAACCTCGTAAATGGTGGTCTATAACTCAAGAAAGAGTTGTTGTGGCTGAGTTGTGCACGCCTCTTCTCCTTCATAATGATTTTTGCTTTCTCCAATACAGTACTCTCTTCGTTACCCGAGCACTCCGTTTCTGCAACATCAGACAAAAGTAATCGACAAGAAAGAGATATCTTTCTACTTACCTCTTTGCTATAACAAAAAAATTGATTAGGTAGATCTCCAATTCTTAGGTTGAGATTAGGGTTAATAATTACACCTAAAACTGTGAGAAGGCTGCTGTGTTGGGTTCCCCTATAATCCTCTTTGTTTCCTTGATCTCTAAGCATGCAGGAAGGTAGGATTACTTCTTTGTTTTTAATAAGTTTTCGATTGCTGCTAGGGTTGAGGTCACCAAACCCTATACTAGCCCCATCAGAAGATTGCCCCATGACCCAATTAGAGATAGGGGAAAGGTGTAAGAACCCTACTACTCGCGTGCGATTAGTTGATCCAGGGAGTGGAGGAGACAAAGCGTCTTCTCCTTCCTCAAGAACGAGACCGAGACGAGAAATTCTTTTTTTTTTTAAAAGAGAGGCGAGAGAACGTGAATGATAGAGAGAGAAACAATTTCTTCGTTCCACATTATCTAACTAGAAAACTATTAAAACAACATTATATCTGTTAAAGGGCTATTTTAGATTATTTTTTTAAATATATATTGTTACAAATATGAGGTAAATATTACACAACAACACATCTAACATTATATTATTACATATATACCTAATTAATATTAAAAACTAAAAAGCTAACCATTCAACTTAAGAATGTTAGATGAATTAATTCTACTAAGATGAATTAAGAATGTATGTTATAACTATATCTTTGGGTAAGCCTTCCTTCCATTATCTATCAATTCAATTTGGGGCAATTATAAAGAAAGGCCCAGACAACTTGAACTTAATAAACTAAGGCCCAACTACTAACTACACATTCAAACCTAACTAAAATCCATACAAAAGACCAATTACCCCTCCCTCTCTTATTCATACTGCTGGAACCAAAATACCCAAAACAAAAACCCCATTAGGTTTCGATGCCCACCTTCTACCCCTTTCTCTCTCTATTCTCTCTATGCCGCCCACCTTCACCTCACACCATTACCCACTCCCTCCCGTCACCCTCCCTCTTCCTTCTTCACCCCACACCACCACGCCACTGAGCAACCACGCCACTGAGCAACCACCAGCAGCGAGCCACCTTCACCGCTGAGCCAACACGGGGTTGTGACGAGATGAAAAGCGCCACCACCATCAGATCCCAACCACCACGGAGCCAGTAGTGCAGGACCAGAAAACTGCTGCAGGACGAGGACCAAGCCAGGCCACCATCTTCATCGATCTCAGCGACACCAGATCCCACCATTGCCGCTGCTGTGAAGATCTCGCCGCTGCTGTGAAGATCCTGCCAACCAGAAGGAAGCCGAGATCTCACCGCTGCTGTGAAGACCACCACCACCAGCAACGCCTTTTCTGGATCTGCAGAAAACCTCCACCTCACACCAAGCAGCAGCGAAGCCAGCAGCACAGCACCACCTCCACATCCGTTCGTGAAGACCATGACCCTGCCCTCACCACCGGAGGCCATCAAACCACACCGCCTCTGCATCACGAGATCTCCTCCCCCAAATCTCGACACCAACACACAACAGACCTGAACGAGATCTTCTCACTAGCCACCGCCGCTCTTCAGATCGACCTGTAGGTTAGTTTTTTTATTTTTTTATTTTGTTGTTCTACCCTAGGGTTTCAATATAACGGTTCTTTGATATTTCTTATTTGCAGGTATTCAGTCCCTGTGTTACAGACTATTTGGGTATAGCCTTTGGTGGTATCAATTGGTTCGTAAGATGGAATGAATTAGGATAGGCTTCTAGGGTACAGTCCTCTTACGTGTTTGGACAATTTGTTCATTTCCTTGTCGATGGGGAATGCCTTAGCTTTTGCAATGTAAAATCCATTGGGGTATGGCCTATTGGGGTACAGACCATGTGGTTTGGGCTTGGGTGTGGTTGGGTTTTGTGTGTTAATTTGAATAAACTGGGGCTTGGGTACAGACCTAGGGGTACAATATTGTACTTAATGGGCTTAGGTACAGCCACTAAGGTGCAGACTAGGACATAAATGGACATGGATATATACATTTTGACAGAAACGGGGTTTAGACGAACTCTGGTACAGCCCTTAAAGTATTTGGACCTTATAAAAAAAATTCACACAACTTTAAAAAAACAAAAATCCAATATAGGTCTGTACCTATAGGTATGGACCCATTCGCTAAAAACTAAAGAATAGAAAAATTAAAAAACGAATTTCTGAAAAAAGAAAAAAAGTAAAAGGGTAAAGTTGGAAAAAATCCAACTAAAATTTGAAATTAGGTTTTAAATAGAAGTAATTTACTGTAAGGCCTTATAAAATAATTTGAAAGTTAGTTAGGCCTCAATTTGTGGATTCCTCATTCAATTTAGCCACTAACAAAAAGTAGACATTTGGCGTAGAGTTACGTGTGTATAGAGTTATCAAAATTAGTTGATTTATGCTTACATCGTAATGTGATTTGGTAACAATAATATAAAACCATTCAATATTAGACTGAATCCGTGAGTTTTTTTTTTAAAATGACATTCATTAGCAAAAACTTGGCAAATAAGCAATTTTAACTTGTAAGCTTGACGTGGTCCTACAACTAAAATTCAAAGTGATTATAAGCTGTGGAAAAAGTTATATTTGTGTATAAATAAGTGAATATAATTTATGTTTCTCACTTCAGTTGTAGACTTACTGAAGAATTTTGAAGTTGAAGCTATCTTAGGGCCTTTGTCATCAATGCAAGCTGACTTCATTATCGCTCTTGGAAAAAAAGCTAAAGTTCCTATAATTTCATTTTCTGGAAGGAGTCTTTTCATTCCATTGGAAATATAACTACTACAACTACTCCATATTTCATTCGTACTACTCCAGATGACTCATCACAAGTACAAGCCATAGCTGCAATTCTTCAGACTTTCGAATGGAGACAAGCTGTACCTATATATGTTGATAATGTGTTTGGAAAAGGGATCATACCCTTTCTTGAAAACGCCTTGGATGAGATCAACTGTCATGTTCCGTAACGAAGTTCCATTCCTCCATTAGCAACAGATGCTCAAATTCTTGACGAGCTCCAAATATAAATGACTATGCTGTTAAATTGCCAACTCAACTAAAAGTCCGAACCGTTAGGAGAAAACATTCTATTAATGAGATTTTATATCTCAACACGCCCCTCACGTGCAAGCTTAGTAGAGAAGAGTGCCCATAGAAGGCTTAGGAGAAGAGTGCCCATAGAAGGCTTAGGAGAAGAGCTAAGCTTGCACGTGCAGAATAAAGTGGGTGGCGGTCGAGAGACTCGAACCTGAGACCACGGTCTACCGTGGAGCTCTGATACCATGTTAATTGCCAACTCAACCAAAAGTCCGAACCATTAGGAGGAGGCATTATATTAGTGAGATTTTACCCCTCACGTGCAAGTTTAGTAGAGAAGAGTGCACATAGAAGGCTTAGGAGAAGAGCTAAGCTTGCACGTGCAGAATAAAGTGGGTGGCGGTCGAGAGACTCGAACCTGAGACCACGGTCTACCGTGGAGCTCTGATACCATGTTAAATTGCCAACTCAACTAAAAGTCCGAACCGTTAGGAGAAGACATTCTATTAATGAGATTTTATATCTCAACATATGCAAACAACAGTTTTCATTTTTCATATGTGTAACCCTCTCGGTTATTGGTTGTTTCAAAAAGCAAAAAAGATCGGAATGTTTACCCAAGGATATGTCTGGATGATCACAGATGCCTTGACAAATGAATTGTATTTGATGGATCTTTCAATGTATCCGAATCCATGTTAGGAGTTATCCGGATCAAGCCTTAAAGTGTTCTTTGAAGTCTCGATGAACGGTCCAAAGCTTCTCTGAGCTTTAATGTATACCAAATTTAGAGGCCTTAGTGGAGATTTTTGCCTAGTAGGTGGCCAACTCCAGTCATCTAATACGTATCAAATAGTGTTGGGTTGATTCGTCTTCATTGGAGAACAACTCATACATTGGTATGTGGAAAGCTCATTGGAACCAATGAATTCAAACCTTGGAAACTATGAAAAAGTGTATTGGGAATATACTAATTGCTTTGTATCTTCAAGCCATTAACTCAGCCTCTATATATATATATCTCCCCCCCTCCCCCCCCCCCTCCCTCTCTCTCTATATCCCCCTCTCTCTCCCTTATACAATAGCTTGGGTCTTGAGAGCTTATGGGGGTTATTCTTAATAGTTGGAATATCATCAATATCAGCTTTCCTCATATTCATGACTATGTTCTTGCGTAAGAAATCACATATCATACAAGCTAATCCCGATTCTTCTGTGTGGAGCAAAATGAAAGAGTTTGCAAGACTATTCGACAATAAAGATCTCAGCTCTCACACATTTCGGAACAGTGGACTAAAGGACACTGATGTTTTGAATTCTCATGGTGTGGAGGATATAAGCATAACGAAAGCTCCACCTTCCTCTAATGGTGGACAAAGTCCACTCTTTCCTTTTTCACCACCTTCCTCTACACAGACTAGTCAGCCAAGTCCAGGCTTGTCAAATAACATAGAGAACTACTTCTTAGCTTCACCCAGACTTGAAGAAGGGGTTCCAGATGAAAGTTCCAATTCACGCCCATCAGAATAAAAAGATCAGTAAAAATTTCTTGATGAACGTTGAGGAAGCCAATTAAATTGTCACTGAGGTGGCTTTTGGACAAACATTGGTAATTTTTCTTTTGTTAATAATACTTGCTTCTTTATATAAAATATGAACAACTAGTTAATAACTTTGAATTTTGAATATGTTCTGTGGATTACATCGTCAAGTTTAATGAAGATAAGAGATATTTGAGAAAATGTATATTTTGTATTCTGTTTTGATTGTGTTTGACAGTACAATATATAGCAGTACAAAGAGAATATAATACACACACAATACATACAACTAACTATCTAACTGATTTTGTCATCTAGTGTAGTTGTATTTGCATCACATTTTGTGTGTTGCTTATCATCCCCCCTCAAGCTAACCATCGTAAGAAGAGGAAGCTTGGAGATTAAAAAGGAGAAGGTAGCAACTGGAAGACCCTTAGTAAGAAGATCAGCAACTTGATTTGAAGTAGATACATGAACAAGCTTAAGCTCTTTGGATGTGACTTGTTCACGAACGAAATGAAAATCAATGTCAATATGCCTTGTTCTAGAGTGAAACACCGGATTAGAAGCTAAGGCTATAGCTGAGAGATTATCACAAGCCAAAATTGGAGTTTCAACAGGCAGTTTTAAGTCTTTCAACAAATAAGAAATCCATTTTAATTCAGCTGAAACATAGGCTAAAGCTCGATATTCAGCTTCAGTTGAAGAGCGAGACACAGTGGTCTGTTTCTTGGAACCCCATGATAAAAGATTAGAACCAAGCAAGATACAATAGCTGGTAGTGGAGCGCCGATCAAGAGTATCACTTGCCCAGTCAGAGTCTGAAAAAGCCCGAAGTTGAATTGGTGATTTTGTAAACGAAATGCTGTAATATATAGAACCCTTAACATAGCGAAGCAATCTCTTTAAGGCTTCATAGTCAAGGTTGCGAGGACTGTGCATATGTTGACACAATTGATTCACAGCAAACGCAATATCCGGCCTTGTAATTGTTAGATACTGAAGAGCACCAATCAAACTTCGAAAAAGATATGCATTCTCAAAGGGTTTGAGATCATGCACAGTTGGAACAAGATACTTATTTAATGAAGGGGTAGGAGAGGCTTTACATTCAAGCATACCAGCCTTAGATAAAATTGATTTGGCATAAGTAGCTTGATTTACTAGAAAACCTGAATCATTCTTGATTATGTCTAACCCCAAAAAATAAGATACGTGTCCAAGGTCCTTCATAGCAAAACGTGACTTTAAAGCAAGTATAATAGAAGCTATAAGATCAGAATTAGCTCCTGTGATTAATAAATCATCAACATAAACTAAGACGATTGTCAAAGAATCATTAGAACCTCGAATGAACATAGATGTATCAGCTGAACTTACAACAAAATTCTGAGCTAATAGAAATGAAGTAAGCAACTGATACCAGGCTCGAGGAGCTTGCTTCAAACCATAAAGTGATCGATTAAGTTTACATACATAAGTAGGATTATCTGAGCTAACAAAGCCGAGTGGTTGAGTCATATAAACTTCTTCAGATAGAGAGCCATGTAAAAAGGCATTTGATACATCTAGTTGATGGATAGTCCAATCATAAGAAGCTGCAAGAGAAAAAATTAAACGCACAGTTTGATGCTTAACAACTGGGCTAAAAGTTTCATTGTAATCAATACCAAACTCTTGCAAGAAACCACGAGCTACCAAACGAGCTTTGTAGCGAGCAATTGATCCATCAGCATGTTTCTTAATACGAAATATCCATTTACATGTAATTGGAGTACGATTACATGGAGGTGGAACCAAATCCCAAGTCTTTTGACTTATAAGAGCATTATACTCTTCTTGCATTGCATTTTGCCAACATTGAAACTTTGAAGCCTCCTTATAAGAGGTAGGTTCAGAAATTTGGGGAGTAACTGACAAAGACTGACACTTATAAGAAGGTTTTAGCGAGCCAGTCTGTAACCGAGTGACCATATGGTGCTTAGGTGGAGGAGGAGGACTAGGAGAAGAAGAGGTGGATTGTGAAGACTCAGGGGAATCTGGTGGAGTATAGTGACTCAGAGGTGATGATGACTCAGGTGGAGGAGGACTAACTGGACAGACAAAAGGATGGGATATAGAGTAAGGATTTATAGTGGAGTCAAAAATATCAATATAAGAAGAATGAGAGTCATCACTAGGATTTTGAAGAGAACTTTGTGAGTCTTTGAAGGGAAAGGAATTCTCATTAAACAAGACATGTCTAGAGATATATATTTTGTGAGAAGACAATGATAAACACTTGTAACCTTTTGAAGTATTACAATATCCTAAGAATAGACAAGGTTCAGATTTGGGAGACAATTTGTGAGGAGAGTAAGGCTTAAGCCATGGAAAACAAAGGCAGCCAAACACTTTTAAATGAGAAAGAGAAGGAGAAGACTGAAATAAAGCTTGAAAAGGACTTGAATTATTTAACACAGGTGTGGGTAAAATGTTGATTAAATACACAGCAGTGGCCAAAGCATCAAGCCAATATTTAGGTGGTAAAGAAGCATGTTTTAAAAGAGTACAGGTTGTCTCAATTAGGTGTCTATGCTTTCTCTCAGAGACACCATTCTGTTCAGGAGTATGAGGACAACTAGTTTGATGTATAATACCACAAGACTGAGTAAAAGATGCAAAGTCATGACTAATGTACTCACCACCATTGTCACTGCGTAGGATCTTAATTTTAGTTTCAAATTGGGTTAAAACCATATTGTAAAAGGATTTGAAAACTGAAAGCACATTAGACTTAAACTTGATAGGATAAACCCAAGTAAAACGAGAAAAATCATCAACAAAGATTACATGATACTTGAATAAGGAAGATTCAATTGGAGAAGGACCCCAAACATCACTGTGAATCAAATCAAATGACTTTGAACTACAAGATACAGAAAGATTAAAAGGCTGTTTATGAGACTTAGACACAGCACAATCAGTGCATTGAACTCCAAAGAAGTCTAACTTAGTGTTGAGTAGAGAAGACATCTTGGAAGAAGCATAATGAGAAGGGTGCCCAAGTCTAAAATGCCACAGCTGAGCTAAAGAGTTATTTGAAGTAGAGGAGAGACACTTGAAATTGACTTGACCAGATGGAGGACTTGACTTCAACTGACCACCTAAGGGAAGAGAGTACAGCCCACCCCTACAAGGGCCCTGAAACAACAGATTATGTGTATGAATATCATGAATTGACACAGAATTAGAGGTAAAAGTAATAGTGCAATTATTGTCTTGAGTGAATTTGGAAATAGACAATAGATTTGAGGTAATTTCAGGAACATGTAGAATAGAATTCAACTGAAAAACACAAGAGGGAGTAGAGAACTTACTGTTACCAATGTTAGCAATTTGCAAGGCACTCCCATTACCAACTGAAACTGCATTAGCACCATTATAAGGTGTAGTAGTTTGAATCAATGAGGAGTCATGAGTAACATGACTATTAGCTCCAGAATCCAAGTACCAAAGTTCAGGATCATAAGAAGAAGTTGATGATGATGGTGATGATGAAGAAGGTGGTGTTGAGACAGAAGCTTGAGCTGTCAAAGCTACACGCTGAGCACGAGGAGAAGGAAATGTTGCAAAATCACTTCTATACCAACAGTCAATTGCTGAATGGCCAAATTTAGCACATATTTGACAAGTAGGGACTGAGCCAAAGGACTGAGATGCAGCTGAATTCGACGGTTGTCCCAAAATAGAGGGACCTCTACCTGATCTACCTCTACCACGACCACGAAAACCAGAAGAAAAACCACGACCTCGAGAGTTATTCACATTATTTGAGTTATTCATAGACTGTGCAGGTGTTGAGGATTGAGAATTTGTGAAAAGTGCAGAGTGATTTGTGTTAACAACGCACGATTCTGACATTTTCATGTGTAATTCCTCCGAAACAAGTAAGCTACCAAGCGAGTGAATACTTAGAGTGGACGATTGAGCATTAGAAATTCTAATACTCGATTTAAATTGGTTGTATTCAGCAGGTAATCCACGTAAGGTATACATTATAATGTCTTCTAGTGGTAGAGCAGATGCAGCTGTTTCTAAGCCATCACAAATTTCCTGAATCTCACTTAAATAAGCATTCATCGATTTCTCACCTTTTTGAATGTTACACAGCTTCATTTTCAATTGATGTACATGTGTACGACATTGTGAAACAAAAATCTCCTCTAGTTTATGCCAAACATCAAAAGCAGAAGTAAGTTTAACAACCTGTGATAAGATTGAAGGAATCATAGAGGCCATCAGCGAAACTTTGAGCTGTTGATCCTCAATAAGCCATGTTGTATATGTTGGGTTCGATGAGTCTGGTTTAGGATTGACGCCATTAACGTGCGATAAGTAACCATGAGCTTCCAGAATAGCTTCAAGTTGAGCACGCCAGAGAACATAATTCGTGGAGTCGAGTTTGACTTGAACTAGGCTCGACCAGTTTTGGCGAAGAAGGAGCAAACCAGCAGGAATCGATGTGCTGGAAGAGATATTTGGGGATAAATTTTGAGAAGATGAAGAAGAATCTGTCATTATATGACTTATAAGTCAGTAGAAACAAAGAAGAAGAGAAAGAATTAAGCGGAAGAGAGTGAAGGAAAGCGAGGAGGAAAGCACTTCTGTGCCATTAATGGCGAAAAAGAAGAACAGAATTTGCTTCCTATTTTACCCCTCTAGCTCTGATACCATAATGAAGATAAGAGATATTTGAGAAAATGTATATTTTGTATTCTGTTTTGATTGTGTTTGACAGTACAATATATAGCAGTACAAAGAGAATATAATACACACACAATACATACAACTAACTATCTAACTGATTTTGTCATCTAGTGTAGTTGTATTTGCATCACATTTTGTGTGTTGCTTATCAAAGTTTGCCTGAAATTACTTTCTTGGTGGAGGTAAATTTTAGAATTACACTACTAAATTTGGATCATAATGTATATAAATTTTAGAACTGTGTTAGATGAAAGAGAGTGAAGTGGTTTCATAGTTTGTGCCCTCTACGCTCAATATACCACTCATTGTTTCCCTTTCAACCTTTAGTTTATCTTGTTTTGTTCATGGCTTCAATGTTATTTCTTTTCCTTTGAATACCTACTCCAATAGCTCCTCATTCTTTTTCAATAAATTGCACAACACCTATATGTGGTTTCCGTAATAGACTAATAGGAAACCGTTAATTATTCTAATAAATACATGTCACTGAAAATCCCTATAGCCTCAGAATTTGAACACAATACCCGTTGGTTTTTTTTTGTTACGTGATGTTCGGAACAATTTGCGCGCACCTCGACTGGTTTCATACAAAATATGCACATATTCCCATGCATACCGGGTTTGTACCTCACAGAAAAACAAGAAACAAGACTCTGGCTAATTGAGCTAATCCAATTAGATCACAATACAGTTAGTTAAACTAAGAAGGATAAGATATGGCTAAAATACCTATTTGAGCCCTGAATCTTCTTTTGGTCTCGGTTTCTTCTTAACTTTCTTTTATATTTTTGTTATAATTGAATTAATTATTATTGTTAATAATCAATTAATATGTATGGAGAGATTTATAGTGCAATCAATTCAAATATATTAACTTTAATCTCTCAAAATTGTATAGAGAAACAGATCCAAGAAGAGAACTTTGGACAACTTAGCATGTGGATTTTGGGGTATCACTATGTCAAGCCTCCTTGTGGTTAGTATGATTTTATATTATGAATTAGTGTTAATTACGTTTCTAAGTTTATAGTTACTACTATTGATGTGTTGTGTATAAAGTATAGTGACGGTTTCTATTGCATAGTGATTAACTTAAGGCAAACTTGACTTTACAATCAATACTTTCAAACGACTAGTGGTTCATTCTTTACAAAGAGTAACAAGTATTATTAACAGTACAAATATCATCTGTAAATGGTAATATGAATGTCACCTTAATCACAATTTACAAGGCCACCATTCCGTCATGGATAACCTGAAAGACAACAAATATAGAGTACATAAGTTATATTGGCCTGTGTTTTAATTGACTTGCTCAACTTGCCTTATCAATGTTTCCTGATCATTTTATCTTGGTTGGTGTGAATTAAAATTCTCATTTTGATTGCCTTCTTCTCTTGGTGAAGCTAAGTAATTCTCTGTATTGCTTGAGCAGCTTGGACTTGGAGGGAAGAGCATCTGTGGAAGTTGTCTGCAATTAGAGCAAGGTGAGGTTAACTCCACTACGTCTATATTCTCCCTAGCATGGTTACCCATATTAGTAGACCCCTTTTTTTCACTCTCTCGGAAAGTATGAGAGGTGAGGTCTCTACTGTAAAAACGTATAGCCAAAACTTTTATTTTTCTCCATGGGGAAGAATCCCTGTCAATCTCTGTGAAAACTGAGTTGTTATGCATGAACCTCATTACGCATACAAGGAAAGCTAATATCGATGCTATTCCAACAATTAAGAACAACCCCCAAAAGCTATCAAGACCCAAGCTCTTGTATGAAGGGGATGTTTTAGAGTCTTTGCAATTATCTTTATCCCCTAACCATGCTTTCTCAATTCTCACCATTGTCTTGCCTTGTGTCACATTCAAAATGGATCTTGATACATCAGCTACAAGTGGAGATCCAATAGGAAAAACCTGCACAAGTAAATGACTATGTGAGAACTCATTTTTTTAATATAACAACAATGTGATTTTTGAAACAGGGAATGAGTTTAACATACAAAGCCAAATCCATCAGTCTTGTATGTTGGTTCAACCATGGTATACTTTGAGCAGTATCGTGCAAGGAAAAGCTTCATGTATGGAATTTCAAAAAAAGCAGCTCCTATACCACCATCTTCACTTCCTTTTGATAAAAGTTGATCACATTCTTCTGGAGATTTATATTCTACAAGCCTCGATTCGTCAAACTCCATTCGCCTCAGAAGTTCACATACAAAAGAGCCTGCCTTATAACCTACTCGTATATTACTCTTCAGAAGCACATCTATATCTCTAACACTTGGTTGAAGGTTCTGAATTGTTAACATTGATGTAAGACTAGCCGTATAGCTTTGTGTAAGGATAAGGACCACCAGAAACCAGATGATCAGCACGAACCTAGCCAAGTTGCTTACTACTCTCTCCTCTACAAAAACAATTGTTACAACATGTATAAGGGATGAGGACATATTATTTAACCTCGAATGTGAAAAGGAAAGAAGAGAGATTACTTACTGTGTGCAAAAACCATGGTTGAGAATCCAAACCAGAAAATCAAGCCGATTTGATATAAAGCAGGTCCTCTGAATTCCTCGTTTATCCGATGCTCGAGAACCCATACAATAAATCCAACAAAAACAAAATAACAAAAGCTTATTACCCAAAGCTGCCAAGTCAAAGGCTTCAAGAACAGCCACGCTTTATTGCTTGTGTTGCTTTGGATTGGTACAACCATCATGACTCCAGATTCCGTGTAGGGCAAAGTAAAATCAACATAATTTGATCTGTTTGCCACAATTGTAACATCTCCCACTACAACATCATACTTCTGTTCATCCGTCATTTACATAATCAGATCACAAAAAGTTACGCAAAATAAAAACAGAAAAAGAAAAAGAAATTTACCCCCTCATATACTTGATAGACTAGATCATTATAACTGCTACCAGGAGTTTTACCATCCGATATTTCATGTGGAATGTATTCATAAGTAACACTATATGGAAGGTTCGCTATGACAGCTTCAAAGACATCAATGCAATATCCTTCCACTTTTGTTGTGTTAGTGGGAAAATGTCGTGTAACCTTCACAAACTCAGTGAAACTATGTTTTGTAGGAACACCTACTCTCAATTTCTTACCATTTGTTGGAAACACCCAACCTTTTGGAACTGATGTAGTTTGGCCTGGCCATAACACAGATTCCAACTTTTCAACAATCCCATTTTCTCTTGTCCAAAAACCGATCACTTTTGTGCCATTATTAATCACATTAACTATCTGATAAGAAGGTGACTCGAGTTGTCCATTGACTATACGAAATTCACCACTAAGGCCTCTGAATTTAGTTTCCAATAAAGCTTGGAGAAGCTTTGGACCATTCCTAGATAACCCAAAGGTTTCAAGATCTGTGGTATTTCCCGAACTTATTGATTTACGAAATCCAGAATTTACAGCGCCTGCTTTCTCTACTGCCATGGCTATCAACATGGCAGAATCATAAGCCCACAATGCATAAGCATTCAACTGAGGATTTATAATAGTTGGATTGTCTAGTTGAAACTGCTTCTTCCATCTAATCGCGAAACTCTCTAGCTCTTTCGAAGGTGGAATATAAGGTGTGATTCCGATGACTCCGGACATCGATTCAGCGACCAAAGGATCCATATGTTCTAATCCATTTGTCAATCCATCAGTGATAATCCAGACATATCCTTCAGTTAGCATTCCAATTTGTTTTGCTTTTGTAAATAGGCGAGAACCTAGAGAAGGTGCCATGTGAACAATGAAAACTCTGGTTTGCATAGTCATTAATTTGTAAAGCTCGGAGACAATTTGATAATCTGTTGCTAATGGGGGAATGACACTTCTATAGGGAATACGACAATTGATATCATCTAAGGCATCTGCAAGAAAGGGAATAATCCCTTCTCCAAAACCATTATCAACATAGATAGGTACAGCTTGTCTCCATCCAAAGGTTTGAACAATTGCACTTATGGCTTTCACTTGTGACGAGTCAATTGGAGTGGTGCGAATGAAATATGGACTTCTAATGGACGAAAGAGAAGGACTTGTTGCGGAAAATGAGATAATAGGCACTTGAGCTTTGTCTCCAAGAGCAGTTATAAAGTCGGCTTGCATAGAAGACTGAGGTCCTAATATGGCTTGCACTTCATCATACTTCAAAAGGTCAAGAGCTGCAGTATTACAAATCATATTAATATTTGATCAGTATTCAGACCGTACATCTACGAAAATATTATTTTATTAATAATCTATGGCGACACTTCTTTTTTCCTTATAGTTTTGTTCAGTTCGATTTTTAGAGTTGATTTTTTTGATGGTATATCTTTCTATTCGTTGATAATTTTTGGAGTTGAGTTTTTTTTTTTTGTTTGTTGTTACTTTAAGATATCTCGCTTTAGGCCTTTAGCAGGCATGTATTACACTCTTAATCTTAATGGGTTATTTGGAGTCTTAACTCACATATGTGTTTTTTGTTCTATTGATCTTATATGTAGTTGTTTATTTTTCCAATCAGACTCTTTTATGTAGTTATACACTTTCAGTATATAGCATATGAATGAACTACAAAAGATGAATGTATACTAATATAAAAAGATTCTTGATAATGTCAAATATGTAAAAAAAAATTACTAACATTTATCGAGAATAGGCTTACATGAGATTTTATTTTCCTAAACTATGATTAATGATATTAGTTAATAATTATTTGTTTCAATATTTTAAAATCCCTATCTACTTGTAATAAATTTGAGCACTAGTGATTAATCATATTTTAATGATATTTATTTTAATTATAAATCTTACACCTTAACCTATAAAAGACTCATTTTTTTAAAAAACAATGAGTTATGAGAAGTTTCCTATAACTCAAACAACTCTTTCTATGGAAAAGAAAATAAAAAACAAAATATATGTGGCCTTTTATGGGCCAAAAATTGATGGTTGGGGTAAAGGAGAATTAACTTTAACTTGAGATGTTTCTTGGGTATTAATCCTTTTTTTTTTTTTAATATAATGTGGCATACATTTATTTTAGGGGCAACGCCCAATTAATTACGCGGAGAAGGTAAGTATTCCCTATTAATTACAACTTCAACTTAATTTCCAATTAAGCACAAAATATTACCCAATTACCAAAATATCCTTCCACCTATTATTAATTACTTTAATTATATATTTTATTAATTATAGTTTAATGTTTATTTATTTTTTAAAATATTTTTTTTTTAAATATATTTTTTTCGAAAAAAAAAATAATTTCGAATTTTTTATTTTTTCGAATTTTTTTTTTTGAAAAATATTTTTTTTGGAATTTTTTTTTCCAATTTTTGCCCCCGAATTTTTTTTCCATGATAACATGATGTAAGATTAGTACACATGATAATTGTGTGTTAAAGTAACACAAAATCATATGTGTTGTGTGTTGCATGAACACCCAATATGTATAATATTGAGTTGCTTAAACACACATAAATAACAAATTGTGTGATACATGAACACAAAATCAGACAGACAGAATATTTGTACACAAAGGTATAGAATAATGTATATGTAGGCTGATTATGTGTTCATGCAACACGCAATTGCTGGAAGTATGTGTTACAGTAACACACAACAGTATGGGTTTTGTGTTGGTAAGACACACAATGCGTTTATCATTTACAGTTTTGCGTTGCTTAAACACACACAAATAACAATTGTGTGTTGCAGGAACACAGAATAAGATATACAGAATATTTGTACACAATAATAGATAATAATGTAAAGATAGTCTGAACATCTGATTGTTTGTTAATGTAACACACAATTGCTTGATGTGTGAGTTAGAGTAATACAAAACAGTATGGACTTGTGTGTCATTTACAGTTTTGCGTTGCTTAAACACACACAAATAACAATTGTGTGTTGCAGGAACACATAATAAGATATACAGAATATTTGTATACAGAAATAGATAATAGTGTACAGATAGTCTGAACATCTGATTGTGTGTTAATGTAACACACAATCGCTTGATGTATGAGTTACAGTAACACAAAACAGTATGGACTTGTGTATTAATGAAAAAATCTTCGGAAAAAAAAATTCGGGAAAAAAAATTTGAAAAAAAAATTCCGAAAAAAAAAAATTTCGAAAAAAAAAATTTCGAAAAAAAAAAAATTCCGAAAAAAAAATCGAAAAAAAAATTATAAAAAAAATGAAAAAAAAATTATTTAAAAAAATGAAAAAATAAA
The DNA here is from genome assembly GCA_029959085.1 of Nemophila menziesii. Classification (NCBI taxonomy): domain Eukaryota; kingdom Viridiplantae; phylum Streptophyta; class Magnoliopsida; order Boraginales; family Hydrophyllaceae; genus Nemophila; species Nemophila menziesii. The sequence continues at coordinate 31,199,990 of JARWIR010000001.1, read as the reverse complement.
TTCAGATATTAAATATAAATATATAATAAAATAAAAAACCATATAAGGGCAATAATGGAAAGTAAATATGACCATGTGCTTAATTGAGAATTAAGTTGAAAATTTGTGAGTAAGTAGGAAGTAATTTCTTCCTTCCTTTTTTTTGAGAATGAAAAGTGAGGAAGTGTAATTAATTGGGAATTATCTCTTTATTTTATTATATTATATATATATTATAACTACGGATCATTGGTTAAGTTTAGGTTTAGATATCACAAGGAGTTGTGATAATGAGAATCTATCAAATATGACTTAACCTCAACAGTTTCTAATTAAAGGATTATCGAGTTGTAACCTTGATGATCTGGTTAGATTAGTATTTAGCTAACGAGTATGTATTGGATAAATATTGGTAGTTCTCGTTTACCGAGTTAGGTGAATAGATAATGCAAATAGAGATGTGATTATCGCACTGACTAAAACTAGATATTCCTAATGGTTAATTACATTGAGCTGTCAAGTGGGTTAATCTCTATAAGGAATTTTATACTTGTAATCCTTTGACCTGAGATCATCACTAAAGTTGTGTATCTGCTTGTTATGTTTTGATACTTGATTACTAGTGTGTCATAATGCTAGTCGAAAGGATATTGGATATAACTAAGTATATATACTCCTAGGGACGAGTCAAGATGGAATCTATCAACTCTAGGTAAAGAGTTTGAACTCTATGATGTCATTAAATTATAACGATTGTATCAAATCCTTAGCCAAGGTGATAGAATGAATGAAGAAAGGAGTGTCTTAGGTCATTCGTCAATCGTTGATAATCGACGTGTAACGTAATTTATTTTCTAATAGGATTTGACAGTTATACCATATCCCAGGATGATCACGAGTTGTAAAGATAGAGGGAGTACGTGCATGATCTTTTACCGGTTTTTTTGTACAAAGTTACTTCACGTTATTCGGTCATTGGAGAGTGTTGTTAGACGCCAACCTCGATTAGTAGTTAATTCAAATAACTACTACCGGTTTAACGATGAACACACGTAGTCGGACACTAACGAGTGCATTGATCTTGCTTCATGTTATTAATTAATTTTTATTTTTTTGTCGGATAATAAATATTGATTAATTATATACTTAGAATATTAGTATATTAATTTGCTAGCACAAATTAATATTCTAATATAAGACCAAACTAAGACAAAAGAGAAAAAAATGATGGTTTTGTGGATCAAACCACATACCTACAAAAGTGGGTAATGTTTCACTAACCGTTGTGCTAGTCCAAGTCATATGTATAATATAAAAGGTCAAATTTCACTTCACAAGTGGGTAGTGGAACAGATTATTAATGTTACGCCACAAGAAGCTTGGAGTTCAGTTAAGCCTAGTGTGGAGCAGTTTAGAGTATGGGAAAGTATTGGTCATGCACAAGTTGTAAATGAGAAACGAAGCAAGCTTGACGATAAGAGCATTACCTGCATTTTCTTTGGCTTCTTTGAAGAATCAAATGGGTACCGGTTATACAAACCAAAAACTAAGAAGATCGTAATAAGTCGAGATGTGGTGTTTGAAGAAACAAGATACTGGAATTGGGAAATAGATCATGATCAAACAGAATCTGATCTTACATGAAACAGTGATGAGATATGGGATGAAGATGAAGAAGAGACGAGTGATCAAGAAGGCTCAGATGATGAAACAGAATAACCTGGAGAAAACGAGCAAACTGCAGATATTGTAGAAGAAGAACATGTTGAAGTCGGGGAGGGAAGAGTTACTAGACGTCCTAGTTATCTTAATGATTATGTCACTGGAGATGAAAATGATGATGAAGACAGAGTTAATATGGTGGAAATAATCTCTTGTGATCCATTAACTTTCGAAGACTCGGAAATGAGCCTGAAACGGAGAGAAGCTATAGATGAAGAGATAAGGTCTATTATGAAGAATCATACTTGGGGGATTAGAGGTTTGCCAAAAGGAGCAAAATGCATTGGAGTAAAATGGATTTACAAACTGAAGCTCAACGAGCATGGAGAATTTAGCACATGCAAGGATCGTTTGGTAGTAAATGGGCATTCTCAAGAACATGGAATTGACTACACTAAAGTCTATGCTCATATTGCAATAGTGGACACCATCAGAACAGTTCTAGCTAAAGCAGCAAACAAGGCATGTGACATTCATCAATTGGATGTCAAATCATCATTTCTACATAGAGTTCTTATGGAAGATGTATACATACAACAACCAAAAGAATATTTAGTCAATGTTGAAGAAGATAAAGTGTATAAACTCCACAAGGCTTTATCTAGACTAAAGCAAGCTCCAAGGGCCTAGTTTAGTCAAATTGAAGATTACTTAATCAAGGAAGGTTTCAATAAATCACAAAATGAAGAAACTTTGTTCATCAAAACCAACAAACACGGTAACACTCTATTTGTCAGTGTTTATGTAGATGATTTAATCTATATTAGAGATGATGTTTCAATGATGATAGAATTTAAACAGTCAATGCAAAAAGAATTTGACATGACTGGTCTAGGAAAAATGAGATATTTTATGGGAATTGAGGTGTTACAAACACCCCACGTAATTCACATTTCCCAAGGAAAATATGCTCATGAAGTTTTAAAGCGTTTCGACGTGAAGAACTATAATCCAGTTTACATTCCAATGGTGCCTAGATGTAAGCTTGACATGGATGATGGAGGAGAACGAGTAGATGAGACTTTCTATAAACAAATAATAGGAATTCTCATGTACATCACTATAAAGAGTCCTGATTTGCAATTCGATGTAAGTCTCTTAAGCTAGTACATTACTAAACCCACTTAGTTACATTTACAAGCAGCCAAAGGGGTATTGAGATACTTGAAAGGAACTGTGTATCTTGGTGTCTAGTACAAGAGGGAAGGAACTGGAGAAGTTCTATCCTACACTAATAGTGACTTCGATGGAGATGTCGAAAGCAGGATGAGCACATCAAGTTATGTTTTCCTCGTGGATGATGCGATGTGGCTTGGCTGTCGAAAAAATAGCCTATTGAAACACTTTCCACTACTGAAGCAGAGTATGTGGCTGCATCGGTGTGTGCAAGTCAAGCTATACGGTTCAAAAGGATCTTGAAAGAACTGGGATATGATGTAGAAGAAAGTACTGTCATTTTGTGTGACAACACTTCAACGATCAAGATTCTGAATATCCAGTCTTCCAGGGAAGACGCAAGCACATAGGAGTTAATTTTCATTTCTTATTGATCTGGTTTATGAAGGTGGAATACATCTTGAGCATTGCGAGTCACGGGGGCAAGTTTCTAGCATTTTCACTAATGCGTTGAATCGTGAAGTGTTCGAAAATTTGAGGAGCAAGCTTGGAATTTACTCTATTGAAGATAAGCTAAGCTTTGTGCACCGAGCTTAGTTTAGGAAGGGTTTGTTAGAGAAAAATATTGTTTGAATAAAGGAGCTTTAAAAGTAAGTTTTGAATTAGTTTTGTTTTGTTAGGTTTTCAGAAATAAGACCGACTATTATGGTCTAGATAGACTGATAGAGTCAAGTTTGTTAGTCAAATCTTGTAGCTTAAATTTAGGCTTTTCTTTTGATGTAAAAGGCTATATAAGGGCCTGTTTGGAAGTGCTTATTTTAGAGTAAAAAAGCGCTTTTGGAATAAAATTCAAAATTTTAAAAAATTATTTAAAATAATTTTGAAATCTAAAATTATTGAAAATGCTTTTTTCAAGAAGCACATATTTGGTGCTTCTCAAAAAAGTGCTTTTCAAGGTAAAAAATTCTTAAAATGCTAAAAGCACTTTTAAGTGCTTCTCCAAAAAAGCACTTCCAAACAGGCACTAAGTCATGAAGTTCTGTTGAATAAATTACATTTTTCAGAATTCAATTAATTGAGCATTTGGTATTACAAATCTCATGAATTGAACCAAATTCATGTTGAGCACTTATGTAATTGTCAGTAGTTATGCGACTACTGAGGTATCTTTTCATCTTTTTCCGAGACGAAAGTTGCGTGGTGAAAGGGCTTCTACTTTTTTATATAAAGTGGTAGAGACAAATAGGCAATTATACTACTTTTGAAAATGTTATGGTTAGCTCAAATATTTGCTCTGTGTTACGCTATCTAATACTATCCTTCCAGATCCCCTAATCTTTGTCCCGATGCTTCCAGAAATTCAGCAAACCATCGCCGCCGAAGAAATCTCGAAGACGAAGAATATAAAAATGTATCCGATAATTGATTTATATTTTTATCTATCACCCACTCAATGTTTAATATTTTATTCCACCAAAGTTTAATTTTGACTTTTAAGGTTATTTCGATGTTTGTATCTATTTTATCGACTTTTAAATATTATTATTTGTTCAAAATAATGTATTTCGAGATTTGTTGTAATTTAATCCAAAAAAGAAATACAATTCTAATTACACCTTAAAAAATACGAATTTTAAAAAAATAATAATTCAAAAAATATATATATATTGGCGACCAAGGTTTTTGTTGCCCATGACAGGCACTTCGACGTCAATAGACTTTCGTCCACCTGTTTCTATCATTCGCAATAAATTTTTCCGTTGACAATTTAATGACTCAAATGTGATGACATCCACAATTCGTCGCGAACTGTGATTTCTAACGACGAGATATTGGCGACAAAATAATAGCAACGATATTTTGTCGAGAATAACGAAACGAGTTCTTACGCGACGATATGTTGTATCATTGCCGACGAAAAAAATAGTAATAGAAACTGTACCGGTCATTTTGTGTATTACCAACAACTAAAAAAAACTATTTTCTTGAGTTGTCATTCCAATACGAAAGTATATTTGTTTCCAGATTATTTAGAGAAAATAAATAAACAACTCCTTGTGATCATCTCGGTAAAAAAGATTACCAGTTTACAAGACTCGGGATCGGATAATTTGGATGGACTCTTTTTAACGGTTTACCTTGTAAAAAATAAATCATCTCAATAAAGGACTTTTTTACTTCTGATTTTTTTTGTCGAATAGGAACATTGAATCAGCTTTAAGTTAAAATTCAAATCCGAATTATTAAGATCGCAGAATTCTTTGGTATTTTGGATTTATCATTTTCAGTTTTCAAACTTGCTTTGGAACTTTCTGTTAGGAGTTTTTGGAATTTTAATGATGTGAAAATATATAAATTGACATGTATACATACTTTTAAAAAATAAATAAACATTTTTGGAGAAGATCTAAAAAAAAAGGGGTAATTAGAGATAAATGCCTCCTTAATGATGCCTTTCATTTTTTTAAGCCTCTAATTTTCTTATTTAGAGATAAATGCCTAATAGAACAATTATTTATAGAAAACATCCCCTTTATATTTTTTATACCTATACTATCCTTATTATTAAATATATTAATTTATTTTTAATACAATATTTATTTTTAAATCTTAAACAAATAATAGGGTATTTCCACCACCTCCACCACCACCACCACCACCACCACCACCACCAACACCACCACCACCACCACCACCACCATTACCGCCTCCACCATCATAACCACCACCACCACTACAGCCACCACAACCATCACCACCTCCACCACCACCACCACCACCACCTACTACTAATTTCATCACACGCGCGCGTCCGTGAAATTTTTTTAAAATCGCCATAACTAATTCAAAAAAAATCAGAAAAATCGAAAAAAATCATATTTGGATAAATCAAATTAATATTTACGTCTATGATTTTTTTCGGAATTTTCTGAATTTTTTGATTATTTTTGATTTTTTTAATTTTTTAATTCGCAGAACATGGAATTCCATGTTTAAAACATGGAATTCCATGTTTAAAACATGGAATTCCATTCTTTAAACAGTGAATTTCGTGTCTGCAGAAAACAAATTCCTTATATCAAAACATGGAATTCCATGTTTAAAACATGGAATTCCATGTTTCCGTGTTTCAAACATGGAATTCCATGTTTAAAACATGGAATTCCATTTTCTGCGAATTAAAAAATTCAAAAAAATTCAAAAAATCAAAAAATTCAAAAAATTCTGAAAAAAATCATAGACGTAAATATTAATTTGCTTTATCCAAATATATAAATTTTTTATTTTTTTGATTTTTTTAGAATTAGTTATGACGATTTTAAAAAAATTTCACGGACGTGCGCGTGTGATTATTAGTTTTTGTTTTGTTTTTTTTCTACTTTCTTTTTTTTAATGGTTAATTATAAGGGTAGTTTGGGATGAGGCATTTTTCTATAAAAAATCTTATTCTAGGCACCTTTTTTTAAATAAGTTTTTTAATAGGCATTAATCTCTAATTGGCTCAAAAAAAAATCGGAAAGTAAAAATTAGACTGAAATCTAAAATTTGGTTTTTTAAAATGTAATTCTGATTCTTAGTTAAAACAAATTAGGACTTCGGGAATTAAAAAAGTAAATCAAACTATCCTAAATAGAATATCTCAATAAGATATTTGAATGATTTATTACATTAAGTTGATGTATCTGATGAAATAATAGAAAAGTAATGATATTTGTCACCTTTTTCTATCATCTTTTTATCACCTCCTACGTGTATGTCTACATGTACCAATGAATTGATTTTTCTATCTTATTTAATTTTTCTCTATTTTCTATTCAAGGAAATCAAAACATATATATAGAATGGTGATAAAAGGGTGACATGAAAAGGGGTGACATATATCATTACTCATAATAGAATTATGCGTAAGATTTAGTCGAAATGGATTTTTTATCCCATATAATGGAAGTAAAAGCCTAAAAAAATTTAAAATCTATGTAATTTAGTTGGTCAGGATTAATCTTAAACTAAAGTGTCAATTAGATTTTTTGAGTGATAAGTATTTAATGTTGAATAACATTTGAATAGAACTTATTCTATTAATAGCAGTGACTTGGTTTCGAATTTTAATGAAACAAACCAGTAAGGTATTAAGATCTGAATCGGTCAGAAAAAACAAATAGTTTTATTGATCTAATGTTTTAATAAAACAGATTAAGATCTCATTAAATATAAACAAACTCCCAAATTATTATCCACCTTGTAGTTATTATATTGCCTCATTACAATTTTTTTAATATATTGAAGAGTAACTTTAGCTTTAGAATTTTATTTTATTTTAGTCGAAAGATTTTTTTTTTTTAGTCGAAAGATGCTTTAGAATTATTGAATCGTTGACAAAAAAGAAATTGACCAGGCTGACCAGTTATTGGTTTCCTTTATGACATTAACAGTTGAAAAAAAACAAGGAAGTTGACATTGAATATTAGAAAGGGATATTTTTTTTTTTGTTCGAATAGGGAGGGAGATATATAGCAAATGCACAATAGTAGAAAATTTTACAAATAAGTTCATTCGTGTATGTAGCCAACTTTATCAGCAAAGTCACTATCACCTATAAGGTTTTCAAGAGAAAAATACTAACTAGAGCCTAAATTGAGAAAAAAGAGTATTTAAAGTTTAACTAAAAAAATACTATTTTTTAAATTCTAAATCACATTTTTTGTTTGTTTTTTTTTACTCTTCTACTTTTATCATTTTTTTAAAATTTGTTTTTTTTTAATTTTTTTATTAATTTTTTTTTAGAGTTCTTTTTACTTTAATTTACCAGATAGTTTTTTTTGGGTACATTCACGAGAGTAAATACCTACATTTTTTATCGGTACAGACCTAAGTTTTTTTTAATGTTTTTTAAGGTGAATAAAATGATTTTTTTGTATATGTCCAATGTCTCGGTTTTGTCCAAGTGCATGCCCAATAAAATCCGACCAAGTTCGTATACACAATGGGCTGTACACAAGTCCGTTTTTGTCCATATTCATGCCAATGTCCAATAATTTACCGTAAAGGTTGTACCTAATATCTATTTACTCAAGTTTTTAATTTTTTATAGTAGTGTTTAATTATTACACAAATTAACAAAATAAACAAGGTTTAATCCAAAAAATTATAAAGGCCCATAATGTCTTGACCTAATGGGCTGGCCCTAAAGGGATATACCTAAAAGCTAGACACTAAGGGCTAGACCCAAAGGGATATACCTAAGGGAATGTACATAAGGGGAAAAATATAGGAGAAATACCAAAAAAACAACCTGTTGACCCTACACCAAAAAACATTTTTAACCTAGAGCCTATAATGGGCTGGACCTATTACTACTCAAAGCCCAAAACATGGTTTTAACAAAAATTGGATTAATAAAAAAAACATGAAGGGAGACCCATAATGGGCTGGACCTAGCCCATAATGTTGGACCCATTACTCCACTTTGATTAGGACAAGTACATGTTTTTTCTTTAAAAATAACAAAAATGGACTAAAAGCCCAAATGGGCTGGACTTAATCATGCTGGAACTAACTACTGGACCCAAAGGAGGCTGGACACAAGGGGGGCTGGACTCAACCTGTTTGCAAATCACGTTTAAAAAAACAACAACGAATCAGACCGCGGTTGTGGACTGCTCCAAACCTGGTAGACAGACTGGACTCACGGAAAAGACGAGATCGTGCGCTGGTGGTGCGAGATCTGTTGATGTGGAGCGTCGGAGGAGGAGAAGAGATGAGGCGCTGGAGGAGACTATTCTGTTGGTGTAGAGCATGGCTTCTGAGGGGATGGCGTTTTTCTTAGAACCTGTGACTGTTAAGATCTGAAGGTTCAGACCCCGTGCGTAATGAAGCGCCGGAGGAGAAGAAAAGGCGCGGTGGAACGAAGAAGAAGAAGAAGAAGAGATGAGGCGTCGTTTTTGTAGAAGAGATGAGGCACGACTGGAGGGCGGAGATCTGGTGGCGTCGGGATTTTTGCTGCGTTGGAGAACAGATCTGGTGGCGCGGGGTTTCTGCTACACTGTTCGTCGCAGGGAGGTGCGGGGTTTCTGCTGCACTGTTCGTCACAGGGAGGCGGTGGTGGATCTGTTTTCTGCGGGAAGGTGAGGAGAAAGGTGGAGGTGGGAAGAGGGAGGAGGGGACAGTAATGGTGGGAGGTGGCTCAGTGGGGCGGTGTGATAGTGGTCTACCATGAATGGAGAGAGAGAGAGAGGGTGACATCTGAGAGAGAGGGAAGGTGAAAGAAGAGGGTATAGAGAGAGAAGAGGGAAAGTGAAATGGGTCGGTGGAATTCCCCTATATGGTGTTTTTGTTTTGCTATTTTGTTATTCAATGTGGGAAGGGGGTGTTTTGGGGTTTTCTCTCTATACTAGTTAGGTTGTAACTAGGTTTTTGGGGTGGGCTTTATTTTGTGATGTTATAAGTCATGGGGCTCTATATACTAAATCCCTCGGTCTTCAAAACCCAAAGTAAAAGATACTATGTATAAGAAAGAATTCCTCGTAGATACTCCTTTCAGATTTTGACATCATCTAAGTTATAAAGTGGACAAATAATTGATCTATATTTTGTTTTTAGATTTCTATTAGTATATGAAATGGGGGAATTATTTATTAGAGTCCCACAACTATGGGCTTAATAAATTAAGGTCTACTATCAACTAAATCCTAACTACCGATTAGACCTCAACTAAAGAAGAGCAAAAAGAACAAAAACTCACCCCTAGCCCTCTTATACACTGTTAAACAATACAAACCAAAATAAAAAACCCATATAGGGTTCGATCCATCCTCTCTCCCTTTCTCTGTACTTTTGTCCCTTCTCTCTATGTGCTTTTGAACCACACACCCCTAGCCTTCCACCTTCCACTTTCCACCTTCCACCTTCCACCTTCCACCTTCCACCTTCCACCTTCCACCACCACCTGCTATCACCTTCACCACCTTCGATCCGTCTTCTCTTCCCCCCCCCCGAGACACCACCACCGTTGTAGCAGAGCTCCATCGAAGCCTTGCACGTGGCTCTTCTCCTCCCCACTATTTCCGCTTCTCCTTCCCACCTTCTCCATCACCGAAAGCAGATCTTCGAGACCGAGACACCACCGTCGAACCCTCCACTAAACCTGCGCTTGGCTCTTCTCTTCCCTCCGAGACACCACCATCGCTGTAGCAGAGCTCCATCGAAGCCTTGCGCGTGGCTCCTCTCTTCTGCGAAACTGGACCACCACCACCACCACGAAGCTGTGACGAGATTCGATGTTGCTGTGCCACCACGCTGTTGTGACGAGATCCGATGCTTCTGTGCCACCACGCCGTTGTGCCACCACCGTCGCTGCTGCTCAACCTTCGCCACCAACAGTCCGCTGCTACGAGATCTAATATTGTGACGCACCAATGTTGCAAGATCTGATACTGTGACGCACCACCACTACGATCCCTGGTCTCGTCTTCGTCTTCCCAGATCTCGTCCTCCACGAGGCCTAACTTTTATTTTGTGTCTGCAGGTGCGCGTCTCAGCCATGCTGGTCCAGCCCCATTTGGGCCCACCTATCTCATTCCTGTCCAGCACATTTAGTTGTTTGTGAACCCTAACTTTCATTTTGTTTAGGGCTAGTCTATTAGATTCCAGGCCTTTTTTAAGTTTTTTTTAATTATTTCTTACCAGTTGTTTTATGTGCAGAGAAAGCCCAGTCCAGCCCAATTGGTACGTTCCCATGGGGTCAGCCCCTAATTTGGACATATTCTACACATTGAACATGTACTTGTATAAACAAAAATGACTTGGGTACAACCCATAGGGTCCATATGTATTCTGTTTTAATTGGTTTTTGTTCCTATGCGTGTGTGTGAGATTTGAAAATGTGGTAGTGTACGAATTCGAGGGTCTGTACCCTATGGTAAAGTTAATGGTTTCCGAATAATTTATTTCCCAAAAGTTAGACATAGACAAAAATCGGTAACTCTTAATACCTTGACATGGACAACATCTAAAAGATATAAGAACTTATAATGCAATTAAAATAAAAATAACTTCACATAAATTAACAACATAAAAACCCAAAAAACCCAACATAGGTTCGTACCCGAGGGTACGGATTAATAGAAAGAACAAAAGAATAAAAAAATGAATTACTAAAAAGAAAAATAAATGAAAAGGGTGGAGATGGAAGAAATGTAACAAAAATTTAAAACTAGGCTTTAATTAGAATTTTTTTCTAACTAGGCCTTATAAACTAAGAAGTGTGGGATTTGGGCTCTAATTAGTATTTTTCTCATATGAAATTTGTCATTAAATATTACGTATCAGTAATAGGGTTGCTTTTTCTTTTCAAAATAAAACACCAAATTTTTTAAAAATTATCAAATAAATAACTAAACGTTCTTTATATATAAATTGAGTTTTGGTATTATTTATTGGAAGCAATGACAAAATAAAGGCTCCATAACTTTCCATATAATAAAATGAACCATTCTATTAGAATCCAACTAAAAAATAAAAAAAGACCAAAAATCATCATTCCTTTTTATATACGATGGGCTTTTGGAACCAAAACAAAAATCTATTAGGGTTTGAAAATCAAAAAACACTTCATATCTCTCTTATCCCATTATCCTTTCTCTCTCTATTTCAAATCGAAACCCAACCAAACCTTACCTTCGCTGCTCCTCTGCACAAGAAAACCACCTCCACCTCCCCTCTCTGCTACCGTCATCGTGGACCTTCACCACCATCACCATCCCCACCCTCGTCCGGAAGAAAACCGCCACCGCCTGGAACCCTTCGCCACCCTTCGTACACCAGCATTCGTGGACCATACTCCACCACCATTGTACACCATAGTTTGTGGACGATTCTCGACCATCTCTCCCGCACAAGCAAGCCGCCGCGCCGCTCCCCTGCATTTGTCGTGCCGCTCCCCTGTTCAGATCAGATCTGTTCAGGTAACGCATTTTTTTGTTCAACCGACAATGTACAACTTCTTTAGATCCAGTCATGTCTTTTTTTATTACCACCGAGAGGGTGAAACTGTTATCGTGGATACAACCCTAAGGTACACAATTTGTCCTTCCCTATTTAATTGTTTTTGTTGAACATAAAAAAATTGTTTCATTAATTTTTTTGATTTATAGGTGGATAGCCCCCCTAGGATACAACTCTTTAGGCCCAGCAAATGTTTCATTGATGGAAACTTCTGGAGATGGCTATAGCCCATGAGGGGTTTCTTTTTTGTTTTTTCATCTATGCTATTGTGAGGTCTGATAGGGAGTGAAGTTGATTTTTTTTTGTTTCTTTGTTACTATGCGATTGGATTTAGCGTACAACCCATTAGGGTACATCTCAGTGTTCCTATGTGGGTGTGAGTGTGACAGTATTTTTTTTTCCTATGCGAGCCCTTGGTACAACCCCTAGCGTACCGTCATTGGATGTTGACGTGGACAAAAACCGATAAAATTCGTCATTCTAGACTCGGACATGGACAAAAACGGCATGGGTACGTACCCCCGTGGATAGGGTTGTAAAAGAACCAAACCGCACGCGAGCAGCTCGAGCTCGGCTCGGAGAAAAATTCGTTTGAGATCGGGTCGAATATAAACAAACTCAAGCTCAAGCTCCATTTTAAACTCAATAAGTACACGAGCCTGTTCGAGCTCGGTTCGGGAGCTCATTCAAAATGATGAACTATAAATTAATATTATTAACTACTTATAAATATTTTATTAAACCTTCAACATCAAATTAGATATTTTTAATTTCTTTAGACATCTATTTTGTCATTAATGTTATGTTTCATATTTCCATACCATACACTAAATCAAATACCAACCATTCATGAAATCTCATTTCAACCATAAAAAACAAATTGTTCATGATTAACTCGTACTCAACTCTAAAATAGGTTGTTCTATAAGTTAAACAAACAAGTTCTAACATTTCTGATTTGTATTATTGGAAGCTCGGGCTCAGCTTGTTTAAATTTGAGTTCGGCTTGGCCCGGTTCGTTTAAATTTGAGCTCGGCTCGGTTAGAGAAATTAAACAAACAAGCATGTACATCTAGTATTCCGGTCGGGTCGACTGGTTTACAGCCCTACCCGTGAAAAATATGTGTGAACCCAACAAAAATGTAGGTACGTACCCCTGAAAATGTATATCGGGTAAATAAAAAAAATTAAAAAATATAATAATAAAAAAATTAAAAAAGGTATAAAAGTAAGAACCCAACCAGATAATTAGATTAGACCTTATCTAGAATATTTATCTAACTAGACCTTAAATAGGATCTGAATGGGTTTTTAGGCTGTTGTTTGTAATTTCCTCTATTTATTGACATGTGACATGTAATGTCGAATTTCACGGCAAGTATTAATGTGAATTTGACAAAAAAAAAAATACTAACTTGAGCATAAAAATAAAATGTTGGGTATTTATTTATACACTTTTATAAATTTGAATACTTATATTAAGGGAAAAGGCTGGAGGAGGAGACCTGCCGGACAAATTGATATGGCCTTATACAACGAGCGGAGATTATGCAACAAAGTCAGGCTATAAGGTGATTACGGAGGCAGAGATTAGGGAGGCACCTGGACATTCCAATACGGTTCAGAACGAGAGCAGGTTATGGACCACGGTGTGGCGCTCAAATCTACCTACGAAGGTTAGGATTTTTGCTTGGAAGGCTTGTACCAATGCTATACCAACAGGAAAGAATTTGATCCAGCGTCATTGTGAAGTGGATGGGGAATGCCTGTGGTGTAAGGCGGAACAAGAAACGGTGGAACATTTACTGCTCACTTGTAATATAGCTAAGCTTGTCTGGGCAGGATCCGCGTTACAGATAAGCATAGGTCAAACGGTGGAGCATCTGGGAGAATGGATATTAACGATTATAGATACATTTGTACAAGGGGGGTGGAGACGAGAAGTGGTCATATCTTATGTGCTGTTAATAATCTGGAACTTATGGAAGTCCAAAATGAAAAGTCGGCATCAAAATTATATTATTGACACAGATGACGTCATCAGATCAGTCAACAAACATATGGATGAAAGGTTTGGCGTAGATTGGACGGCAAGCCAAAATCCGACAAATATTTCAACAGACACAGGAAATAGAGCAGCAAATGATTTAAGTTTCCATACGCAAATAGCTTATACGTGCGACACATCGTTCGAGCAACCTCACCTACCGACTGGAATTGGCGTGGTCCAGATAGTTAAAGATACGGGTAAAAGAACAGATCATTCCGAGACCGCTATGTGTAATACGAGTATAGAGGGGGAGGCTCAAGCGGTGGTTATAGCGCTTAAGCTGGCAATTAGGGACAGAAACGAGGGGATTACGGTCTTCTCGGATAACCTCGACTTGGTTCGGGGTATTCAGCAGGTGTCGGCTGCTAATTGGAGGCTTCGACCGTGGATTCGGCAGATTAACAGACTGGCAGTGATGGTAGCCCCAGTCTTTTTCAAGCACATCCCAAGGCAGTTCAACGGTCGTGCAGACAACTTAGCTAAAAAAGCCAGACACAGGGCACATCAACAGGGAGGAAATAACTCTGAGCTACTCATTTCTCAATTTTCTCGATTAGGAATCGGATAATAGGATTGTTTTTTCGTTTAAATGTATTACGCGTCCAAAAAAAAAAAAAAAAAAAAATAAATTTGAATACTTATTTAGGTAGACATGTATAAGTATATTACCTGCGGCCGCTGCATTGACAACATCTAGCTTTGAGTCGTGGTTGTGTAGAACCAGTCTGCTCTTATAATGACCGCGGGAGGCATAGAAGTCGGAGATGGCCATTTGTATAGAGCTTAATCCCATCTTTCCCACCCATGTCTCCATATCTAAAATTACACCAATATTTATCGATATTGTGTTCTTTGCCATGGCCATTTTTCTCTCTAACGAGAGCAAGAGTATGAAGAAGATGAAGAAAGAGAAAGTAATTTGTATCGGTGTCTTCTTCATTTTCGAGGCTTTCAGAAAACTAAGAATATTTTGGCCAAGAGAGAGCGTAATATATAATGCAAGTAAACCACCGAATTGTTCTTGTGTTTTACATTTTGTAATAATATTAATGCAACTTGTGTTTTATATAAGATTTTCCTTGGTCAATCATGTATAAGAATGAGAGTGAAAGATATCGTTTTCAGTGACACGGTTAGAATCTTAAGATGTTACAAAAGAATGATAAATAAATTATTAAAAAAGAACTTATATTTGTAGCTGGTTTTTTTTTGACACGGAGAAAGTTTCAAAAAATTACATCGAGAAATCAACCTATACTTAATCAAGAGAAACGACCTATCATATTAGCTTCTGACACGTGTTCCTCTAATGCCCTGTGTCTGGCTTGTTTTGCTAATTTGTCAGCTTGACCATTAAACTATTGCGGAATATGTATGAAGAAGACCGGACTAAACTCTGTTGCCAGCTTCTTGATCTGCCTTAGTGGTGATCCTTTGTGTGTTCTAAAAATAATGCAATAAGTAAGTGAACCACAACCGTAACTGTACGTTTGTCCCAAGTAATAATAGTAATAACAGGATCGTTCGCAGGGACGGTATGGTTAACTACAATGCTTATCAGTTAATGAATGATTGCACTTATGAAAGCAGTAAATGATTTGAATATTGTTTGGTTGGTTTTTATTAATTCTAAGTAATGAAAGAGTAAAGTAAAAATGCAAATAAATAATAAGACGCAAGTAAATGAAGGTAAGACGCATATATGAGAAGGCAGTACTTGAGAAACGCAAGGGATCCTCCTAACTCTATTTCATATCATATGTTGTTTAAGGGTCAAATAGGTCAATTGACATTGGTCGGGATTTAAGAATCTCTGTACCCCCGTCAGGGTGGACTACAAAGCTATTCTAGAGTGTCACTAGTCCCGTCAGGGTAAATATGATCCACTTTCGAATGATTAAGCTAATTTACCTCATTGGCCATAAAATTAACTACGCTCGTCAAAGTCAAATAGTTTCTATTTTATATTCTGTAATTAATTCTGCACCTAAACCCCCCGTCAAGATGATCCACACGCCACTATGTGGAATAACTTAGATACTAAAACCTGTTATTAGTTCATGACTCTAAGAACAGTAAATAATCACAAATTACAGAAAAATGTAAAAGACCCAATTCGATTTAATTAATTAAAACTCAAATTCAAACATATGAAATTCAACAGAATAGGGATTCACCCGTTATGCATTCTCAAGCACTAAGAGAAATTAACTCATGCTAATGAAAATTAAGACTAAATTAAAAGAAATAAGACTCATAGTGTTTTACAGAATTAAAAATAAGAAAAACCTAATTTCCGGAATTAGATTCGGCTGTGAATGGAGATATAAACACTCTCCAGCTCTTTAGCTTTCTTCTGCATCCTTCGTTGACTTCTCTCTGATGCTTTTTCATCTGAATAATGAGTTGTATCAAAAATAGAAGTCAAAAGTTCCTTTTATAAGCTCCAAAACGGATTAGGCCTTGTCTTAAGGTTTAAGTTAAAAATTAAAATCCCAAGTCCATTTTCTAAGCCCAAAATCCCGTAACTGCTGCACCACCTCCACTAAAACGGCTCTAGCCGATTCGTTATAACTCCGATTTACCTCAAATCACTTGTTAAATTTCCGTAACTCGATAAGGAATATAATCTCTTCAAAGGTCAGCGGCCAAATCAACTCGTAAGTGCCTCGAAATCAGAAACTTTGGCCTGTTTTCCAGATTTGCAGCTTCAAAATATAATTCTTTTCGGGATTTATCTTCAAACTTTGACTCCATATCACGATCTTTGACTTTCTTCTCGGATTCCTCTCCTAGCTAATATTCAAAACCTACAAACTTTTCACTAAAATACACAAGATTACGCGCAAAAGTTTAATAAATTAAAATTACTAGAAATAAAAGAGGAAATCCATATTATTGCATATTTAACTCAAAAGTCTATCAAAATATTCAATTAAACATAAAAAATGATGTCTCCTAAGGGTCTATCAAAAGTATATAATTAGAAGTATTTATTTTATTTCTGAAATTTGTAATCCAACTTTTTCTTGTATTAGGAGAAGTGGAAATTGATACGGATTGGGTTTGCAAAAATTTGCCTCTTGGCGAGTCTCATGACTTTTGCGCAAATCCAATCCATACTATTTTAGGTAACTTGTTAAGCCTTGATTCATCCCCAGTTGGGATAGGCTAACAAAACTCTGCAATGTTTTGGTTTTGTTAATATAAGCGTTTAGAATAAAAAGACAGTGGGGGAAAACACCCACTAAGCACCCATAAATAAGGTACTATAAACTAATCTTGGAATCGTCCCGCTATAATTAGGAGTACGAACCCTCTAGTACTTCTAAAAAACCACTCACCCACAAAAAGTCACCATTTCTAAGTCATCCTCCGCCCAACCTCCTACTCGAATTAACACTACCATCTATATTGAGTTTCAAACCCCTATCTGGTTTCATCTAACCCAATGACTCAATCGACTTATAACTAGACAATCTTCCATTTGGTATCCATACATACACCCTTATGTATACCCTCACAAAATACTTTGCTTTAAGTATTACTTCCTCCGTCCATCAACGTTTGTCATACTTGCGTTTTCACACAAATTAAGAAAAGCAATTAATTTCTCCTATTTTTACTAAACTACCCTCAACCAACTAAGTAAATGCATTTAATCATGATAAGATTATGAATATTAAATAAGGATAAAATTGGTAGAAAGTGTAAAAAAATTCATTGGTATCTTAAATTGACAAACTTTTGTGGACATCTACTTTTAGAAATTATGACAAACATTGATGGACGGAGGGAGTACACCATGCGCACATTCAGGCACTTCTTCCCATTACAAATAGTCTCATTCCTGCTTGTCCATAGGACCCATTGAAAATAATTATTCAACGGAACACCGACGAACATACTTTTATTTTTAAACTTCCATCCCCACCATTCTGCAAAAAGATACCATAGTTTCTGGGAAGACTCATCCTTAGTACGGCCTCGATTTACTTGTATCTGGGACGACTCATCCCCTGATATTCGTTTCTACAACTCCAAATTCTCTCCTTGTGACTTTATATGATGTCCACATTCTTCGTGTTCCTCATGGTTTCCCTCGCTTGGGTGTATAGTATTTCTAAACTTTCCTGTCTACCTAACGAGACCGGGGAATTTTTATCCCCATTACCTGCATCAACTCCCATTTAGCACTTTACAAACCCTCCCCTTTTTTAGAGGGGATTTTTATTTTCTTCGTTCTGTTTTTTGGTCAAATATTTGTTTACGTTCCTTGTTCCATAAGAAGAAGTAAAAGAAGGTGGAAGAAGAAGAAGCAGTAAAAATGGAGAAATAAAAGTAGATGAAGGTTTTGAAGATTTAAAGAAAAAAGAAATCCAGAAAATTATGTTTATCCAAAAAGATAAGAATAAACTATAGATTCGTTCGTATTTTGAGAATAACAAAAAAGAAGAAAAAGTGTGTGATTTTAGAAAATGAGGAAAGATAAAAAGTAGAAAAAAAAATCTGAACTAACTAAAAGAGGACGCCCAATTTTGTCGTGACTCTCAATTGGGAGTGTTTCTTTGTGTGTGAATATCTTACATCTATTTGTACATATACATTTAAAATGTAATATATTTATTTACTCGGACAAAAATAAATTAACATAGAAAACTTAATCTAGATCACATAAGATATTGGCTTTTTTTTGTTTTAGTTTGCTGTGGCTCTGGTGATTGTTGGAACATATTGAAATCTTGATCATCATTTCATAAGCTTGTTCTGATACATGAATTCATTTACTAGATACATGTATGTTTTTTCATCTTTGATTCATGTATTGACTAGTTTTAATATTTTCTCTTCAATTCTTACTTATATATTAGGCTAGATATGTGTTAGTATTTATTCTATAAATATATGTGTAATCTTCTTTTCATTTTTCTCAAGCAAAATATTTAAGAAAAAAAGGCCAACGGCTGAAATTTCAAAATTGTGTTGTTATTCAATCTTATTCTTCCACATATAACTACCTATCCATAACAATCTTTGATCCTACAAATTGGTATCAGAGCCACCTTAAAAATGTCCAACAATTTTGTTCTCTTGTTTCTTGTTTTAATGGAGAAAAATTCAAATATTGGAGTAATCTAATGAAGTTATGTCTTGAATCTTAAGACCTTTGGAGTGTGGTTGAAGATGGCATAGATTTACCCAAAGATGTGGTTGAATATTTTGATGCACAAACAATTTTTTTTAAAGTGAAAAACAAAAGATCGGAAAGTTTTTTTCAAATATATTAAGCAATAGAAGTTCGAATATGTGGAAGTCTGACCAAGGCAGACAATTCCATAGAAGCATGGGAGATTCTTTAAACAACCTATGCTGGAAAAGATCAAGTAAAAAAGGTACGCTTGCAATATCTACGAGTTGAATTAAAAAAATTGGAAAGGAAAGAATATGAAAAGATTGTTGAGTATATCAAGCAATAGAAGTTCCAATCATTGGAAGACTGGCCAAGGCAGACAATTCCATGGAAGTATGGGAGATTCTCTAAACAACCTATGCTGGAAAAGACCAAGTAAAAAAGGTACGCTTTCAATCTCTACGAGTTGAATTCAAAAAATTGGAAATGAAAGAAGATGAAAAGATTGTTTAGTATGTCACATGAGTAACTTCTCTTATAAATCGAATGGCTACAAATGGCGAAATCATGGATACTCAAAGAGTTGTTGAAAAATCATGGGAAGTCTACCAACAAAATTCGATCACGTTGTGATGGCTATTGAAGAGTCATAATATCTTTCCTTAATGGAGTTTGATAGCTTACAAGGAAGATTAGAAGCACATGAAGCTAGAATCCTTCTAAGAAGACTGCATATTTCTTCTTTTGATCAAGCACTAAAATCTCAAGTCTCATTCACAAGAGGTTGTGGTTCTTATAATGGACAAGGAAGAGGACGCGGACAAACAAGAGGTAGAAGGGGTTTGTACAATAACCGTGGTCGAGTTATGAAAAATAATAAGTCAAAAGAAGAGGAGAAATCATCCCAAAACAATTATGATCGAAGTCGAGGATGAGGTACGTATAAGGGTACACAACCTTATACTAAATTTACTATTGTCATAAACCGGGGCACAAAATTAGAGATTGTTGAGAAAAGTATCCGGAAAAAAGAAAAGACGTTGGTTATGTGCATGAAGAAAAAGCTAAAAAATTAGAGACTTTATTAATAGATTCCGATAGAAGTTTAGAAAATATTTGGTATTTGGATAGTGGTGCTAGTAGGCATGTGACAGAAAACAAAAATTTATTTTTATACATTGTCATAATAAATGTTGGCCAAAGTTACAATTGGAGATGTGAAATCATATAAAATCGAATATGTTTGAGATGTTATCTTCAAAAAAAATTGGAGAAACACAAAAACAAATGTCCGAGGTATTTTACGTACCAGGTTTGAAAAGTAATCTTCTAAGTGTTGGTCACTTGTAAAAGAAAGGATTTGACATTCGCTTTATAGACAATGTTTGCACCTTGAAAAAAGGAGATAAATTGGTATAAAATATTAGTTTGAGTTCAAATAACTTATTTCCACTCAAAATTGACACTTTTGGATGCTTCTATTTATCTAACGCTTAAAAAGGATATCTCCAGGTTGTGGCATGCCAGATTTGCGCACCTTAATTTTCAAAGTTTAAAGGAGCTATCAAATAAAACATTTGTTCATGGATTGCCAAATATTGACGTCATCCACTAAATTTGTGAAGAGTGACAACTGGGGAAGCAACACTGTGAGCCATTTCCATCAAAGTTAAATTGGAAGTCAAAATCACCATTCGAACTCATCCACAGTGATCTTTGTGGACCGATCTGAGTTCCTTTTTTAGGAGGAAGTTTTGTTATTCATTGATGATCTTACAAGAAAAGTTTGGGTTTAATTTGTGAAGCAAAAAATCGAATGTCTTTACATGTTTCTAAGAATTTAAATCTCAAGTTGAAAGTTTTTTTGGCCATAAAATACAAAACTTGAGAAGTGATCGTAGTGGTGAGTATTTGTCCTTCTTATTCTAGGATATTTGTCAACAAAATGGAATTATACATGAATTGACGACTCGATATTCATCCCAACAAAATAGATTGCAGTGAGAAAAATTCGAACGATCATAACTATGGTCTGATATATGTTGAAAATGAAGAATGTGCCTTCAAATTTTTGGGCTGAAGCGGTTTCTTGTTCCATTTACTTGATCAATTAATCACCTATAAAGAGTTTAAAATATTTTACTCCAAATGAAGTGTGATATGGTATGAGCAAAATGTTAGTAATTGTAAAACATTTGGTTATCTTGCATATTAACATATTTCAAATGTTTTAAGAACCAAACTTGAGGATAAATCTGAAAAGTGTATTTCATTGGATACAATGAGAGGACTAAATCTTACAAGCTCTACAATCCGCAAACTAAAAAAATTGTGATAACAAGGAATGTTTTGTTTTGATGAAAAATCTTCCTATGATTTTTCTAAATTATCGGTTTCATTAACTTGGAAAATTCTTGACGATAAAGAACGCGATTCTCAGGAAATGCAACCTGAGGATGGTGATAATTCATCACGGGATGGTGATAATCATTATACTCAAAACTCACCATCACCCCAAATATAAACAAGGAGTTTGAGAGACATCTATGATGAAACGGAGGAGATTAATGCAGTGAATCATGTTTACTTTGCATTTATTGCTACAGAGGATTTAATATCCTATGAAGAATCCTCGAAAGAATAAAGTGGAACCAAACCATGAAAGAGGAGATAAATTCAATTGAGAAAAGTTAAACTTGGGAGCTCACACCTCTACCGTTTCATAAATATGCTATTGGCGTAAAATGAGTTTTCAAAACAAAGACTAATCTTGGCAGGTTCATCAACAAAGACAAGGCAAAGTTAGTTGCAAAAAGTTACAAGCAAAAGAAGGTGACGAATTAAATGGCTACTCCTCTTTTAAGACTTGATACAATTCGATTGGTTATTTCTCTTGCTGCTCAAAGTGGTTGGAAATTGTATTAGATGGACGTTATATCAGATCTCTTGAATGTATTCCTTCAAGAGAATGTTTATGTTAGAAAACCTCCTCGATTTTTTAATAAAGGTAAAGAAAATAATATAAACTAAAAAAGGCGATGTATGGATTAAAACAATCACCTCGTGCATGGTATGATATAATTAATGGCTATTTTCTGAAATTTGGTTTTAAATGTTGTCCTTTTGAGCACACTCTTTATATAAAAAAGAATTCCAAAGACAATTTTATGGTGGTCAGTTTTTATATTGATGATTTGATCCTCACGGGTGATAATTTTAATAAGTCGCCTGATTTCAAAGCTTCGGTGATGAAAAGGTTTGAAATGACTGATTTGGGAGAGTTGCATCACTTTCTTGGAATAAATGTGCAAAAATCAACTGGAGGAATACTAATATCTTAAGAGAAATGTGCAACGAAAATTCTAAAGAAAATCTAAATGTAAAACTCGAATCCTGTTTCAGTTTCTTGTATTATAGGATTAAAATTGAGTAAGGAAGGATAAGAGAAGATGGTGGATCCAACCATGTTTCTGTGTTCGATTGGAAATTTGATATATCTTACAACCACACGTCTTGGTATTATGTTTGGTGTAAGTTTAATTAGCAGGTTTATGGAGAAACCATATTTAAAACATTGGGAGGTAGCAAAAAGAATTTTTCGATACGTCAAAGAAACGTTTGATTATGGAATCATGTATGAAAGAAACATTTATGTTAAACTTGTTGGGTTTACATATAGTGATTGATGTCTCCATATTTGTGATGAATTAATCTAGCTTCGAGACATCATTTTAGGTGTATTCACTTATTTAATTATATATTTTTATTCATATTTTGATATTTTCTTATTTCTTGTCTTGATTTGATGATTTATTATTTTTAGAGCATATTGGGTTTAATTTGTTTGTTAAATGTGAAGTTTTAAAGATATATGGTAATTAATTAGATGCAAAATCAATTTTAAGAGATAAAGTAAAGAAGATATGGATGGAAATTGGAGATAAAAGGAAGTAGAGGTAAAATAGGAAAGGAAAAGTTGCCAAGTAAATCTGAAATTTTGCACGTCCATTAAAATAAATATAACTTAAAATCGGTTGGGAATTTGAAGATGCAATCTAAAGGAAAAGTGTAGATCTTTTCGGTGCGGTCTTTCCGATATAAAGTAGGCGAAAATTAGAGCAGTAATGATTGAGATACGATCAAAATAATACATCAGCAGTTTTTTCCTTCTCCTATATTTTAGGAAACGAATTTGATTTGGAAAAGAGTCTTATTACTTGCCTTCTACTCCAAGATTTTGAACTAGGGTTTGGAGAACCCTATAAATACACCCTCTTACACATCCTTGGTCAGCCTTTAGACCAAGAAGAAGCCTACATCAAGAGAAGAGAAGATCAGAAGGAGTTGGACCTAAATTCATGCCTTCCCAATCCTTCAAATTTGTAATTGTTTTATTTTCTTTCTCTAGTATGAACTAATTTATTTTAGCTTGATATTAGCATATGGGTATGAACCATAGACTTGTTTTACATCTATTTTAATTTGGGATGTTAGCATTTCAATGGAATTAGTGTTTTATTCTCTGTTTTATGTGTTTTGATTTATTGACTCTAATTCTTGTGGAGGCCTACGTATAAGATTACCATAGTAGTTAGATGGTCACGCGGAAGGGGTGTCTAATTATTGAAACACCACATAAACGTCTAGTGTGCGGTAGTGATCCGGAAGGGCTTGCCTAACTAGATAGTCATTAGGGTTCGAGATTTAATCACCAATCATTATACAGGTTCCCCTTACCCAAGTCCCCTGATAATTGTTAGGTCGCCTCTTAAGCCGCCTGGAAGGGGGTTAGGAAGAATATAGTATCCTGGCTATTGCATATCACACAACTCTCCCTTACATGATTAGAATAAACAAGGCTAGTGGGGATTACTTGCTAGATCTCGAGCTAAACTCTTACGCTACATGTTCTTCTTATATAATTTCTATCTTTAATTTACTTAGTTAATTATTTTATTTCAAAAACCAAACAAAAATTCTTTTCATCTTTTATTTTCAGCGTAATATTCATCCAGCTTTCTTATTTTCACTTGATATTTGCATAAGTTCTCTCTAACTTCCGTAGTCTCGGAGGAACGAATTCTATTTATCATTAAATCTTGCATACGACTTGTGATACTTGCAGTGAGTAACGTGTTTAGGATAGTGTGTTAGTTGCATTATTTATATCTTATTTTTATCACACCTTAACCGACACCAGTGATCTTGGTCGAAGCATTAATGATTCTAAAAGTACTTCCGGGTATGTTTTTAATTTTGAAAGTGAAGTGATTTCAGGGTGTTTGAAGAAGCAACCAATAGTATCCCTTTCTACTATCGAAGCAGAGTATATCAAGCTTGTTCGACTAGATGTTAACTCACGTGGTAAGGGAAATTCTTGAAAGTCTGAAATCCAAGCAATGTGGTAAGGGACCTACAACTCTATCGTGTGATAATAGCTCTACTATTTCTATCTTAAAAGATCTCGTCTTTCATGGAAGAACAAAACATATTCGACTACACTTTTATTTTCTATAAAAGCTTGTTCAGGAAGGAGATATCAGTCTTGAGTATTGCAAAAGTAGTGAATAACAACTTGCCGATATCTTCATAAAACCCTTGGAGGTCCTGTTCTCAAGAACAATGTTGAAGGTTCGGGAATCAAGAACAAATTCAATTTACGAGAAACAATGTTAGAATAAATTAAAATCTTGACCATTATTTTATAAGTTTGTTCTCATACATAAATCTATTTACTAGATACATGTATGGCCTTTCATCTATTCAAAATCATTCTGCTCTAATGAATAACTTTAAAAAAAACTACCATCAAGCAATTGTTGCTTGCTGATTTTTTTATCCTTTCCTGATTAAAATTGGGTCCCTCGTCTTCAGCCTCTTCAACTCTTTTGTTGGTCTATGAGCAGCCAAGTCCATTGCCGCTATTCGGGTTGGATTTCATTTGGTGGAGCTAACTCCCCATTATATCTACATCCTCCACATATTCATGTATCAACCTTTCATTATTATTGATAACCTCAAAAGAATGAGTGGTAAGTTCTATCCTGTAAAAATGGCGAGCCAACCTTATTATCTTTGTCCACGTAGAATCATCAGCCGGCATTATTGTGAATATATCACGCAAGAAATAAATCATGAATATGACGAGAGCTAATATAGAAACTAATCCAACAATTAAGAACAACCCCCAGAAGCTATCAACATGTAAGCTATTGTACGGAGGGGAAGCATTAAAGTCTTGGCAATTTTCTTCATCCCCTAACCACGCTTTCTCAATTCTCACCATCGTGTCGCCTTGTGTCACATTCAAAATTGATCTGGATACATCAGCTACGAGTGGAGATCCAATAGGGAATACCTGTGCACGCAAATGACAATATTTAAGAAACTTATTTTAATAATATATAAAACAGGCGAATATAACTGAGGGAGTGAGTTAAATATACAAAGCCAAAGCCATCAGTCTTGTATGTTGGTTTAACCATGGTATACTTTGAGCAGTATTGAGCAAGGAAAAGCTTCATGTATGGAATTTCATCGAAAGCAGCACCTATGCCACCATTTGCACTTCCTTTAGATAAGAGTTCATCACATTCTTCTGGAGATTTATAAGGTACGAGTCTCCATTTGTCAAAGTTCATTCGGTCAAGAAGTTCACATACAAAAGAGCCTTCCTTATAGCCTACACGTTCATTATTTCTTAGAAGCACATGTACATCTGTAACAGTTGGTTGGAGTTTCTCAACTGTTAAAATTGATGTAAGACTAGCCGTATAGCTTTGTGTTAAAATTAGGACCACAAAAAACCAGATGATCAACACGAACCTAGAAAAGTTGCTTACTATTCTCTCCTCTGCATAAACCATTGTTATAACATATATATCAGAACATGTTTTTCAGTGCATATTATAGATAGTTAAAGGAAAGAAAGAGAGATTACTTACTGTGTGCAAAAATCATGGTTGAGAATCCGAACCAGAAAATAAAGCCAAACTGATACCAACAAGATCCACCTCTGAATTCCTCATTTACTCGATACTCGAGTAACCAAATGACAAATCCAATACCAACAAAATAACAGCAGCTTATTACCCAAAGCTGCCAAGTCAAAGGCTTTAAGAACAACCATGCTTTGTTTCTATTGTTACGCTGGATTGGTACAACCATTACTACTCCAGAGTCTGCGTAGGGGAGGGTAAAATCCACATACTGTGATCTGTTTGCTACAATTGTAACATCTCCAACAACAGCATCATAAACCTGTTCATTGTTCATTTACAAGATCAGAATATATTACTGTGTGTGTGTGTGTGTGTGAGAGAGAGAGAGAGAGAGAGAGAGAGAGAGAGAGAGTTACCCCCTCATGTACTTGATAGACTAAGTCATTATAACTGCCAGAAGTTGTACCATTAGATATATTATAAGGAATGTATTCAATAGGAACACTATACGGAAGATTCGCAATGACAGCTTCAAAGACATCAATGCAGAATCCTTTAACTTCTGTTGTATTAGTGGAAACATGTCGCGTAACCTTCACAAAATCAGTATAACCATTGTTCGCTGGAACACCTACTCTCAATTTCATACCATTTGTTGGAATCACCCAACCTTTTGGCACAGATGTAGTATTGCCTGGCCATATGATAGATTCCAATTTTGCTGTTGAAGTGGAATGTTCATGTTCATTTCCTTTAACAATTCCTTTTTGTTTTGTCCAATAACCAATCGCTTTTGTTCCATCATCAATAACATTAACTATCTGATAAGAAGATAACTCGAGTCGTCCATTGATTATGAGAAAGTCTCCACTTAATCCACTGAATGAGGTTTTCAGTAAAGCTTGGAGAAGCTCGGGACCATTTTTTGAGAATCCAAAGGTTTCAAGATCTGTGGAATTTCTAGAACTCTTTGATTTAATATATCCAGAATCTTTAGTTCCTGCAATCTCTACTGCCATGGCAATCGCTGTGGCAGAATCATAAGCCCACAATCCATAAGCATTCAACTCGGGATGCAAAATAGTTGGATTGTCTAGTTGAAACTTCTTCTTCCATCTCATAGTGAAACTATCTAGCTGTTTTGAATTGGGAATATAAGGTTTGATTCCGATGACTCCGGACATCAATTCAACCACCAAAGGATCCATAAAATGCAATCCATTTGTCAATCCATCAGTGATAATCCAGACATATCCTTCAGTTAGCATTCCAATTTGTTTTGCTTTTGTAAATAGGCGAGAACCTAGAGTAGGCGCCATGTGGACAATGAAAACTCTAGTTTGCATCGTCATTAATTTATAAAGCTCCATAGCAATTTGATCATCTGTTGCTGATTCAGAAATGACGCTTCTGTAGGGAATACGACAATTGATATCATCTAAGGAATCTGCGAGAGAGGGAATAATTCCTTCTCCAAACCATTATCAACATAGATAGGTACAGCTTGTCTCCATCCAAAGGTTTGAATAATGGCACTTATGGCTTTCACTTGTGACGAGTCAATTGGAGCGGTGCGAATGAAATATGGACTTCTCAAGGATGAAAGAAAAGGACTTGTGGCGGAAAATGAGATAATAGGCACTTGAGCTTTATCTCCAAGAGCAATTATAAAGTCAGCTTGCATCGATGACTGAGGTCCTAATATGGCTTGAACTTCATCATATTTGAATAGGTCAAGAGCTGCATTACCAAGAACATTAATCATATTCAATCAGTATTCAAACTCTGCGTTTAATGGATTTCCTCTACTCACTATACTACTGTAGGATATATATAAATATATATATATATTTAATATTACTGTCCTCATTGATTATTTTTAAAGAATAAATAAACGGTCAGAAACTAAAAGTAGAAAATAAATCAATAAAGTTATGGATTTTTTTCTTTGTGGCGAAAGAATATGAAGGACATTTATCATGCGATCCCTTTAAATAATATATGATGGCACCATCACCATCGATCCTCTATGGTGCACAATGTTGATACATTGCATTGGAGAACCTGCTAACGATAGGTAAGAGAACACCAAATCATTCAGAATTAAATGTTTGATGATGTAGTAGTGTGGAAATCCATTGCCTCAAACTATTACATCATAAACCGGGTGCTAAATTTTCTTATTGTCGATCGTTCCTAAGATATATCTACTATATCCGTAATTCGTATGTATACGTACTCACAACTAAAGTTTCAAACAATTAGCTTAAATATTAGTAAGAGTAATTATATATACCATCCAAAACTATACCATCCAAATGTCACCTAATGACGTGGCGTGAATTGGTTGGTTAACAATCATTAATCTATTTATTTTTTTGATTTAATTGAAGATCAGACGATCAACTTATATAGTAGGAAGAGAGGAAGCAATAAATTCGAATATCTTATAACAATAGAGATAATTAAACCGGTCATTAAATACGAAAATAGGGTGATTTATTAATAGAGTCCTAGAAGGTTGGACCATTGCCCATCAGGTCCAACCCAATACGAATGACGCATTTGCCCTCCATAACCCATTGACTGTCTATTCACTTTCCATAACCAAAAGAGCGGATTACATGCAAAAACGTATCAATCATCAAATCAAAAAAAAAAAGAAAAACAAGCGCCAGAAAAAAATCAAATTCCAACAACCCACCGTCTGTCTCACCTTAACCCAACTAAACCCTAACCATCTGTTTGACACACCACCGGCGAAACAGAAATGGCAAGAACGAAGCTGCCACAAAAACCCACCGCTGATGCCGAACTACAGAGAAAGAAGAAAACGAAAGTGGTTAGACAACCCGACACCGAAGGTGAAAGCAGCGCTAAAAATAAAGGAAAATCCATGGAAAACAGTGATGATGATTTTGTAGATGGTGTGCCGTTGAGTACAAGGAAGAAAAGAGTCGCCATTGATGATGGGAAGGGGAAGAAAACGTGTGCTCAAGTTAAGAAGAAAGAAGTAACGGTAGTGGATGCAGACAACGACTCAAACATTGAAGCCGACGATGAAATAATGGAAGGTAATTGATTTACTTATTTACGAATTCGAAAACGTGAAATGGGTGTTGGTTTTGTCAATTAGTATTGGTGTGTATGAAATGGGAGTGGGTTATGTCAATTGTTGTTGGTGTGTGTGAATCTTTCAATGTTAAATCTTTCAATGGGATTGGGTTATGTGAATTGCTGTAGGTGTGGTACTGTTTTATGTGTTATTAACAATTGTGTTTATGTTAATGTGTAATAGGTCAACAAGGTGAAGGGAAAATTCAATACCAGTGATCGAACATGTTAAAGTTGAACATGTGAAAAGCCGTGTCGTTGACACGGGGATCTATTCATTGCTCTACGCAGCTAGCATAATGAAAGGGGTTAGTGTGAAGAAGCAGTACGAACACATCGTGGTTCATGATTATCGTAAGAAGATCATCTCATGGGTCCTGAACGACAAACAAACAGAGGAGTGGGTGTTCGAGACGCGCAGGGCGATGACCGATACTTGATGAATTATAAGTTTGACATCAAAAACATGTTTTCTTTTGGTTTATGCTTGATTGCTTAATGTATTTTGCAAAAATTAGTGAACATGATTGTAGTTTAAGTATTATTTCTCTGGTTTTGAACTTTGTGTTTTGATAACAAACTGAATGTGTAATGAATTCTATTTATTCAAGCATTATCTCTATTATCAATCTGTGTTTTGATAAGTATTATTTTTCTGAAAAGTATTATACCTTTTTTTCAGGTTGTATCTATGAATATGGTGGGTTGGGTGTTTAAATAGTTGGGTTGGTAGGATAAGGATTTATGCAGGTTTTTTTAGTCATAGGATTTAAGAAGGTGGATAACAATCTGAGTAAAGGAGATTGAATGTAGTATGTTTGAAAATTCGGTGGTGTTAATATGTAATTTTGAATGGGTTATGTTTGGAAAATGATGGGTTGTATGCATATAGGTGAAGTCTTGGATAGGTTGTTATAAAACCGATGGGTTATGCATATAAATCTGATGGGTTGTAAGGCTATATCAGTGGGATGAGTAAAAATGGTTTACCAATTAAGAAGGTGGGTTATTAGGGGATTTATGATGGGGTGTTCAGTTAAAAAAATGGGTTGTTAATTTGATAACTTCAGCATTTTGGAGGTGGTTTGTAAGGCTAAATCAGTGGGTGGTGTGAAAAAAGGTCAACGAGTCATGTGGTGGGTTAGTTGAGTTTTTCTGATGGGGTGTTCATTAAAACTAATGGGTTGTTCATTTTATATATTAAGACTGATCTATGTTCAAATGTGGTGGGTTATATGTTCAAATGTGGTGGGTTATATGTTCAATTTGGGTGGTGTGCCAGTTTAATCTGTCGGTCTATGTGTACAAAACTATAACAACATACACAACCTGTAAAATTCGAACACATTAAAAGGAAAACGCAGTTATTATTTGATGAAAAAAAATAAGTATAACAATCTTACTATACTTATTAGCTAAAAATAAGGGATATTATATTATAAGCTACAAAATAGGAATCGGTTACTATTTTAAATGATATTGTTTACCACTAAACGTGGTAAATAATAGGGGTAGAGATGTAATACTAAAAAGAAATTGGACTTCTATGGGGGTGAAAAAATTCCTGGACCCTATAGAGGTGGAATGTTGTGTTTTTGGACTTAATTTGATATTATCTCTACGAAAATATCATAAGCAAGCGAACAAATCTCACATTTATTCTTGAACCGTCACAAAAATTAATTTAATCCATTTTTGGTTACAATGGGGGTTCTTGTACTGTGACAATTAATAAGACCAACAAAAAACTAATTTAATCCTTATTTATGAGAAAATGAATCCAAGTTTATTTACTTTTTATATATAAAATAGGGTTGTACACGAGTCGAGCCGAGATGAACAGTAGAGGTGCAGACTTGTTTCTTTTTTTTATAGATTTAAACGAGCCGAGCTCGAGCTCGAGCCAAGTTTTGAAGTTAGTGTTTGAGTTCGGCTCGTTAGAATATAATAAAGCTCAGGCTCAAAAATTCGTTTAAAAGTGTTTCGAACTCAAACTCGAGCTCAAAATCTCGTTTAAATCTATTTTGAGCTCGAAAACTCTTATTCTAATCTTGGTATTATTTGGATTAATTATAAGATAGATTATTGCAAACCTTTTAATTATATAAATTTTCAATTTTAACATAATTGACTATCGTAAACTATCATTAAGTACAATCACATACTCTCTCTTTATATTGTTGAATCTCGAATGGTCTTTTAGACTTGGGTATATAGAGGGGAAGAGCTTAGTGTTGGGATAAGATAGGTTTTTAATATAGTAATTAGTTTTAAATTTTTGAATTGTCAAATATTGGAAAAAAATATTTAACACATGTTTATAATTTGATTATATTTTCACGAGCTTTTGTGAAAAGCTCACGAGCAGGCTCGTCTCGACCCGTTTAACAAACGAGCTCGTTTTTTGGTTCGAGCTCGACTCGTTTGATTTAACGAACGATCTCGAGTCAAAATAATTCTGAGCCGAGCTCGAACTGCTCGCGAGCGCCTTGGTTCATTTGCAGCCATATATAAAAGACATTGTAAGTACTCAGCTGAACCACGACTATATATTAACCTTGGTATTTTGCAATTATAAGGAAGCTCCAAACTTTTAATGAGGTGTTGTGTTTAATATGATGCGTGTTTCTTTAATATATCGTGTATGCTTCGGTCTTTAATTAATGTACATATTATTTTAAGTGTAATGTTGGATATTATTCCAAATGGTATCACGTTTTTATCGCCTGCTATGTGGACCAATCATAAAATAGAGAGAAATAATGAATCAGGAAAGAGTAATTATATGATTGGTCAATTTAAAATCCACGTAAAACACGATAAAAATGGAATACGATTTAAGGTGATATCCAGCATTACTTTTCTTTTAATGAATTTTGCTTATCTTTTCTGAAATTGTTGGAAATCTTTTCAAATAAATACTTTGCATATATAGTTAGTTTTTTTTTGGATTAAAAGAACCCAAAAAAGGATAAAATTCCTAACCAAACCATTTCATTAAGAAATTGGATCTCTTTTGGTTAAAGTAATTTCCTACCTCAAGATCTTAGTTGATAGCATTTGTGGGGATAATGCTATGTGATATAAACAATGTCCTGGATACGTGGAAGTATCGGGGAAATCCATTTTTCCACATAAATTAGTATATCTATATTACATACATAGTTCTAAAAGGCGCTAGGCGGTACTAGGACAGTTGACCACCTTCGAGCGCCTAGATGGTTAGGCGGTCTATTAATCAGAATTTAGGCGGTCTTTACCTAGACCGTTTTTATATTATTTTATATTAAATATATATGACTAATATAATGATTTGAATAACATTTACATCCTAATATACTTAAAGTATATCAATTTAACATAAATAACATATATTTTATTATAACATAATAATAATAATTCATTATTAAATTCAAAATGACCAAATCAAGAAATCTAGACTTGAAATTTGAAATATCCTACCTTTTTAATTTTTTCGCGCGTTTAAACTTTAACTTAAATAGTTTTTCTTTATATTTTTCATATGTGTTGGGTTGGGTTAGATTGAATTAGTTATTTATAGGCTAGCATGCTAGGTAGTATTCATGTTCGAAAACTCATTAGAATCTGATTAGGTAGGTTATTAATTAGATTGAGCTTAGACGGACCTTCGAACCACCTTCGAGAGAAATTTTAGGCGAACCGCACTTTGGAACGCCTAGGCAGAGTGCCTAGTTGGCTAGCCGGACTTGTTTTAGAACACTGATTACATACCACACAGTAACATATTATTCTTTCAATTTTTTGTAAGAGTAATGATATATACCACCCAAAATCATACCACCCAATTACCACCCATAACGTGGCGTGAATTGATATACTTAAAGTATATCAATTTAACATAAATATCATATATTCTATATAACATAATAATAATTCATTATTATTAAATTCAAAATGACCGAATTAAGAAATCTAAACTTGAAATTTGAAATATTCTACCTTCTTAATTTTCTCGCGCGTTCAAACTGTAACTTAAGTAGTTTTTCTTTATATTTTCCATATGTGTTGGGTTGGATTAGATTGAATTAGTT
Organism: Nemophila menziesii; assembly: GCA_029959085.1. Taxonomy (NCBI): domain Eukaryota; kingdom Viridiplantae; phylum Streptophyta; class Magnoliopsida; order Boraginales; family Hydrophyllaceae; genus Nemophila; species Nemophila menziesii. The sequence goes on along the minus strand of JARWIR010000001.1, from coordinate 31,166,861 downwards.
ATTTATACGCTAGCATGCTAGGTAGTATTCATGTTCGAAAACTCATTAGAATCTGATTAGGTAGTCTACTAATTAGATTATGCGTAGACGGACCTTCAAGCCACATTCGAGAGAAATTCTAGGCGAACCGCACTTTAGAACCCATAGGCGGAGCGCCTAGTCAGCTAGCCGGACTTGTTTTAGAACACTGATTACATACCACACGTTAACATATTATTCTTTCAATTTTTTGTAAGAGTAATGATATATACCACCTAAAATCATACCACCCAATTACCACCCATAACGTGACGTAAATTGGTTGGTAATAAATCTTTAATCAGATCACGAAAATAAATAAATAAATTATTTATAGTCAACCGATTCACGCTACATTATAGGTGGTATGAGTGGTATAATTTTAGATAGTATATATCATTACTCTTTTTTTTTAAATCCTTTTCAAGAAAACAGAAATTAGGTGAATATCTTGTCATTGTAATTTTTGATAGGGCCTTCAAGTCGCCTATATTATAACTTATGCCTGTTATAACCTTTTTTTTTTCTTTGTCGTTAGTTATAACTAGTAGTACCTATATAAAAGAAGTATACCAAAAATAAAAGTGTTGTGGACGTCCAATTTCCTACATTCTAAGACCTCCGTTGTATTAAGAGAAACAAATAAAACCATATACATAGGAAATAGTAAAAAAGTGTCACATTGCCCTAAGAACTAGAAAAGGAAGAATGCTTTGGAACCAAAAAAAGAAAAGGAAGAATGCTCTTTACCTGCCGCAGCTGCAGTGACAACATCAATTTCAGAATCGTGACTGTGTAGAACCAGTCTGGTTTTATAGTCACGGTGAGAGTCATAGAAATCAGAGAGGGCCATTTGTATAGAGCTTAATCCTAACTTCCCAACCCATGATTCCATATCCATAATTACACCAATCTTTACTGGAATTGTTGTATTCTTGTGCGCCATTGCCATTTGCTTAGAAAAGCTTTTCAAAGAGAGCTGGAAGAAGAAGATAAAGACAAGAAAAGTTATTCGTATCGCCCTCTTCTCCATTTTTTGAGGCTTTGAAGATTTCATGAAATATTTAGGTAGTAGAGAGAGTATTATATATGTTGTAGGACTGAGAAATAATTGATCGTAGTGCATGAGTTATGACTTATTGAAATATTAGAGACAACTAGAGCGTATCATATAATACTTGGACTAACACGTAGTAGTGCTGTAGTACTGCATGCCATATGAGCTTATTATTGGTGAATAAGAATTACTCTAGTCTTATATATTATTTTTTTTTTTTTTTTTTTTGGACATTAGAAGGTGCCGTAGCACCAAAAGAAAATCGTCTAACCAATTCCTAATTTACATAATTTATTTGATAAATCGGGATGACAAGTAGTCGTCTCCCGATCCTTCAACGCCCCGTGCCTAACTTCTTTAGCAACCTTATCCGCGATACTGTTGAGGTTCCTCTTGATGTGTTTAAACTTCAAGAAAGTACTCCCATTCGCCTTGTGGATAATATTGCGAAGAATAGGTTGAATAGCCCAACCTGCCGCTGACACCTGCTTGATACCTTGAATAACTTCAAGGTTGTCTGACAAAATGACCGTTTTTTTATCCGGGTGTATATTGAAAGCTTCAACTCCATTGAGGACCGCTAGTGCTTCACCTTCAACAATTGAGCTACAATCTGCCACCCCGCTATATTTAGTTATCGTTTTATCCGGGTACTGTGTAATGATCACTGCTAAACCTGTAGGTTCATACTTATTCTTAAACGCTGCGTCACAGTGAATTTCTACTTCATTAATTTCTTCCTCTTCTAGATCGGTGGTCTCTATTTGCCTATTTTCTTTGAATTTTTTGCACTTGTTGAAATCTTTCCAATTGATGCCGTGAACTTCTTCGATGAGTTTAGTTGTGTTTCTTATGAGATTGTCTCCTTCTATTTTCGTGTCTTCGTGTGTCGCCTTCATTTTCCCTTTCCAAATATTCCATAGATTTATCATAATTAAGTCTCTTACCACCCCCTCATCCCATCCTTCTTCCTTATAGGCTTTGATTATATTTAAAAACCAGTTATCAATAGGCTCTTTCAGTTCTTCCCCTATTCGGATCTGGAGGGGTATTCCAGCCCAGATCTCTTTACACATCTTACAAGTTAACAAAAGGTGCTCAACTGTCTCATTGTCTTTCCCGCACCAGGGGCATTCCTTGGTTTCTGAGCATTTTCTTTTTTTCAGATTTTCTTTAGTAGGAAGAGCATTATTAATCGCTCTCCACATAAATAATTTGATCTTCTTAGGTATATTTGATTTCCATATAGTATTCCAGACTTCTGGGTTTTGTTTATTACTGCTTGTTGAAGTGTTTGGTTTCTTAGCAATATACTCTTCGGTAATGAGTTTGTATCCTGTCTTTGTGTTATACGTCCCTTCCTTTGAATAAGGCCAAACATATCTATCCTCTTGAGGCATTTCATGTAGTCTAATTCTTTTTATGAGTGGGATGATAGGTTTCGGGAATAGATCATCGAGTAGTTCTAAATCCCATTTCAACTCATTTTGACTAAATAGCTCACTTACTTTTTCAATCTTGCAGTTATTTGGTTTTTCTATTTTCCATTCTGTATCTATCCATTTGTCCTCCCATATATTGATGTTCTCCCCATTCCCAATTATATGTATTCCATGTTTTTTGATAAAGTCCCGTCCTTCAATAAGGCTGGCCCAACTCCATGTTCTGCTTTGCTTTAGTTTACAATTTAAAAATGACGTTTTGGGAAAATAAATACCTTTTAACAATTTGGCTGCTAGTGTAGTTTGATTATGTATCAATTTCCATGCCTGAGCTCCCAGAAGTGCCGTGTTCATTCTTTTGAAATCCTTGAAACCTAGTCCGCCTATGAGTTTCCCAACAGCTACTTTTTCCCATGCAAGCCAGTGTATCCTATTTTTCTCACCTGAGTTCCACCAAAAATTTGAAATAGCCGAGATTAACCTGTTACAAAAAGCAACTGGAAAAGCAAAGATTGACATATAATAGTTAGGAATAGCTTGGAGGATGGCTTTTATGAGAACCTCTTTCCCTCCCTCGGATAGAAGTTTCGCTTTCCATCCCTCCGTATGTTTGAACACTTTCTCCGCGATCCATTCTAATGACTCCACTTTAGATCTTTTGTGACATAGTGGAATTCCAAGATAAGAGCCTAAATTCGTCGTTTCTTTCATTTTTAATGTATCAGTAACAATTTTTTTGTGATCTTCTGTAGTTTCTTTACTGAAAAGAATAGATGATTTATGTAGGTTAATACTTTGACCTGAGCCCTCGCAGTAGGTATCGAGGCATTCTTTAAAGCATTCCAAATTCGTATCTTCTATATTCAGAAAAAACAGTGAGTCATCTGCAAAAAGAAGGTGAGAGATGATGGGACAATTCCTGTTAATTTGAATACCATTAATTTCACCCTCCTCAACATTGTGGTTGATAAGGGTGATCAAAGCTTCTGTCATGATAGAAAAGAGGAATGGAGACAAGGGGTCCCCTTGTCTAAGACCTCGACCTGCGTTAAATTTTGTGAGTCGTTCCCCGTTAAGGTTAATATTAAAAGATACTGTAGTAATACAATTTTTAATCCAATTGATCAAAGTGTCACAAAACCCCATTTTTTTTAGAATGAGGATAATAAAGTCCCATCTTACCTGGTCGTAAGCTTTCCTCATATCCATCTTTATAGCAGCCATATGTTTCTTATTTCTCCTTTTTTTGTTCATAAAGAAGGAAATTTCCTGTGCTATGATAATATTATCCTGTATAGCTCTCCCTTTAATAAACGCTGACTGTGTCGGAGAGATAATGTCATTCATAATGTTTCTGAGCCTGTTGGATAGAATTTTTGCTATAATCTTATAAATGAAATTAACACAAGAGATAGGTCTAAAGTCCCCAAGGTTTTCCTGGGTATCCCCTTTGGGTATAAGTGTAATAAGAGTGTCATAAATGTTTTCGATAGAAATATTAAACTCAAAAAAATCAAAAATAACTTTAAGGACATCATTTTTTATGATATCCCAGAATTCTTTGTAGAATTTCCCGTTCAATCCATCGGGGCCTGGGGCCTTAGAAGCAGAAAGCTCAGTTATAGCATTCTCAATTTCCTCTATACTAGGTTTTTTTGTGATTTCATCATTTATTTCATTCGTTATACATGGCCTCACATATTGTACTGCTTTATCCATATATGTTGGGTTTGTAGGTCTATCTGAAAAAAGGTCGGTGTAGAAATTTTGAAAGCAGTTGTTAATTCCCTCATTACTTTCTTCCCAATCCCCCATCTCGTTTCTAATGCGTGTTACTCTATTATGTTTCGTTCTCTGTATCGTGGCCATATGAAAATATTTGGTATTTTTATCTCCATATAATAACCAATTTTGTCTAGACCTATCGTACCAATATTTTTCTTCTTTTTCATATTCTTCTTTTATTTCTTTTTTTATTTCCTTTTCTTCGTTAATGTTATTGTTTGTTGGGGAGCAATTATTAAGGAAAGTCAGCCTTTCTTGGAGTTTTTTTATGTTGGTTTCATGATTCCTGAAAGTCTTAATACTCCACTTACTAAGGTCTTTTTTTGTATTTTCTCTCCTAATAATTAGATTGGTCATGGGGTTATTATGGTTTTTTTTATTCCAACTTGTATCAATGACGTCTTTGCATTCGTTATGATCTAACCACCTAGTTTCAAATTTAAAAAACTTGCACCCAATTTTCATGTTAAAGTCAAAGTGGAGAATGAGAGGAGAATGATCCGACCCGATAGCAGGAGGTACAAAAATCTGCGATCTTGGGAATAATTTGGTCCATTCATATGTTGCTAGTCCCCTATCGATTCTTGTCTTGACGTGTTTGTCACCCTCCATCCTGTTTGACCAAGTAAAAAAACATCCGTTAGATTTAATTTCCATAAGTGAATTAATAGACGTAAAGTTAACGAAATCATTAATATGTGTCATGTTAGCGGGGTTTCGACTTTGTTTTTCATTCATGTTAAGTATATCATTGAAATCACCCATGATCATCCATGGGTCCTTTATATCACTACTCCACCTTGTGATTTCTTCTCTTATATTTTTCCTGTCATTGTAATCATTTGGTGCATGAATGAAAACCATAAAGTAGCAAAAGGAAAGATCTTTAATTCTAACTATTACAAACGAGTTGCAAGCCAAAATGACATCAAGGCATACAAAAGAATGCCACAAAACCAGAAACCCACCAGAATGGAAAGCTTTTCCAGTGGGTTCAACACAAAAAGAGTGCTCAAAACCTAATCTTCTAACAATGCTTTGAGAATCCTCTTCTCGCAGCATTGTTTCACAGCAGACCAAAACCCCAGGACGATATCTAATATTCAACGAGCTTAAGCGAGTCAATGTCAAAGGCGCTCGTACACCTTGGACATTCCAAAATATCGTCGTCATGTAAAACCCGCGGCTTTTGAGGAGTTGCCGCCTCCTTTACTTACCTTCTCTTCACCATACGTGTCTAACTCTAGGATAAGCTTCCCATTATAAAGAGCAGCTATAACACTTATCAACATATTAGTACTCTTATTAACCCATAAAACAAAATCGTAATTTTTATTAAGATAATTATAGCAGGAGATAGGTTTACTTATCGAGATACGTTGAGGATTATAGCTTTGATTTCTATAAAGTTTGCTGTAAAAGTTTAGTTCCTTGATGCTTCCTTCATCCTGATTACACCTATGTTTTACTTTCCAAAAGACCTCAAATGGCACTCTTGAGTGTTTAGAGTTTTCCTTGAATCTTTCTTCATTATCTACAATACTTAATTTCTTAAAGCCTCCTGAAAATAACGTTGTAATTGTCATCTTATTCATAAGATCGATGGCCAGCTGAAAGCTCCTGTATGCAATAATTGTCATCCTAAGATCGATGGCCACATAGAGATACTGGGAAGTATCATAGAGTCCTTTAACCTTGATGTTCCCTGTTCCTTTCCTTTTTGTACCCTTGTTCTTGTTATTATTGACTCTTTTCACATCCATCGCCTCTGGTTCTCCTACACCTTGTGTTCCTGATTTCTGAGTTCTGTTTTCTTTTTCCGTTCTTGTTTTTTTCATTGTTCGAATTCCTTGCTCCGTATGTTGGTTACACGATTTTCCTCTTCCATAGTTGATGTCTGTTTCATTATTTGTAATAATATGATCCTCCACTGCTGCTCTCATTCTCTGTTCCAATGCCTTGGTCATCAGAGCTTGCTGTATTAGTTTACCACAGATTATTGAATCTTCATTGTTACAGTTCCCTTCTGGTTTTGTTTTTCCCAAAATTGCAAGAAAGAGTTTTAGTCGGGCCAAACATCTGCTAGGATTTGTGCGTTCTTCCATCTTTTTCATGATAACTATCTCTTTTTCAAGTCTTATTACTACTCTTCTAAATCGTTTCCAGTACTCTCTATTAAAACCATTAAGCCAATAGGAAATTAAAGGAACATGATAAACCTGCAATTGGAAGATTTGCTCTGTACGCTCGAACTTAGCTGTCGATCTAGGGTTTATTTTTTTGATAATCCAACCTTTGTAATCTCCTCTTTTCCGCCCTTTGCTAAGAGATATTTCGCCTCTGGATCTTTCCCCCAACGAGTGAATGGTAATTGTAAGGAATAGTTCTTGATTTGCTAAATTAGGGTTAGATAATTTAGGGAAACAGAAGAAATCCATGAAGCCATCTGAAGTAGAACTCATGACTTGAGGAGAGGCTACAGGTCAGATGCGGATTAATCTGAAACAGTATAGTTGAGAATTGATTGAAGAAACCAGAGAGCTTCCGTCGGAAGAAAACAGAAAAAGGCCTAAGGAGATGAAAGAGGAGAGAGCGCGTGAAACTTATATATTATTTGTATAGATCAATTACATTCAACTAATATATTTAGGCAGCAATTACCAATACAATATATCCACTACTACACATGAAAAGTTAAACATCAAACCTACCTATTGTAACTTTTTTTTTATCAACACCATGCAAAAGTAAATATTACATGTTAACCCTAGATAAATAATTATAAAGATCAATGATAGAAGTTAACGGGGTGTCCGAGATATTGTAACCCTGCTTGGTAGCTTTGGCGGCTAAATCTGCAATCTGGTTCAAATCTCTCTTGATATGGAAAATCCTCCACCTTGGGAATCTTTTCATCCATCCGAGTGCTTCACAAATCATTGGCCTGATCTGCCAACTAATGCACCCTCCTTTGACGATACCTTGAACAACTTCAAGGTTATTAACGAGCTATTCTGTATCTGAAGTTCCGCGGCCGCCCTCATGGCCAAGAGGACAGCCCAGCTTTCTCCTTCTACCGTTGAAATGACTCTTGCGCGCTTGACAACTTTGTGTTCTATTATGACATTTTTATCTGCTCCAATTGCCACAATGCCTGCCGGTTCCCAGCTATGCCTGAATGCCGCATCGCTCATCCAGAGTATATCGCATCATCATCACTAAATGGGTTGTCATTCTCTTCTTTATTTATTACTGTTCCATTTCTCTTGTCTCTACCATGATTAGCGTCTGAAAATAAATACTTTAGAAGTTTCTTCGTTTTCTCGTTAATTTCAATGACATTCCAAGGCTTCTTCTCGAACAGGCCGCCCATTCTCGCTTTCCAAATGTTCCATATCGTAAGGAAAACAGTAGCCGTAACTAGTCTTTTATCCCATCCGTTCCTAGAGTAGTTCTCGATGATTAAACTGGTCCACTCGCTAATATCGCCCTTAAAACCTGTGTCTACTTTACATTGTAATTGGGAGTTAGTCCAGACCGCCCTACTGAGTGGGCAGTTGACAAAGAGGTGCATTATGTTCTCATCTTCTGTTTCACACCATTCGCATAGGTTGTTCTCCGTGCACTTCTTTTTCTTGAGGTTAACCTTCGTTGGAATAGCATTGTTAAATATTTTCCAAATAAAATTCTTTATTTTGAGTGGTAAATTCGAGTTCCAGGCCATATCCCATATTTTAGTGTTATTATTATGTTCCCCGTCTGCCGAAGATTCACCTTCTTTGTCCGCATCCTTTTGTACCAGTCTGTGATATCCTGACTTTGTAGAGAATTCCCCGTCTTTAGTGAACGGCCATATAATTCGATCCTCCTTGTCCAATTGCATGATAGACACCTTCCTTATATCCATTAAATCCCTCGAGGTACAAAAATTCTTCAAAATATCATAATTCCAATTGGTGAGGTTATTATTGAAACATTCAGCAACCTTACACATCGTACAATCTTCCGGTTTAGAGAGTCTATATCCTTGTCTTATCCACGTGTCATTCCATAGGTCAATACTTAATCCATTACCCACTTGCCAAACGCACTCTTCTTTTAGGAAAGATAGACCTTTGAAAATACTACCCCAACTCCATGATCTTTTATTCTTTAACTTGGCGTTCCAGAGATTAGAGTTGGGATAGTAAATCCCTTTAAGTACTTTGCTCACCAACAGTTCTGGATTCTGTACCAATCTCCATGCTTGTTTTGCTAATAGTGCTAGATTTATTTTCTGGAAGTCGCGGAATCCAATGCCCCCCGTTGTCTTTCCCTTTGCAACTTTCTTCCATTTTACCCAGTGGATTCTTTTTTTGTCACCTGAATTCCACCAAAATCTGGCTATAAGACTACTCAATTTCTTGCATAATGTTGATGGAAATTCGAAGATGGACATGGCATAATTTGGAATTGCTTGGAGCACCGCCTTAATCAGTACCTCTTTACCGCCGTCCGAAAGGAGTTTAGAGATCCAGCTCGCATATTTACTCATGATCTTATCTGTGACATACTGTAAATTTTGAATTTTTGACCTCTTCAATGATAATGGGATCCCTAGGTATTTACCCATTGACTTAGTGAATTCAATATTCATAGTTTGGGCAATTCCTCTTGCTTTTATCCTCGTCAATACCATTACTAAACAAAATAGTAGATTTACTGAAATTGATTTTCTGTCCAGAGGCACCACAGTATTTTGATAATACATTTTTGAAAGCTTCAATCTCTCTTTCGTTAACTTCAAGGAAAAATAGAGAGTCATCGGCGAATAGAAGGTGTGTAAGCCTAGGAGCGGCTCTAGCCAAAGAAATTCCTTTAATGTTTCCTTTCCTACATTCGAAATTGATAAGACCAATCAATCCTTCTGTAAGCATTGAGAAAAGAAGAGGCGAAAGTGGGTCGCCTTGTCTAATCCCTTGCGATGGTTTAAATTTCTTCATCTTTTCGCCGTTCACCTTTATTTGATAAGAAACAGTCGAGATGCAGTTAAAAATAAGATCCCTGAATTTACTTCCGAAGCCAAGGCTTTTAAGAGTTTGCATAAGAAATTTCCAATTGACCTGGTCGTAAGCCTTGGCCATGTCAATTTTTGCCACCCCATAGTGTCTATTGGATCTTCTTTTTATTCTAAGAAAAAAAGAAATTTCCTGGGCGATAATTATATTATCCTGGATGCTTCTACCTTTAATGAACGCCGATTGAGTCGGGGATATGATCGAGTCCATAAATGGTTGTAGTCTGAGTGCCAAGACTTTGGCAATTATTTTATAACAAAAATTTATGCACGAGATTGGACGAAAGTCTTTAATAGATTCTTGACTGACCCCTTTCGGAATCAGAGAAATCAACGTATCATTGATGTCATCAAGAGGAGTATTGAAAGCAAAAAAGTCGTGAACAATTTTAAATATATCTTCTTTTATAATATCCCAAAATTCTTGATAGAAGTTACCCGGTAGGCCATCCGGTCCTGGCGCTTTGGATCCCGACATGGCAAAAACTGCTCCTCTAACTTCATCCATGTCGGGAATTCTTGTCAGTAGATTGTTTGTCTTCTCATCAACTTTCGAGGGGGTATGCATAGCCACTTCGTCAATATTTGATGTTGGATTCTCATTAAATAGATTATTGAAATATTCCTGGATAATTTGTTTGACCTCTTTAAAATTATCGCACCAAACACCATCATTATTCTTTAATGTCTCGATTCTATTCTGGCTCCTTCTCATTGTAGTTTTTGCGAAAAAATACTTAGTGTTTTTATCTTACTTCTTAATATATATATCGCGTGCTCTATCCGCCCAAAAAGATTCCTCTTGTGCCCATAAACAAACTATTTCTTGCTTGATTTTCTTTTCTAGTTTAATATTCTCCTCGGAGGCAACCGCATTTTGCAATTTCTCCAAAATATTTTGATATTTATCTAGCATTCTCTTGCTATTGCAATATGTCAACTTACTCCATTCTTTGAGAGCTTTGCAAATGGTGTCTTTTTTCTTAATAAAATCACGGATATTAGATATATCACTAAAATTATTCCAAGCTCTATCCACCACGTCTCGACATTGTATATTCTCCATCCACCTTGACTCAAACATGAAGTACTTTTTATTAGCCGGGATATATGATTCCCTTTGTATGATAATAGGCGAATGATCCGAACCGATAGCCGGTGGTACTTTAATAATAGAATTCGGAAAATAGCTACACCAGGACTCGGAAGCTAAGGCTCTATCGAGCCTTTCTTGAATATTATCTTCACCTTTTCTTTTATTTGTCCATGTATAGAAACAACCTTTGTACGGAATATCGATGAGGTTATTGTTATTGATAAACTCATTAAATTTTAGCATCCTTTCCAGATTAGGAGCTACTTTACCTTGTTTATCAGCTGCTCTAGAGATTTCGTTAAAGTCGCCCGCTATGAGAACGAGTTCATTAATTTTAGCTTTCCACTTCGATATACTATTAAAAATTGACTCTCTCTCGTTTTGGTCATTAGGCGCGTGTATGACCACAAGGTACCAAGGAGGTAGATTAGGTTCAGAAATAAGACAAGTCGCATAACACAAGCACGAGTAAGAAATACTCATATTAAAACCATTCCTCCATGAAATTATAATCCCCCCAGACCTATTAGCTCTTCCCTTGGGGTTGATTATAAATTTATTATCGAACGGCTTGAAGAAATGACAAGAACGGATATTGTTAGACATGACTCTAGATTCCAAAAGACAAATTAAAGACAAATTAAACTTCGAAGTGAGGGCGCGAATCCTTTTTTTTGTCGAGGTCGCCCTAGCTCCTTGACAATTCCAGATCATAAAATTATCCATCGAATCTGGCCGCTTCAATCCCGGGCTGGCCGCTACCCTTGGTTAGAAATGGGTTCACGTTTTCATCCACAGGTAAGCCCTGGTTACTAGCGTCCCCCTCCGAATCAGATTCCAAAATATGTTGATTATCAACACCCTGATAAACTTCCAATAACAACCAGAACATGTAACCATCTATATAGAAAACACTCGAATATAATACCAAAATATCACTGGTCATGACCGGAGAAAAGTGGGGAGTGCTCAAAGAAGATGATACTACCCACGCCGGTAAGGACCAAAAAAGAGAGCAGCAGGAATCAAAATTGAACACGCTACCGGCCACGGATGTAGAGACCCCAAGAACGGCTAAGATGTAAGCCATATCATAACCCAGTATGAAGATGTTCAACAAGTCACATGTCATAACCAGAGAAAAGTTGGTAAAACTCAATGAAGATGACAGAATCCACGTCAGTGGACAAAATTTAGCAATAACATAATTAATTCCCCAATTGATGAAATGAGCCAATATACTGTTAATTACTTCCTTTATTGCGACATATTCCAGAAAATAAGAAACCCAAAGAGATAAATGGATGATAAACCTCTACGTGTGTAAACTACACCTTGCTCTTGAAAAATCTAGGTGAAAAGTGAAAGTCTGGTTATTAAAACCCATCCTAAGTCCAAAGTATAAGAGCTGCATGTCCACCCAAAAAGGACAGCCATAACAACTCTCAACGGCCATCGAACAACAAGACCAAATATCATAGTTGGGGCCTCTGATTCGATATGTGAGACAATTGAGTAATATATATAGAAAGAAGATCCTTGCGTAAATAAAATTAATCTTGGAGAAGATGAAACATTGTACTCTACAGATCTCAAACCATGTCCTATTAACATGACACTTATATCTTTGAAAACCAATTATCAAATACCCTTAAATGATAGACGTGTAGAAGATAAAAAACCACAACCCACATAATCTGCTAATATCTGTGATTAGCATATATTGTATGAAATGATAATCAAAATAATAATCGAACTCCAATCCCTTATGATAAGCCCAAGATAAAAGGAATTTAGGCCCATACAACAGCGCCCATATAAAAATCATGATCCATCTTCCATTAGCAAAATCTGTTTCCAAACTGAGATCCAATACATACATATGAATTGTGAGATAAAAAAGAGACTTATCTGCATCTTTGTGTAGGCGTATTAAAAGAAAAATAATATTGTTTGAAACAGCAGTGATAGCAGCATAGAAAGAAGGAGAAGCTTCCTTCCTTATCATATTCGCATGCCAACGATGGCCTAGCTCCCACAAAGATCGATGACTTAGATTCAGTAAAGATCGATGGCCAAATAAAACAGCTTTTTTAGTTCTCCATGAGATCAAGATATCATTGTCGGAGTTGAGATATAAACCGAAGTTAAAACCAACATAGCCATCATAGTAATCATGAAGAAGAAATTGTGCAGCCAGTATAAGATAAGGTATTATCCACCCATCAAAGTTATGCCAAGAAGTAAAAGAAAAACACCAAAGCCTGCAAACCTCTAGCATATGTGAAAAGTCTTTGTAACTGGGCATGTAATATAATAGATTACCCTAGATTAATATTGATATTTCAAGGAAACACCTGATGATTAATTTGAGAATTGAAAAGCTTGAGTTAGCTAAGAATTCTTCCATAATAATAAAAAAGATTAAGCCAACGAGGCCAAAAATCTGATTAATTAAGAACAGATACCGTCCCAACCAAGATATAAGGATGTGAATCATAGAGCCCAAGAAATAAAAGGAGGCCCAGAAAAAGACTAGAGTACTTGTACATAAGTAACAGATGTATTGATTGTAAATAAAAGGAAGAGAAGAGTTATACATATCTTTGGGTTTAGTCACAGTATCCGAAAATTTAGACTCTCTCATATATTGAACAATCAAGTTTTGAAGTCCGAATAAGAATGAAAAACATTTAGCAGATATCATAATAAGGTCCACTTCATATGGATCCATTATCCAAATAGTAATCATATTCTTAATTTCGTAGAAAATCTGGTGAATTCTGAACCAAAATTAAAGATCTCCATAGAAATCGAGCGTTGGATAAACGGAAATTATAAAAGTGCGTGTTAAGTGTAAAACCACCCTCAGAGCCTAAATCCTTTAATGATCGACGCATGCAATAAACCGTATAAATATCAAGGATGAAGAACACCAAACAAAAGCAATCCCTTACCAGAGAAAAGTGGGAAATACTCCACGAGGACGCCATTACCCACGCCGGCGAGGGACATGCAAACCAGAGGCAACCGCAAGTCAAGAAACCCAAAAATCCCACGAGAAATAAGGCCAAGAGACACAATTGCAGAAACGGCGGCCATGCCAACCGCCATTCACGGCGGCGGAACATGCAGCCCCACCGGATTACTCAGAGAGGCGAAGCGAAATGTCACAGAAACAAAGCAGAAGCAAAACTAAAGGAAAGCAGAGTAGAAGCCAAACCAGAGACAAAACGGGAGAGGGCGTGGAAATGGGAAATAATTAACACAAAGCTAAAAGAAAAGAGGAGAAGCATACATGCACTGTATAAATCAGATGAAAGAGATGAAGAAAAGAGATGAGAAGACAAAGTTGACTTATCGCTATAGCATGTTGACTTATGAGATCTTACCTATTGTAACTTTTCGAAATGAATATAAGACTTTTGTTTGGCCTGATCTTTCAGAACCCTTTGTCTGTTGTACTTTGAACCCATTGGAAAAGAGATTTTTTCTTATAAAAAAGGGTCAATTTCCTTTTAAATTAAAATAACAAACCAACTTTTCATTTAGATTATCCATTAACTTAGATGAAAAGATTACAATAATACCCTTATTCTAGTTGTTGTCTTTAACCAAATATATATTCCCATTTAAATCAAACATTATCATAGATGTGAAAATCCACCTACTACTAATTTATCGTACGCATACGTCCGATAAATTTTTTTTAAATTATCATAACTAATTCTAAAAAAAAAAAATTAGATGAGACAAAATAATATCTACGTCCAGGATTTTTTTGATTTTTTTTTGAATTTTTGAATTTTTTAATTTTTTAATTTTTGAATTTTTATTTTTTGATTTTTTTTAAATGGGATTTTGTCCCATTTCTAATTTTAAGATTAGGATAATTTTGTCTCATCTTCATTCTAATACTGAGATGAGATTTGTCTCATCTCTATTGTATAACTAAGATGAGATTTGTCTCATCTCTATTGTAAAAATAAAAAAATAAAAAAATAAAAATAAAAATAATGGACGTAAATATTAATTTGATTTATCCAAAAATACAAACATTTTATTTTTCTGATTTTTTTAGAATTAGTTATGACGATTTAAAAAAAATCACGGACGCGCGCGTGTGTAATGGAATTAGTAGTAGGTGGTGGTGGTGATTGTGGTGGTTGAGGTGGTGGTGGTTGTGGTTGTGGTTGTGGTAGTTGTAATGGTGATTAAATACATAGTAGTGATGTGGTGGTGGTAGTGGGACTCTATTATTTGTTTAATATCTAAAAATAAATATTGTATTGAAAATAATATATTTAATAATAAGGGTAGTAAAGGTATAAAAAATATAGAGAGGATATTTTCTATAAATAATTATTTCATTAGGCATTTTTTTATCAAATAAATTATTAAATTCTTAATTTAACAATTATGTAATTTTATTAGATTTCTTTTAAGAGATACCTCTATTTTTAATTAATAATAATGAAAAGGGTAAGAAAGTAAAATGGTAATAGATTTTTTATTTACATGGGAAACTGGATAATCTAATTGGGAAGAAATAATAACATGTATCTTTTTGGGCATAGACATTCCTAATCATGATTTAAATGAGCATTTTCTCTATAAAAAACGTATTTAAAAAAATAATCACGAAAATAACATCTAGACGGACTTAATTCATATTTAGAAAGATCCATTATCCTAGCCCGTCAGTTAAACTATTGAGGCGCTTCTCTGAAAAACGTCTTTAATTTAAAAAGTATATATTTGTTGACCAACAATCTGACTATAAAATGCCAATAATTTTTTCAATTCAACTCCGATTAGTAGACCGTTTATTCTCCTGTTGTTTAAACTTCAATTCATTTGCTTTAATTATTTGAGAAATCAATTTAGATCGATGGAGCTTCAAACAAATTATGTGCAAATTGCAAAGGAAAAATGGAAATGAATAACTGATAAGGGACTAACTTGGTAGTATAATGATTATGTATCACTTGTTGTTTATGTAAAAAGAGTATGTATAATCACATCATCAATTGCTTCTTCACTTGCTTAATCATACAAAAAAATTTAAATGCGGAATAATATTTTAAAAAGATATATATAATTGACATGAAACGCTTAATTAGCTTGTAGTTAGAGGAAGCAGTTTTTGTCTTTTATTTCTCCTGAAATTACTGATTAGGCCAGATCTATTGGGACCCAATTTTACAGCCCCAAACTTTTTGTATCATCACCAAATAGTCCCAAAACTGCCGTGTTTTTCTGTAGTCGAGTAGCAGTTCCACTGAGTGTATTAATCACACCTGCAATCCCATAGTTTTCAAGAATTTGCACTAAGGTCCCTGAATTTTTCGAACTCGAACTAGCAGCTCTTTAACTTGTGTAACATCACCTATATGTGTGTGAGAGAGTGTATATATTTTTTAAACTAAAGACGCTCTTCTAAGGAGCGCCTCAATATTATAACTAACAGGCTGGGCTTTTCTAATAGTCAGAGGCGCTCCTCCGAGGAGCCCATATATGTTAGTTTCGCAATTATTTTTCAAGTGTGTTTTCATGTAATTATTTCTTTTAAATAAGTTAGAATTAAAAAAACTCCTTAGAGAAATTACTTGAATCTATCCCGGTATTTTAGGATACTATATTGAAAACAGTGTACGTGCGTACCGTTTTCAAGAAATATGTTATGGATATACATCGATGTGTCTTCTAAATTCGGCGAGCATATTTGTTCTCGTCAAAGACTATAAATATCCTTGCAAAAGACATTGGCGTGGTCATTCCGAAGACATGTACTCGCGAATGATTTCTTGCAAAATTTTCCTCGTAAAAGACCCACATTGGTGAGAACGTTGGTGTGTCATCGCGGGTGAAAGTACGGCATTCTCGAGGAAAATGATCCTCTCTAAAAAATGTCATATTCGTGAGAAAATATGTCCTCGCAAAAGACAGTTTTATTCACGAGAACTTGTTTCCTCACGAATGACTTATTTGTGAGGACAAAAAAAATCAAAGAAAATTATCCTCACAGGTTTATTTATTAATATATTATTTACATATATATATTATTAATATTTAATTTATCTATTAATTTTATAATTTATACTTAATAATCTTTTATTACTTATTAAATAGACATAATCATAACCTCGATAAACCACGAAAATAAAATAAAAAAGATCGTAACAATTAATTTACATACCCATAAAAGTTTAAAAAGAGACGATAATAAAAAACTAAAGTCAAACATAAAAGTCAAATATTACAAAAATATCAAAGTCGAGTAAAATCTCCAACATCAGCTTCCACGTTTTCATGTCTAAATTGGCTGGGTGGCTGGCTGAAGGACCTATAGGACGAGGATCGAAACGAGGAGGATCAGAAGGACCGGTAGAAAAATTAGCAGAAGGAGGCACATGAATAGATAGCCCTTGTTTAGCTCTGATCTGGTTAAAAAAGGTGAGAGCTCCAATCAACCGATCTTCGAGGGTGTGGCTCGTGGGTCGGTTGGCAGACGTGGAGCTCATGGATCGAGTTATTTCATCCTTTGGAATGTACGGATCCCTACCAACCAAGATAAGATATTCGTTGATATCCCCCATCATCCCATCAAAGTCCGAGACCAATTTATCAGATGGCTGATCAGTAGCACTCCTCGAATGTTTGGCCTTAAGAAGCACTCCAATTTGGGGATCCATCTCATATACCGTCACCTATATCTTGGCGGGCCGCATCCATTACCGCCACCACCTAGAGGGACGGTGTAGATGATGACGAGGCAGACTGAGTCCGGGATTCCTTGACTCTTTCACACATGATGACTCTCAGTGCATCTTGTTACATAAAATAAATAAACAATGTTTGATTAAGTTTCAAACTAGAAATAAATAATTAAATCGTATTCAAATACTTACATTTGATCTCTTATATGTTTCCGTAATCCACTCATTCTTCTGCTTGACATAGCCGATATCGAAGAAGAAGTCGGCCATTCGAGGAAGGGGCAACTCCTCTCTTGACCCTCCACTGGTGCTCGAAGAACCACCGGGTTTTTCTCCCCGTCCATTTTTAGTCAAGTACAAAGGTGTTAGGATCAGTCAATGTCAAAAAGCAATGAGTTGTGTTCCTTACCACAAACATCTCCTCTCATGTACGCGACTATGTCCTCGATCTTGCCCCACTTGGCGTTTATGTTTCGACCAGTTATCCTTATTCTCTTTAGCGCAGTTCTGTTTTTTTAAACAAAACAAATTTACTGTAATAATAAAGTATATATATATAAATTATAAAGAAAACTAGTAGTATTAGCATATTCTTCTCCGTCTCCCACATCTTACAGGTGGCTTCCCCGATATAAACTGAAATGAAAAATGAAAAATGAAATATGAAACAAGTTTTCTGAAATGATACTCGTGGAAAATGGCTAGTACTTATAGGATTCGTTAGAAATTCAAACCTTCCCGCCAAGAGGGATAACGTTCAGCAATTGAAGACACATTAAACCAGAATATTCCTCAATCAAGACTCAGTTGTTACAGACCTTGGTCAATACGGGAATGAATCAAGGGTCATCAAAGCATCCAGGTTCATGGCTGGCATTCGAAAGAACAGTAACATTTATAACTCCGAAACGTCGGCAATAATGGGCCAATAAAGACCATTTATTATGACAAGTCTGAAGAGCCCCCTACTCACCTATAAATATAGGTCTTTCTCCATTTGCCAAAGACTACGAAAATAATCAGAAAAGAACAAATAAATACTTCTCTCTAAACTATTATGTAATAAACTCTCTCTCTCTCTCTCTCTCTCTCTCTCTCTCTCTCTCTCTCTCTCTCTCTCTCTCTCTCTCTCTCTCTCTCTCTCGTTAGAGAAAACCGGTACGCCGGAATATCTTTTTAACAACTTTATTTTTGTGTATTGTTTTTTCTGATTCCGTGTAAGTGTTTCGTATTGAATATTTCATTATTGTAATAGACTAGACTTACTTTAATCGAAATATTTTCTTTGGTTTTCTATTTATGTTTGATTAAAAACCAGTGATTTCAATTTTTTCCAACAATGAAAAGTTTGAGAAATAATGTGATAGAAAGTAGAGAGTCAAAAGGAGATGAGTTTGAAAATGAGTGGTTAGAAAAAATGAATTTGGTGAGAAAGGAAAGTAAGAAGCTTAGTAACAAGGGAGAGATTATGTTGCAGAAAAGGGTTTTAAAAGAGAAAAGAGAACATTTGGGTAAAAGGTAGTTTTTTTTTTCTATGTCTATTCAAAACTCTAGCTACACGTCAAATAAAAAAAATTGGCATATGGTAACGTGGTCCTAATACCGCCAAAAAAAGTCCATATCATATGGCCACCCGATTTATTATAGAGTATAAAAGTTATACCATATAGCGACCCTTCCTGAATAGTGTCAGATAAAATACTATATGGTGACGCTCTCCATAAATATGTCTCTAGAAAAGTCATATCATATGATAAATACTTTTAAAAAAGTACTACAAAACTTCATACATATGGTGACGCATTTCAAAGAAAGGGTGGAAAAAGTTTACCATATAGTGATTGAATTCATAATAGGGTTTGAAAAAAGTAAATGATTACGCCACCACAATAAGGTTGGAAAAAGTCATATTATATGGCCCATGAATAGTATAGTTGACAAAAGTTATACCATAAGTAAAATTTCATTTCACAACACTATATTATACTAGTTTTCTCATTTTTTGCCACATCTATCATATATTCTTAATTTATCCATATCTTTCATTTGTTCTCAATTTTGGCCACAAATATATGACCAAAACTAGAAACAAATGAACCCCTCGCCTTGCTCCACCAGAACTCTTCCAGTAAATAGTTAAGTTTCTAATGATAACTTTAGGAGCAATAATAAGAACAAAAGGAGTTACAAAATTGTGGCCAAAATTGGGAACAAATGAAAGATATAGTCAAAATTGGGAACAAATGAAAGATGTAGCCAAAATAGGAAACTAAATATAAGATAGTAGTATAAAATAGGATTTTACTCTCATACCATAGAGTGACACACCTTACATAATCGGGGTGTTTAAAAATATATTTCCCAAATAGGAAAGTTATTAGGACTAGCTAACCGACAAAGTTTCAGGATGGGAACGCTTCCTTTGTAATGCAGTGAAGATTTGACCTCGTTTGGATCATCAAAAGGCTCGAAAACTCACTTTCAAGACGTTAAGAAATTTCTGGGAGGGTTTTCGCATACTTTCTTGGAATGGGGCATATAGTATATGTTTTTGAGTGTGTTGGGCTTTATGGGACCAATGGATTGCTTTTCCATCCAAAATCATCTGTTTTATGTTTCGAGTTTTCCTTAACTGACTTTTAGTTTATTTTAGGATTTTGTATTTTGGGCCCATTAGGGTTTTACTTTTGGCAATATTTAAAGACCTAATTTTGTCATTTGATCATTATTTTTAATTATTGAAAACGTATTGAGCTTTGCTCTTTCAATTTGAGTTCTTCTCTTGCTGCGCATATCTTTTTTACATCAATTTGTGTTCAGAGACTGATATCTTGCCTCCAAGACATGTTGATGCTACACTTTCTATGGAAGAGAATATGCAACGTAATTAAAACACAATCTTTTGTCAACTAGTTGAGACCTTGACGCTTCAGATGGAGGCCTTGACACATCAATTACAACAAGCTAATTATTCAGGTATCGTGGATGAAGGTTATGGTAAAAACTTGTTTGCTAGTCAAGTTCGACAAGATGAAAACAAATAGGAAGTTGGGTTTAAGGTATTTTCTAGGGGATGGCAGGCTGATGATTTTATGATAGGATCTATTATATGGAGAAGATTCTTGACTTTAAAGGGTTTCTTGTTCAACAACATGTTCCATTGGTTGTGACTAGGATCCATGGGATAACACAATCACGATATCAATCGTTTAAGCGCTTGGGTAAGGCCAAAATAAATTCATGGGACAATTTTAAGAAACACATAAGAGCTGAAATTCTACCTTCCAACTTTGAACATGAGCTTTATAAACGTTTCACAGAGTTTACGTCATGGAGAAAGATATGTGGATGATTATACCACCAATTTCTATAACATTCTCTCGCGTAACAACCTTCATGAGAAAGAGAATCAACTAGTTTCTTGGTATATTAGGGGACGTCCGTTCTAATTGTAGGATGTGTTAAACATGTTTGAGCCAATGACCGGGTCTGAAGCATACTAACGTGCTTTTCAAGCTGAAAAGCAGATGTCTCGTAGGCTGAACATCACACCTCGCGCACCACCTGTCATAGAAGATAATATTGACCAACAACCACCCAATCTCAAAATTTTCCAAGGGAAGGACCGAAGTGCTTTAACTATGGTGAAACAAAATATTGGCAAGCATATTGTAAGAAACCCAAGGCTCGTACTTTGGTTGTGAACGAACCGGAATACGAATCTAAACCTATTTATGATGAAAAAGCTGGTGTGAATGACATGGAGGATAAATTCATTAAAGGTGATATGAGTCAATATTTGATGTTGCGTAGGACCTTCTTATGCCCACGCATCCAAGAGAATAATTGGTGCACTTCTCTTTCCCAGTCACTTGCATAATAGGCGGAAAGATAAGTCGCTTTATTGTCGATCCGGGTAGTTATGAAAACGTAATTTTTTAGAATTGTTGTGAGAAACTGTTGAAAAACACCCTAAACCCTATAAATTGGCATGGTTGAGTAAGTATAAAAAGGCCTAAGTTTCTAATCATGTTGTTTTTATTTTGATCGATCCTACATATGAAGATGATATTTTGTGCGATGTTGTGCCCATCGATGAATGCCACTTGTTATTGGGTCTTACTTGACAATTTGATTGAGAGGTGATACGTGATGGGAGGATGAATACATATAGTTTTGTATTTAGTGGTCGAAATATTGTGTTATTACCCAATAACACTAAAGATCTCTCGCAGATTGTTGGAACCAATATCACTAATCTATTGACTCGTACTTTATTTGAGGCTTCTATGGAGGATTCATGTGTTGTTCTCTTGTTGATTTAAAAGTCCAGTTTCCAAAATTTTGATATTCCAGCGGTTGTTCAACCTTTACTTTCAAAACTTGCAGATGTGTTTTTAGAGGAATTACTTGAAGACCTACCCGCATTATGTAATATTCAACCTCCAATTGACTTGGTTCTAGGTTCTTATTTGCCTAATCACCCCAATCGGATGAGTCCTAAGGAACATGAAAAATTGCGTCATCAAGTAAATGATTTGCTTGTTAAGGGTCACGTGCATGAAAATTTAAGCCCTTGTGTTGTTCATGCCCTCCTTGCTCCAAAAAAAGATAGATCTTGGCGCATGTGTGTAGTTAATCAAGTGATTAATAAAATCATTATACATTATAAATTTCCTTTTCCGTGTTTGAATGATTTATTGGATCAATTAGGCAGTGCAAAAATATTTATCAAGCTAGATTTGAAGAGTAGGTATCACTAGAGGCGTATTCATGAGGGAGATGAATGGAAGACAACATTCAAGTCACGTGAAGGGTTATTTGAGTGACTGGTTATGCCTTTTGGTCTCTCCAATGCTCCAAGTATATTCATATGTGTCATGAATTAGGATTTTTGACCTTTTATTTGTAAATCAGTCGTTGTTTATTTTGATGATATATTGATCCATATTACAAACCCCGAGGTGCATCTTTTACACTTGCTCGAAAATTATTATGGCGCTCCGAGGGGGCAAGTTCTACGCAACAACCGCTAATTGTGCATTCTTAACATATTCTGTTCATTTTTTTGGTTATGTTGCTTTTGCACAAAAGTTGTCCATAGATGAATCCAAGGTTAAGGTATTCTAGCAATGGACCCAGTTGCATACTGGTCATAGAGGTGCGTAGTTTTCATGGACTAACATCCTTCTACGTGCCTTTCTTTCAACATTTCAGCAGTGTTATGGCTCCGATGACCGTTTGCATCAAAGGGCCCAAGTTTTTATGGACTAGCGACGCAGAAGAAACATTCAATGCCATTAAGATAATTCTCACATCTTATTACATTCTTATTGATTTTTCTCAACCATTCGAGTTACATAGTGATGGTTCAAAAATGGGAATTGGTGCAGTTTGGAGCCAGGGAGGACGACCAGTAGTTCAATGAGAAATTGCATGGTTCGAATCTACGTTTCAGCATATATGACGTTGAATTTTTTATGCAGTGGTTGAAGCAGTAAAGCATTCGAGAAACTACTGTATCCACCATGAGTTCGTTCTTTTAACTGGTCATGATACTCTCAAACATATGACAAAACAGATAAGGTATTCTCTCATCATAATTCTTGGGCATCCTACCTACAACAATTTACATTTGTGATTAAGAATACAGTAGGAACCCTAAACCGTGTTGCGAACACGTTGAGCCGTCGTCACCACCTTTTGACAGAGATGCAAAACACAATTCCAAGATTTGATACGTTTATGGATCCATGCACTTCGATCCAGTTATTTTTGGGGAATTTTTTAAAATTCAGAATAGGGAGCGACTGAATTTATCTTACATGAGGGGTTACTTTTTTGGGGTTTTTTAATTATGTGTTCCAGATTGCAGTCAGCGCCAGAATATTATTGAGGAACTTCATAACGAGGAACATGTGAGGCGTGATCGCATTTTCCAGCTCGTAAGTACTAGTTACTTTTGGCCAACGATGCGCAAGGAAGTTTACCGTTTTGTTGCACGCTCCTGAATATATCAAGTTTCCATGGGAGGTGCAACTATTGCGGGATTATACATCTCTTACATGTTCCTTCTCAAGCTTGGATAGACATCATCACGGACATTACTCTAGGCCTTCCCCGTATTCGATGAGGTAACAATTCAGTTTTTTTGTGGTCCATCATTTTTAAAAATTGAAACACTGTATTGCGTGCAAAAAGGCCACCGATGCGGAGAAGGTTGCTATGTTATTCTTTGAGAGGGAATATGCTTTACATGGTATATCATCCTCTATTTTTTCTGATCGTGATACGCGATTCTTGTCACACATTTGGCGAAGCTTATGGTGCTTGGTTTCCATGTCTTTGAACATCACTACATCGTATCATCCTCAAACTGATGGTCAAATGAAAGTGGTCTATCGTTCATTAGCTAATCAGTTACGTATCCTTGTGGGTGATAAAGTGAAGGGTTGTGATTCATTGTTATGCAAGACTAAATTTGCACATAATCATGCGGTCAATCGGAGTACATATTTCAGTCATTTTCATGTAATTTATGGAGTCGTTCCTTGTGGTCCTCTTGATTTGATTCTGACACCAGATCCATCTCATCCTTATTGTCCTGTTGCTAATTTTATTGATGAGATTTAGAAGATTCATGCCCAAACCCAAGACACCCTTACTATTGCCGCTGCCAAGTACAAATAAATTGTTGCCATCTTGACTTCGAGGTTGTTGACTTTGTATAAGTTATTTTATTAAGGATCACTATCCTACACATGAGTACAACAAGTTGGTCTCAAAGAAGATTGAACCAATCAAGATCGTTGAGAAGATCAGCCCAAATATATATCATCTTCAGATGTTAAACCATATTCACACCTTAGTTGTTTTTAATGTGAAAGATTTTATTCTAGTTGTCGGTAACGATTCGTCTGACGATGAGATTACATATTTAAAGACAAATATTTTTTACCCTAGAGAGGATGTTACATTGAAGGTTTGGACTCGTTTGGATCATCCAAAGATTCAAATTGTGTTTTCAAGTCATTTGGAAATTCCCAGAAGAATTTTGGCATACTTTCTCTATACGACCTACTTGAGTTTGAAGGGGAGCGGGTGCTAATATCTTATTACCATAATTATATATTACCTTGTTAGACTAGTTTATTTCCATATCTTATTTATTTCCTAATTAATTTAGTTTTACCGTTTTTGTTCACCAAGTAGTTAGACCTATATATATGGTCTCATTATATTGTATTAGATATCAACTCAATTCACAATGTAGTATCTAATATTCTTTATGGCTCTTGCATCATTAATATACAATTTCTCTT
This sequence comes from Nemophila menziesii, assembly GCA_029959085.1. Classification (NCBI taxonomy): domain Eukaryota; kingdom Viridiplantae; phylum Streptophyta; class Magnoliopsida; order Boraginales; family Hydrophyllaceae; genus Nemophila; species Nemophila menziesii. Next base: position 31,142,366 of record JARWIR010000001.1, on the reverse strand, counting down.
TTCTTATTTTCTCTTTTCCACTTATTTAAATATCTCACAAACCCATTTATTATAAGCAACAAGATCCAAGGGCAGAACTCGCGAACATCAGTTGAAGATTTAAAGAGGTTCGATGTAGGATATCTAGTGGATAAAAAAACGTCCATGAACAAAATTAAAACCTCTATGAACTTCTTGGAATCATTAATCCAAATTTGGATCATTTAAGATGATGGTCCATGGCAAAATAAACCCATTTTCTCTGTTCGGTAAAATGGATGGGGCATGTTTGGAAAATAGCAACGAACGTACTTGATACATTTAAGGTAAGCAAAGTGGTTATTATCCACTAAGGAGGCACATGTTCATATTTAACTTCTCTTTTAATCGAAAAGAAACTTCATAAATCTTAAAATATTACAAATTAACCAATTCCAGATTGTTTAAAGTCTAGCTCTAATAGCTTAGTTCATTGGGAAGGAGGGAAAGTACTTCAAAGACCAAACAATCCTCTTCGACGTTTTTGTTTGACCACCCAATCAGCTATCCAGTTGTTAGATCTCTTTACAAAAGAGATTTCTAACTTATACAGTCATGTGTTATAAACCCATCTTAGTGGATATTCATTCCAGCACATGGACTAGTAGTCAAGCCCATGAACACTAGGGTTTAGGGTCTCCTATCACCTATAAATAGGAGCTCTTACTATGTAATAGATACACACGTCTACCATCAGTAAAACACTATTATTTTCTCCCTACTATTCATAACACGTTATCAGCACGATAGCCTCTGCCTCCTCCCAAACCTTAGGTAATTCTTTTAATATTTTTTTTTCTACGTAAACATTAAATAGATATTCTTTTATTTATTATGATACACAGTACATCTCATATACATGATTCCAATACTCATGGAATAACGTGTATAGGATGCAAGGTTTCAATATGTACTTTAATTTTTTTTTCTTTCGGCATAGCAGAAAACGTTTTCTTCTTTTTTTGCATGGATATTAGCATGGTTTTTATTCTTTACATATTCTCGCATGGATATACATTTGTTTACTAAATATATATCAGTAAGCATTATTTTTTTTGTGCGATAACCATTCGATTACTAACGTATGGGGTATTAGCATTATTTCTTTTTCTTCTTTACTGTAATTTATTTATTCTTTCATATTGAAAAAAAAAATACCAATTTAATGGTTTATTAAATAGGGCATATACATTATTGTATATGAATTTTATATTTATATCCTCTGATATAATTTAACCTAAGAAAAAAAAATGAAAAAAAAGGTGTATACACAAGTGGTATACATATTTTATGCATATCCGCTGATATAGCATAACTTATAATGAAAAAGAAATATCTGGCATAACTATATGTAAATTATGCAAATGCATAGCGTATAGAGAAAAACAAATTGAACGAACTATAAGCAAATTAATGCTGTGTTTTATGCGCATATGTCGCATAACCTATCAATTAATTCATTTTTCAATTTTTTCTTCACATGGATATAACATGAAGTTCAACATGTTATATTATAATTATTTTTCAAGATTATATAAAGATCAATTGTGAAGCATTAATTTCACAACAGTGAAACACAAAAAAAAATGACCGATTTATATACCATTTCTATAGGATCGAGTCATTACGGTGAACAAAAAAAAGTCATTGCGAACAAAGAAGGTTATGAAAAAAAATACAAAAACAAAAACCTTGTGGTGCCATGGTTATATCTATTTATTTTATTCAGTATTTATTTCTTTTCAAATCTTAAGTTATAATGAAAAGAAAAAGAAAAATGATATTTTTTTTGAAAAAGAAAAAGTAAAGCATACGCATGTGCATTAATTTTTTTTTTTTATATATTTATTATATAATGTTATTTTTTTTATATTCTTTCATGAATAAAATTGTAAATATTATAATTTTCTTTAAGAAAATTATTATACCTAATTAAAGGTACATATTGAATGAATAGGACATATATACTAGTTGTATATAAACTTTATGATTATATCCTCCGATATAACATAACCTATAGAAAAATAGGACGTATACGCAAGTTATATATGTATTTTATGCATATCCGCTGATATAACATGACCTATAACGAAAAATATTAGGTATGACTTTATGTACCTTATGTGAACACATAACCTATTGATAAAAGCAAATGAAACGAAATATATGGAAATTAAAGATATATTTTATGCGCATATATCACATAATTTATTAATTAATTCGATTTTCATTCGCATAACCTAAGAAATAAAATATATTTCTCTGATTTTCAAAAGCAATTATACTATATCTGGTAAATCCAACCTAATAGAAGGGTTTGGAAAATCTTTTATTGTATTTCCAAGATTTATATTTGTCCAAAAATACAAATGATATTCTATGAAAAAATGTATGATGACGTAAATTATGTATGAAATTCCCCGAAAAATCAAAATTACATATCCTAGAAACATTGATTTCAATAAGAGATATTTTGACTTTAGCAAAATAAATCTACTAAATTTGAAAAGTAGATTATTTTGTGACTCTATCACTTATATTTGGAGAATATCATTATATGTTATATTTTGTCAACATTATCATATGTATATTTGACAATGTATTCTACTAGAATATTCTTGACTGATAATATTAAAATCGAGATTATCAAATGAATATTAGCAAATTGGCTATAAACAAACAAAAAAAATTTATCCTAAACTATGTTGTAGATCTCGGTTTTGCGGCCTAGACGGTCGACCGGGGCCTAGCGCCTAGGCGGGATAACACGGGGCCTAGACGGAATTATACGGTTTTGAATACCGCTGTGTAATTTTGTATATTTAGTAATATATATGTAGTAATTATAGCAATTTTAACTATTTACGTCATAAAATTCATATAACAACACTATAGTAAATATAAAAATACTAAAAATACTAAAAATATAATATCAATTAAAGAATTCTCGAAAATAATAAAAATAACAAGAAGGCCTATGCGGGCATGGTTTACATTAATCGACGCCTAGACGGGCATTATTTTCCATTAATCGGCGCCTAGACGGACTAGGCGCCTATTCCACGACGACTAAGACACTAGGAAAAAACGCCTAAAATTTTAACTAGGCGTAAACGGCTGAGGGGGAGTTGACGCCTACGCGGCGCCTAGACGCGCCTATGTGGGGAGATCTACAACATAGATCCTAAGTAATTTTGATATTGAATCGTCTATTTTTTTCAAGACAAGGTCAAGGGATAAATACAAGTCTAGCACATTTATTATCTGAATCGTTTATGACGAATTGCTATAAAGTTGCTCATTATTATACTCCCCAATGGTAAAAGACCAAAAATGATATACATCAATAATTTGATTGTGCAATTTCTATTACAACTGCTCCACCATCGTGCACAAAGATGGATTTTGAGAAAATGTTATATATGATATTCTCAAGAATAGGGGAAGAAAACAAAAACTGGAATATAAGAATACACCATTTATATTGATCCTCGTACAATCATACAAATAAAAATATTGTAAAGGTGTAGTGATTAAGTCACAATAATCCAGATATCAATGCTCCTGATTAAATTTATGTCTCAGAAGAGCTATCTTATAAAATTAGACTATTGTATGCTTAAAGCGCAATAGATCTATTTGGTTCCAACGATAGCATAAAGGAGCAATAACATGAACAAATTGTTAATTATGTGACTTTCGACATATTATAAATGTCAAAGTAGTGTATATAACTGAGAATTAAAATACTCCTACTAAGTTTCAGGTACCTGATTATATATTGAGATCTCAAGCAGTTATTTTACTACTTTAAATTATTGGAACCTAACTAAAAATTGATCATGATCGAATATTTATATATACGCATAATAACTATTAATATATGAATGAAATCGAAGATTATTTTAATTAAAATGTCTAAATAAACTGACTGGCCATCAGCAGAAAGACATAATTAAAGCAAATTTTTTTTTTAATTTCACTTGTACGACGTGAAATTTTCACAATTTTGAAACGAATGTACTACAAGGGGGAGTCACTATATAAGATAGTATGTTGTAGCACACGTATATGTTTATTAAAGAGATATAGTCTCCGGTGGTGGATGCACTTTTATTTGCTATTATTTCTTAAGTCTTATCTCGAGCTTTTTAAATCATTATATATGAATGAAGCCTCGACCAGATTTATGTCGCACCATTTATTACTCCTATTAAATGTCTCAAATTATACACCATTGTGTTATATTTATATCAGGGGGAGACATTTACGCAATGCACTTTTTTTCCCTTAGCATAGGTTTTTCCCATTAGGTTTTCCTTGCAAGGTTTTTAATGAGGCAATTTATATAAGCGTGTTGAAGAATACTATACTCCTTTTCCTTTACTATGATTTTGTCCCATTGGGTTTTTCTTAGAAAGGTTTTTAATGAGGTAAATTTAGTTAGCGTATAAAGAAATGTACTCTTTTTACTTCACTAAATTTTTTCCTACTAGGTTTTTCTAGGTATGTTTTAACGAGACATATTCTTAGGAAGTGAATATCCAAGGGGGAGTGTTATAAACTCATCTTAGTTGATATTCATTCCAGCCCATGGGCTAGTAGTCAAGCCCATGAACACTAGGGTTTAGGGTCTCCTATCACCTATAAATAAGAGCTCTCACTATATAATAGATACACACTTCTATCATCAGTAAAACACTATTCTTTTCTCCCTACTATTCATAACATCATGTTCATATTTAACTAATTATCAAGATGGAATTTTAGGATGGAATTTACCCGAATAAAATAGCTCTCCAAAAGAAAAAAAAGAATAATGAAAGAGAAAGAAGTAAAACAAAATTCAGTCAACCAATTGTTCTTTCCTGATTTTGTATATCTAGTTTGAGCCCCTTATCATCTTGGTGCTGCTGCGACTATACCCTCCACTAGCTCAACATTATTCTCTCGGATTATGAGCGATCAGATCTATATTGTAAAAATGATTAACCAACATTTTCATTTTGTCCCACAAAGATGAATCACGAGGCCCTATTGCAAAATTTGCATGCACGAACATGATCACATATATAAGGAAAGCTGATAATGATGTTACTCCAGAAATTAAGAACAACCCCCAGAAGCTCGCGAGACTCAATTTATTATATGAATTGGATGTGTCAAACTCTTGGCAATTCCATTTATCCCCTAACCATGCTTTCTCAATTCTCACCATCGTGTCACCTTGTGTCACATTCAAAATGGATCTTGATACATCGGCTACAAGTGGAGATCCAATAGGAAAGGCCTGCGCCAACAAATGACAATATTTAAATTACTCATTCGACTATATATACAACACAGACTAATATTAATAAGGGAGTAAGTTGAATATACAAAGCCAAAGCCATCATTCTTGTACGTTGGTGCAACCATGGTATACTTTGAACAGTATTGAGCGAGGAAAAGCTTCATGTATGGAATTCCATCAAAAGCAGCTGCAATACCGCCATATCCACTACCTTTAGAAAAAAGTTCATCACATTCTTCCGGAGATTTATATGGTACAAGCCTCGATTTGTCAAACTTCATTCCTAGTAGAAATTCATATACAAAAGATCCTGCTTTATAGCCTACACGTTCATTACTCCTCTGAAGCACATATACATCTGTAACAGTTGGTTGGAGTTTCTGAACTGTTAAAATTGATGCAAGATTAGCGGTATAGCTTTGGGTGAGGACAAGAACAACGAAAAACCATATGATCAGCACGAACCTAGACCAGTTGCTTACTATTCTCTCCCCTACAGAAACAATTAGTTGTTATAACATGAATATTACTACTATGTTTTATCTACTCAGTGCATATTATAGAGAAAGTGTAAGGGAAGTTAGAGATATTACTATGTGCAAAAATCATGGTTGAAAATGCGAACCAAAAAATCAAGCCAAATTGATACCAACGTCCAGATCCTCTGAATTCCTCATTTATGCGATACTCCAGAACCCAAATGACAAGTCCAATACCAACAAAATAAAAATAGCATATTAGCCAAAGCTCCCAAGTTAAAGGCATCAAGAACAACCATGCATTTTTACTTTTCTTAGGTTTGACTGGTACAACCATCACAATTCCAGATTCTGTGTAGGGCAGAGTAAAATCAACATAGTGTGATCTGTTTGCTATAATTGTAACATCTCCCACCACTGCATCATACTTCTGCTCATTCATCATTTACAACATCAGAAAATATATTACGATGAGAGAGAGAGAGAGAGAAAGAGTTACCCCTTCATAGACTTGATACACTAAATCATTATAACTGCCAGAAGTTGTGCCATCAGATATATTATAAGGAATATATTCATAAGGAACCTCGTACGGAAGGTTCTCTATGACAGCTTCAAAGACATCAATGCAAAATCCTTTCACTTTTGTGGTGTTTGTGGAGAGATCTAGCATGACCCTCACAAACTCGGTAAAACCATGCTTCACCGGAACACCTATTCTCAATTTTTTACCGTTTGTTGGAATTACCCAACCTTTCGGAACAGATGTAGTATTGCCTGGCCATATGGTAGATTCCAACTTTCTCCTTGAAGTGGGAACAATTCCCTTTTCTTTTGTCCACAAATCGATCACTTTTGCACTATTATCAATCACATTAACTATTTCATAAGAAGATATCTCGAGTTGGCCATTGACTATGCGAAATTCTCCACTAAGACCACTCAATGTTGTTTTTAATAAAGCTTGGAGAAGCTTTGGACCATTTTTTGAGAATCCGAAATTTTCAAGATCGGTTGAATTTCGAGAACTGTTTAATTTATCATATCCAGAATTTACCGTCCCTGCAATCTCTACTGCTATGGCGACAGCCATGGCAGAATCATAAGCCCACAATGCATAAGCATTCAACTGGGGATTCAAAACAGTTGGATTTTCTAGTTGAAATTGCTTCTTCCATCTAGTAGTGAAACTATCTAGCTGTTTGGAAATGGGGATATAAGGCTTGACTCCAATGACTCCTAACATTGACTTAACGACCAAAGGATCCATTAAAGCTAATCCATTTGCCAATGAGTCAGTGATGATCCAGGCATATCCTTCAGTAAGCATCCCAATTTGTTGAGCTTTTGCAAATAGGCGAGAACCTAGAGTAGTTGTCATATGGACAATGAAAACTCTAGTTTGCATTGTCATCAATTTGTAAAGCTCCAAAGCAATTTGATCATCTGTTGCCGATTGAGAAATGACACTCCTGTATGGAATTCTACAATTGATCTCATCTAAAGCATCTGCGAGAGAGGGTATAATCCCTTCTCCAAAAACATTATCAACATAGATAGGTACAACTTGTCTCCATCCGAAAGTTTGAACAATCGTACTTATTGCTTTCACTTGTGATGAGTCAATTGGAGTGGTGCGAATGAAATATGGACTTCTCATGGATGAAAGAAAAGGACTTGTGGCAGAAAATGAGATAATAGGCACTTGAGCTTTCTCTCCAAGAGCAATTATGAAGTCAGCTTGGGCAGATGACTGAGGTCCTATTATGGCTTGAACTTCATCATTTTTTAATAGGCTAAGAGCTGCACTACCAAGAACATTTATCATATTAGATCACTATTACTTGGATTGGTGAAAGATGCATTTAGTTAATCAAAGCTTGTCAGGAGTTTCCTATAAGTTCATATATGAGGGGTTTTGTACAATTACGATAAAGCACATGCGAAAAATATATTACACTCTAATTTCAAAGAATAAACAAAAGGAATAAACTAGAAATACCAAGAACTTTGGATATAAAGGGCATGTATGTGTAGTGTCTATAAAAATAGACAATGGCACCATCACCAAGCTCCATGGTTCTCCAACCATTACCCTAGAGTGTTCCAAACAAGCACCACTGCAATGGTTATATGTATGGGAACCATCGGGTGATGATCATTGCTCAGAATAAGCACCATTGTGGTGATCAATATTCTTGCGTTGGGAAAGTAACGCCATAAATTTAAAATTCACTAAATATAACTTCTAGTAACACAAAAAAAAAAAAAAAAATAGTCCTACTTATAAAATTTAAAGTTGTTATAAGAATATTCTAAGAAAGAAATGATATTACCTGCTCCAGCTGCAGTGACAACATTTAATTCAGAGTCATAAGGATATAAATCCAGTCTGGTCTTATATTCACCGTGAGAGCCATAGAAGTCAGAGATTGCCATTTTTATAGAGCTTAACCCCATCTTCCCAAGCCCTGTGTCCATATCCAAAATCACACCTATCTTTATGGGAATTGTTGTGTTCTTTTGCGCCATTGGAAAGCTCTTTAAAGAGAGTTGGAAGATGAAGATAAAGAGAAGGAAAGTGGTTCGTATAGTTGCCTTCTTCATTTTTGCAGCGTGAAGTATATGGACACTCGAGAGAGCGAATTATATAGTAGGAGTTGGGACATAGTAGTGCTGGTGCATCACATATAGGAAATTGGCCACTAGAGCGTAATTTATACGAGGACTTCCTAATAGTGCTGGTGCATCACATATCGGCAAGTAAACCAGAAATTTAATAATTATTCTTGTATTTCCTTTTGTTTGGGTCCAACTTGTGTTTTATATAACTAAAAAGGTAAAATATATCTTTTTCATCTGCATGTTTAAAAACACAAGAGATTAATATTAAATTGGACAATACACATCTAGCCGTTTTTCTTTTTCTTTTTTTTGGTCAAACGTCTCGCGATTGAACTCCAAAAATTTGATCATAAGGATTAAGGATGTTCGGAAGCTAACATTACTAATTGTTGTAAAAACACTTTGTAAAACGTAATAAAACATTGGCGAGGATAGATCAAAATGATCTATGGTTGAAACACAAATCAAACCCAGAAAAAGATAAATGCAGAAAGTAAAGAACACAAGGATATATCGTGGTTCAGCAATATGCCTACATCCACGTTGAAACCACCCTCAGATGATGCTTCGCACACTATAAGAACACAGTTACACTTCAGATCGGTTACAAGAATACAAGAATAGCAACACAAGAGTTTCAGCGTGAAACCCTAAGAATCAATCGAGAAATCTACTCAATCTTCAAGCAATAGGCTTGATCTACACTATTCTAATTAACAATCTTTATATAGATTAGATTGTTAATGTTTACAAGAAACCCTAAGTAGTATCTGAAGAACACGAGAGAGAAGAGAGCGAAGAGTCAAAAGACAAGAGTGTAAGTCTGACCAACACTGAAGACCCGAGCCTTTTATATGGCTCTCTAAGGGTTTTAATCTGAGCCGTTCATAGTGATACTTGATCAACGCGTGAGATTAAGTCTCGTAAGTAAGGCGGTACAAGTTAATAACCCGAGAATTGGCCCAACCCGAAACCTAAGTGGAATGCCAAGTAAGATGCCAACTCAGCTAATTTTGACCACGCTTTGACTTTACCAAAATATCAACAATCTCCACCTTAAAGTCAAACCTCTTGCTCCTCTATCATCATAAGCCGTAGCCAAGTGTTCAAGTGTGCTCAGCACCATCTGGTTGCTCCAAAATAATTACCTGAAAAATAATTACTAAAAACCACAAGTTTAGTAAATAAATTAAACCACAATAATTAGATCCAATTACTGAATGTTAAGCAAAGCTAAGCAATGCTTAAACTTTGTAACAGTTAACACTTTAGTCCCCATATCAGAAGGATTATCCTCAGTTGGAATTTTGCACAGTTTAATATCCTCAGAACCAAGCCAATTTCTAATAAAATGAAACTTAACATCCACATGTTTGGTTCTCTCATGATAAACAGGATTTTTACTCAAGAATATAGCACTTTGACTGTCACTATATATTGTTACAAAAGACTTAGTAAAATTCAATTCTTTAGTCAACCCATGTAACCATATACTTTCTTTAAAACAATCACATATAGCAACATATTCAGATTCTGTAGTAGATAAAGCAACTAAGGGCTGCAATTGAGATTTCCAAGTAATACAGTTTCTACCAAGTGAGAAACAGTAGGAAGTTGTTGATTTCCTACTATCTCTATCACCAGCAAAATCTGCATCCACATAACCTACTAATTCAAATGGCACATTCCAATTTCCATAACATAATCCAACTTCTAAAGTACTGTTAACATAAGATACAACCCATTTCAAAGCATGCCAATGTTCAAGTCCAGGATTAGACATATATCTACTTAGCAAAGATATTGAATAAGCTAAGTCAGGCCTGGTACTAATCATTGCAAACATAAGTGAGCCTATAACATTTGAATAAGGGACATAACTCATTTTCACCTTTTCAGTAACAGTTTTGGGACATTGATTTTTACTAAGGATAAAATGACCAGCTAAAGGCATCTCAACATGCTTACCATCTAAATTACCATATTTTTCAACCAATTTCTGCAGATATGGTTTTTGATGAAGTTTGAGAGAACATACCTTTCTATTTCTTTCAATACAAATACCTAGTATCTTTTTAGCATGGCCAAGATCTTTCATATCAAACTCAGAACCAAGGTCAGCTTTGAGTTTATTTATTCTCTGCACTGAGTTACTAATTAACAACATATCATCAACATATAGAAGAAGGAACAACATCACATTTGGTTCAAATTTCAGATACAAACAGTTGTCATATTCACTCCTTTTAAAACCAAGACTTAAAACAAATGTATCAAATCTTTTATACCATTGTCTAGGGGACTGTTTTAAGCCATATAAGGATTTTTTCAATAAGCATACATAATCAGAATGTTTTGTGTCAACAAATCCTTCAGGTTGATGCATATATATGTTTTCCTCAAGTTCACCATGTAAGAATGCAGTTTTTACATCTAACTGTTCTAATTCCAAGTCATAACATGCAACATATGCAAGCATCATTCTAATGGTTTTAAATTTAATTACAGGGACAAATATTTCATGAAAGTCAATTCCTTCTCTTTGTGTATATCCCTTAGCTACTAATCTAGCCTTAAACCTAGGTGGTTCATTTTCAGTGATTCCTTCCTTAAGTTTATACAGCCACCTACACTCAATGATTTTACAGTCTACTGGTGGTTTAACTAATATCCATGTTTTATTAACATACAAAGAATTCATTTCATCTTTCATAGCTTTAATCCAACTACCTTTAAACTCAGATTTCACAGCTTCATTATAAGATTCAGGTTCAGCCTTACTTACCTCAGAGGCTGCAATTAAAGTTGTATAGACTAGCTCTGCATAAGAGTACCTTGTTGAAGGTTTAGGGTCCCTTTTCTCTCTATCTCTGGTCAATTGATAATTGGTTAAGCTCTCCTGAAGAGACTCCTGAGGAGTCTCAGTCTCAGTGGTATGCACAGGTTCAGCTGGCTGCTCTGGGTTCTGGACTCCATCAGGGTCATCTTCTGGTGCTGGATCAGGTTGACTTTGGTCAACTTCATCACTTCCAGCAGTTGATAGGGGCTCCACCTCAATTGAGACACTCTCAGGTGTAGTATCTGCCTTATTAGTGTCTGTACCTGAAATCACAGATTCATTCTTGCAAGGGAAATTAGTTTCATCAAAAATTACATCTCTACTGATGACAATTTTTAACCCTCTAGCACTTTTATCCCACAACCTATAGCCTTTAGTACCATGCATGGTTTGATAACCTAAGAAAACACATTTAAGTGATCTAGGGTCAAGTTTTCCTTCCCTATTATGAGCATATGCAGCACAACCAAATATACGCAAATCAGATAAATCAGGTTTCTTATTGTTCCAAAGTTCCATGGGACATTTCATATTAATTGATCTATTTGGGCTCCTATTTATCAAATAAGTTGCAGTATATAAGGCTTCACCCCAAAAAGATTTAGGCATACCAGATGTAAATAATAGGCATCTAATTTTTTTCTAAAAGAGTTCTATTCATTCTTTCAGCTACACCATTTTGTTGAGGTGTTTTTCTAACAGTTCTATGTCTTAATATGCCTCGCAATTTACAAAAGTTATCAAATTCTTCATTGCAAAATTCAAGTCCATTATCAGTTCTAAGTGTTTTAACATGCTTTCCAGTTTGTTTTTCATACAAGATAAGCCAATCTTTTATTGTTTCAAAAGTATCACTTTTATTTTTCAACAAAAAAGTCCAAACACGCCTAGAATAATCATCTACGAGGGACAGGAAATATTTTCTACCCCCATGTGTTTCATACTTATCAGGACCCCACAAATCAGCATGTATATATTCAAGAATAGACTTAGACATATGAATACCCACATTGAATTTCATTCTATGTTGTTTAGCTAACACACAAGGCTCGCAAAAAGAAAGATTAGAGATAGTATCCTTACCAAACATTCCATCCTTACTTAGCACATTTAAGCCTAATTGGCTCATATGGCCAAGCCTTAAGTGCCACTTAATAGTAGCTGCATTATCAGTGTTAGTACTAACAGCATTCATATCATTTTTGATACAAGTACCATCAAGAATATATAAACCAGATATTTTCTTACCACATAATACAAGTTTATCATGTTTAAACACATTAATCACACCATTTGAAACTTTATACACACAACCCGAATCATCTAAAACACCTAAAGAAATAAGGTTTCTTTTTAGGTCAGGAATCCACCTAACATCAGTAAGGGTCACATTTTTTCCATTGTTAAGTCTTAAATTGATTTTACCAATACCAGCTACCTGACATGTATTGTTATTTCCCATATAAACAGTTTCAACATTAGATTCAACTAAGTCCATAAACCAGTCCTTATTGGGGCTCATGTGAAAAGTGCATCCAGAATCTAAAATCCAATTAGACTTACAGGCAATGTCTGAAACATTCAATACCTCACAAGTATCATCAATCTTATGGGGCATACATGCAATATTGGTTTCATTGTTACTATCGTTATTTTTGTTCTTAAGCGCATAGCAGTTCTTTTTAATATGGCCAGGTTTTCCACAGTGATAACATTTACGAGTTTCTTTATTCTTGTTTCCTTTAAACTTTTTCTTATTCTTATTGTTTTTAGCATGCTCATGGTTTTCAATTTTATGATTCACAAACAGATTATTTCCTACTCGCTTATTATTTTTTAATTCAAGTTCCCTAGTTTTCAAAGAGGCAACAATTTGATCAAAGGTAGGAATCACAGTAGAGTATTGAAAAGCATCTTTCACAACTTGATAAGAATCAGGAATAGCATTTAAAAGGATCATACATTTAGAAGTCTCATCTAAGGCCATATCAGAACCCTTTAAAACAAGATTAAGTTTAAGAAACTCATCGACATTTTCATCAATAGTTTTTGAAGAATCCATTTTATACGAAAATAAATTTCCTTTCAAGAAAGCCAAGTTGGGAGCAGATTGAGAAGAGTAAAGAGATTCTAACTTACCCCATAGTTCAAGTGCAGTATCTGCTCCATCTACTTTTCGTATCACGTTATCAGAAAGATTTAAGAACAGCAAATTATAAGCTTCTTCTCGTATTTCATTTGTTCTTTTCAGAGATTCTTCGGACCATTTTTCAAGATCAGGCTCAAGAGCATTTACGACCTTGTTATGTGAAAGTAACACTCGCATTTTCTTCTTCCATACACTGAAATCACCCTTTCCATCGAACACCGATACTTCTAGCCTGGTTGTTGCCATTTCTTAATATCACTGTATGCAAGAAACACAAGGCACAACACATGCAACAACTATTAGGGTTAGTATAAATCGAAAAAACCCTAGAAAAATTTATTCAAGGATTTTTAAGTTTCGAAAACCCTAAAGAATGTTAGATCTGTGAGATACAATACAAGATAAAGAAATTGTATTGTTTAGAAAAGTTTTTCAGAAAAAATTTAAGACGCCAAAACACAGATCTGTATAGTTTAGAAACAAATCTTTTCACAAAACGTTTTTAGAGTTCAATCGAACAAGGCTCTGATACCACTGTTGTAAAAACACTTTGTAAAACGTAATAAAACTTTGGCGAGGATAGATCAAAATGATCTATGGTTGAAACACAAATCAAACCCAGAAAAAGATAAATGCAGAAAGTAAAGAACACAAGGATATATCGTGGTTCAGCAATATGCCTACATCCACGTTGAAGCCACCCTCAGATGATGCTTCGCACACTATAAGAACACAGTTACACTTCAGATCGGTTACAAGAATACAAGAATAGCAACACAAGAGTTTCAGCGTGAAACCCTAAGAATCAATCGAGAAATCTACTCAATCTTCAAGCAATAGGCTTGATCTACACTATTCTAATTAACAATCTTTATATAGATTAGATTGTTAATGTTTACAAGAAACCCTAAGTAGTATCTGAAGAACACGAGAGAGAAGAGAGCGAAGAGTCAAAAGACAAGAGTGTAAGTCTGACCAACACTGAAGACCCGAGCCTTTTATATGGCTCTCTAAGGGTTTTAATCTGAGCCGTTCATAGTGATACTTGATCAACGCGTGAGATTAAGTCTCGTAAGTAAGGCGGTACAAGTTAATAACCCGAGAATTGGCCCAACCCGAAACCTAAGTGGAATGCCAAGTAAGATGCCAACTCAGCTAATTTTGACCACGCTTTGACTTTACCAAAATATCAACACTAATTTTTCAAAGAAGCATCATCAAATTGAAAAATGTTAATCCAATAAAAAGTTATCCAATTATTAAATATTTTCTATTTAAAAAGTCGAATTTCTGAAATAAAACTTTTTGGCACCATTATCACCAAACCACCGCCGCCGCGGTTACCATCACACCAACAAAATCAACTAATCGATCAATCTTTGCCAATTTAAAATAATTTTTTCGTACATGCTTTGTTCAAATTTTAAAACTGATACACATGTCTTATTTTTGAATAATGTACTTAATTTGTGAACGTGTTAGATTTAAAATATTCGTTCTACCTCTTACTTGATGATCGAGTTCTTCACTTCCAGGAACATTCTACGTTTCTAGATGGGTCAAATTTCAAGATTGACATTGATATAATGCAACGACTATATCTTTTATCAGCTCATTTGCTTCATTGTCAGCTCTATACCAGCTCTGGCTATATCTTTTATCTTCCTTTTGATGTGTTTGGAGTTCACTACGTTTACATCTCCGGAAATTTTCAGGTACCGTACTGGCCGGTTGTTTTCATCGTTATTAAACACAGTAAATGAACAAAACCGCATTTTATCCCTAATATTACCCTAATCTCTCGCTCAGTGATTTTCAGCTTTTGTCCCCCAATCACGAAACAACGAGTTTCGCTTGAGTAGCAGCCTACCACCTGTTTTGTAAACAAGTCTGGCTGCCTAAGGTGCTTATACCTTGCTCTCATGTCGAATAGTCCTTTCAATAGACTGTTGAATGGTGTATGGTGGCATTCAGATAGGTGGTCTTCGGTAAAACTTGGAAGCTTCATGATCTCCATCAAACCATTAAGAGTTGGACGGTATTGTATTGGTTTTGGTGCCATTCTGTGGTGGGTCCTAAGGTGTTAGAAAATAAAAAAGATAAAATAGAGGAATCACAAACTGCAAGTGTACAGTTGTCCCAAGTAATATATGATAATCAAGTTCGTTCTCAGGGACGGATTAGGTTCAACCCAAATATAAATCAAGTAGTAAGAATAATTGCGTAACAGAAAAATAAAATAAAAGATTTTTGTTTGGTATTCTGAATTAAAAGATGCAAATAAAAATAAAGACTAAAAGTAAATTAACTAGAAAGAAATAAAGCAAATAAAAGACTAACTTCATATAAGAGAGAGATACATGAGTCTCGCAAGGAATCCACCTAATTAACGTAACCTATGCTTGTTTAGGGTAGAATTGGAATTATAATATTAGTGGGGACTCTAATATCTCCTAGCCCCCTGTCGGGTGGACCTAGGAGCTATCCTAAAGTACTATAAACCCCTGCATGGGCGAATATGCCTCTTCGGATGATATGATTTTACCTCTTTGGCTATGTAACTAGTTAAGCATGTCGGTCAATAACGGACATTACACGGGTATTACCTAAGTCTGTATTCCAAACCCCCCTGTTGGATGATCACTTCGCCACTAAAGTTAATAGCCCAAATACTAAAAGATATTTCTAGTTGTTCCTAAAAGAAATTGTAATGAAAACAAAGTAATATCCAATATATAAAACTCAATTCAATTTAATTCATAACAATCCCAAATTCAAAACATAGATTAATTAATTAAGGTTCATCCCTTTTATGCGATTCTCAAGTATATGGAAATATAGCTCATGATAAAATTAAAGACTGAAAAGAAATAAAAGGAATTCATGTTCAAATACAAAAGATAAATTGATAACCTAAAGGGTAAGATGACTGTTGATGGAAGAACAGGATTCTCCCAGCTCTAGTTTCTCCTTGCCTTCTTGCTCTAACTTGAAAACCTTAAGCCTCTTGTGTAATTCTCTGAAGTGTGTGAAGAGGAGGCTAAGGGGTGTATTTATAAGTGTTAGAAAGCCCTAATTCTTTTTTACTTGGAGTGGAAGACAAGGCAAGAACTCTTTAATTCGCAGCCATAAAATCTAGGAAAGGTAAGATTCTACTGCTGATTTGTTTTGGTCATATCTCCTTCAATACGTATTCGTTTGTCGCGTTCCAATAGTCGAAACCACTTGTCTCGGAAAGATATATACATTGGTGCATACCATTCTCCCAAATTCCTAGCCAATATTAAGTTATGAGCTCGTCTTTAGAACGTTGGTGGAATTTCAGATTTATTTGGCAGTTTTATCTTTTCTTTCTTTGCATATATACTTCCTTAATCTTCTTATTTCCCTGTATATCTCTTTCCTTTACTTCTTAGACTTTACTTGGTCTCTAATTAATTACCATATATCTTTTAAAGCTTCACAATAAATAAATAATTAAACTGCATATGCTTTAAAAATAATAAATTCATAATTCAAGACTAGAAATAAGAAAATACACTCTAAAATTAGAC
This sequence comes from Nemophila menziesii, assembly GCA_029959085.1. NCBI lineage: Eukaryota > Viridiplantae > Streptophyta > Magnoliopsida > Boraginales > Hydrophyllaceae > Nemophila > Nemophila menziesii. The sequence continues at coordinate 31,125,409 of JARWIR010000001.1, read as the reverse complement.
ACTCGAATAAAATACTTCCTAACACGCTAAAAATACTCTAAGACTTTAATTCTCAATTCTCCTCCTTGTAGTGGTTTTTCATGACATTCAAGAACCTATTAACTTTGCACTAAAAAGAATCAAATTAATGCACAAAAGCTCTAAAAATGCAAATAGTCAAATTCCAAGGGAAGAAAGTGTAATATGACAAAATAAGCATAAAAGTCTATCAAATAAGTCAAATATTCACCTAAAAGGATGTCTCCAAAGGGCTAATAATTAGAACAAACAGGGAGACATCATTCTGCAATGCAATATACATTAAATATGTGAGTGTTCTTGTTTTGCCTGTAATATATGTAGTACTCTAGCAGCGTCGGTTTTCTTGTGAGATTATTCCATAATAAGTGAATGCTAGTGCACCACATGGTATTAGCTCGTATTATCAGTGACATTTTGATTCGATTTGCATTTGTTCAATAACTATTTGTTTGCTTTACAATAATATTCAATGTTAACCATTTTTAGCCTCATTCATATTTTTAATGTGTTTGTGTTTCACAAACTACACACACCTTTAATTACAACAGTCACACTATCAAAATAAAAATAATAACCCACCTCATTTTGACTTCTATTCTAGCTCCCAAACTAAACACCATTGACTTCTTGCGACACACCTCCAAAATTGCATAGATTATCCAACGAATCTTAGTGGTACATATACACCCCCACCATACACCATTGATTATAACTAAAGCACCTAAAGAAATACACTTCCAACCCTACACCCTTATCATGGGAAGAATTACACGATACACAAGAAACTACACATCATTGATTTCTCACAACACACCGCCTAAATTGCACACATTAACTAATGACATTTACTGGTACATATACATCCCCACCATACACCATTGATTATAACTAAAGCACCTACAATGACACACTGCCAACCCTACGCCTTTTTCATGGGAAGAATTACACGATACACAACAGCTCACCAATACATTATTTTGAAATTAATAATCCACACCCCAAGTACTAATAAATCATGTGTTTAATTTCCAAAAGAAATACAAAATATAAAATAAATAAGTTATAACAGGAGGAAATCTAATATATTTAATTTAAAGGTTTTAGCAGCTTTTCCTTTTTCTTTTGATATTAATTGATTGGTTGCATGTAATCTGTAAGTTAGTTTTGACAAGTCAAAAGTCATTAAGTGGAGTAGAAGGTAATCCAGACTTTTTGGGTGGGTTGAACTTGCTGGGCAATTAACAATACTGTATGAGTCAATCACCCTATTTTTTAATTTAAATATGTTATATATATATATAAGAGTTAAAAAAATAAATTATTGAATTAGTAATATTATGTATGTAAGGGATTTTTTTAACAAAAAAATTAAAAGGCTGGTTTGAAATTTTAAATTGTGATAGTTTGAGAGAACTAACAAAGAATCTTCTTATAGTATATGTGAAGTGTAATTAAGCTAGCGTGGAATTTTTACCAAGTCAACTATCTTATGTGGCAGCCTAAGTCATCTTTTCTCTATCTCGGTTGGACTCCTTGACCTTAACCATTCAACATCACAACGTTGTTTGTTTAAGTAAAGGGGGAAAGGTTGAGATTAAAGACCTAGAGGTCCCATATAAAAGGATTATCTCGTCACAACACTATTCATTCTCTTCTTCACGTTTTCAGATAACTCTCTCGTCTCTCTTAAGAGCCAAACTTAGGGTTTGCTCGTTTTAGTATTTGCAGCGTGAAATCTTCTGTAATAGTTAGCTTAATCTTGTATATTCCTTGAATCTTACATATTCAAGCATTGATATTCAACGTAGTTCAGTATTGGGTTAGATTAGTGGTTTCTATTCTTAGGATTCTGTAAATACTTGGTTGTTCTGTAATCGTGATAAGTGTAATCGGTGATTAACATTGGTAATAGTGGAGTGGCGCTCTCAAATCGGAGCCCAACGTGGATGTAGACAACTTTTGTCGAACCATGATATATCATGTGTTCTTTACTTTCTGTTAATTCTATTTTCTTATTTAAAACCTTGATTGAAACTCTATCTCATACTCAAACGTTTTTACAACAGTGGTATTAGAGCTTAATTAAATCTCATATTAGTTCTTATTGATTCTTGACTCTACTCTAGGGTTACGAATCCAAATCTAATCTGCGATTTATTTTTTCCTTTTCAAAACTGTGTTTGAGTGATTTCTTGGTGTTTTTGGGTTCTTGAAAAATCTTGTTAAGATTCTTTTCAAAAGGTTTTCAACGGTTCTTTCAGATCGAATTTTGAAACATATCTTTGTTTCCCGATCTGTTGTTTCACAAACTTGTGATTTTAAAAGTATTCTTACTTTGAAGCTTTTCCGGTTTTTGTTAGTACTTGTAATTCCTGTGTACTAACCTGATGTCTACAACTCATATTGAGATGTCAGACTATGATGGAAAAATTGATTTTGGTGTTTGGCAAAAGAAGATGAAGGCGATGTTGTCTCATCACAAGGTTGGATCTGCTTTACTTAAAGATATTAAAGACTGGCCAGAGGGTACTTTGGATAAAGCTGCTAAAATCAATGAAGAAGCCTTCAATATAATCTTCTTAAATCTATCTGATTTTGTTATACAAAAAGTGGATGGATGTGATACTGTACTTGATCTTTGGAATAAGTTAGATTCTCTTTACTCTACTAAATCTTCGCCTAATTTAGCTTTCTTGAAAGGTTCTTTGTTTAACTGTAAAATGGATGCTAGTAAATCTTTAGATGATAACCTTGATGAGTTCTTGAAAATGAATCTTGTGGTAAATGGCACCCCTCAGGTTTTAGATGACACTAGTAAATGTATGATAATCTTGAATTCCATTCTTGAGTCTTATCAAGTTTTAAAATATGAGTTTCACTATGCTAGTACTGTCCCTACTTTTGATAAAGTAATAGCTGCTTTAAAAACCTGAGAAAATGAGATTAAAATTAGCAGAAGAACTAGCTCAAATTTGTTTATAAAACCTAGAATAGATACTACACTTACCCCTGAGGTGAATAAACAGAAAAATCTTTCCCTAACAATAAAAATAAAGGTAAGGAAACTAGAAAGTGTTTTCACTGTGGGAAAATTGGTCATTTAAAGAAAATCTATTTTAAGTTGAAATACAAAGAATCTGCTAATGTGAATGAGTCTAATGTGGTTAGCATGCCTAAGATTGATGATGATATATATGAGGTTCTGAATGTCACTAATAAGTCTAGTCATGTTAGTTGGATCCTTATTTTTGGTTGTACCTTTCACATGTGCCCCTTATTTGATTTGTTCCATGATCTTGTTGAGACTTGTAATGAAATGTGTATATGGGGAATGACCAAACCTATGATATGAAGGGTATTGGGAAAATCAAATTGAAAATGTATGATGGAAAACTTATTAAACTGACCAATATGAGATACATACCTGAACTGAAAAGAAACTTGATTTCTTTAGGAGCCCTTGATGACCTTGGTTGTGTTTCTAAAGTGTCTAAGGGCAGTATACATGTGTATAGAAATTCCAAACTGCTTTTCTCTGGAACTAAATGTGCTGGTCTATATGTGTTAAATGTGGTGTCGCCTAAGGTGTGATAAAATAATAGAATATATAATGCAAAAAAACACCCTAGACTGAACACGTAACTCACTGCAAGTATCACATTTTGTATTGTAGGTTTTACTAGTAAGTAAGATTCGTTCCTCAGAGACATAGTGTGTTATGCTTATGGGCAAATAAATTCGAGTAGCCATTAATAATTAAAAACAAGAAAAGTAAATATGATTGAGGAGATTAATGATTAACTAATTAAAATAAAAACAATAAATAAAATATGTAAGAATAAGATGAGAAAATATAGCTCAGGTTTTGCGAGTATGCACTAATCCTTCTATTTCTTCTACTAGTTAAATAGGGTGATAATATCTCTTAGATAAGTAGTCAGGATTCTAAATTCCTCCCTACACCCTTCCGGGTGGACTAGAGTGACAACCTCACGATCACGAGGGGACTTAACTAAGGTGCTCCTACGCCACTAGGTTCTTAGATGAGACTAGCCTTCATGATGATCGGTGATTAAATTAAACCCTAATGACTATCTAGTTAGGCAAGCCCTTCCGGATCAATACCACACACTAGACGTTTATGTGGTGTTTCAATAATTAGATACCCCTTCTGGGTGACCATCTAACTACTATTAGCACAACCCTAAATTGATCATATTTAAGACAAACAATAAATCAAAGCACATAAAACAAATATATGGTTAAGCAACTAGAATCAATTTAAAATAGTTCTCCCAAAGAATTATAGATAGAAAAAAAATAGAATTCATAGATTATACATATGCAAACCCAAGCTATGAGAAAATTAGTTCATACTAGAAATAAATAAACTAAAAGAAAGATACATACTATAAACTTGCTTATCTTGAATGACTAAGGATTGGACTAAGGTTTAGAACTGAGCAAAGACAAGCAAGGACATGTTTACAATAGTTAAAGGGTGTATTTATAGGAGTCTAGGAAGCCCTAATTCATTTTCTTGGAGTGGAAGACAAGTAATTGTACTTCCAGCCCAACTCAAATTCGTAGCCCTAAAATATAGAAAAGGTAATAAACTGTTGTTTTCTTAGTTTGGCAGTAACTCCTTCAATATTGCTCCGATTGACGCGTTCTTTATATCTAAACTGATCATCTCGGGAAGCTCTACACTTTTGCCTCAGACTATTCTTCCAAATTCCCATCCAGTCTTGAGTTATGATCACTTTAATGGACGTAGCTGCTGAAATTCAGAATTACTTGGCAACTTTTTTTTTTCCTATTTTATCTTTTCCTTCCTTTATCTCCAATTTCCATCACTATATTTTTTCCTTTATATATTTGAATTGATTTGGCATCTAATTAGTTACCATATATCTTTAAAGCTTCACAATTAACAAACAATTAATTTGACTTTGGTAGCTCAAGTTAATCCAGAAGGGTTATCAGGTGGTTTAGCTGTCTTTGTACAAGATGCCAATAATTTTAATCTTATAAGTTCAGATAAGAACTTAATACAGTGCACTTATGTAGGATCTAAATTTGAACTCTAGGAAATTAATTTTGTGTATGGCCTTACAATATATGAGGAAAAAGAAGGATTTCTAAAAAAATTACATGATTTGTCTCATGTAACAAATAACTGGTGTTTTTTTGGAGATTTTAACCTAATAAGATTCCCTTCTGATAAGTTAGGAGGAGAGATTAATTCAGTGCATAAGGAAAACATGCTGATGTTTAATACATTTATTGATTCTAACTTTTTCTTTGATCTTCCAGCTAAAGGATGTAATTTCTCTTGGTCTAACAAGAAAAATGGCAATCAGCTGATTAAACAAAGGTTGGATAGGATATTCAAGGATGGATGAACTTATACTCAAATTTTTGGAATGAGGTTTTACCCGCTACAGGGTCTGACCACTCACCCATTATTTCAAATCTTGGTTTATTTTCTGATAAACATAAGAAAAGGTTTATGCTTGAAAAAAGGTTGGATGTATGACAGCTCTTTTTGTCAATTAATTTTGGAAAAATGGAAAAGCAGATACTTTATGGATTCGAGAGGAATTTCAAAATTCAAATTTAAACTCTCTCAAATTCAAAAACATATTACTAAATGGGTAAGAAAGATGATTTTAAATAATAGGATTTTGATTAACAAAAATCTTGCGAATTAGAAAAACATTTTAATGAACCTTACTCAGAAAATAATCAAGTGATTTTCCATACATTGAGCATGGAACTTGAAAATTTTGGAAAAAAGAGGAATTTTATTGGGCTCAAAGATAAAAGAATACTTAATTGAGATTGGGAGATAGAAATAGAAAATACTTTCATGCTATTACAAAAGTTAAGAGAACTAGAAATAGAATCTCTAAAATCAAAGATAATAATGGTATTTGGCTTTCAGAGAAGGTAGAAATATCTGGTGAAATTGTGAAATACTATAATGATATATTCAAAACAGTTGGTAACAGAAACTATCAACCTATTTTGAGTAAAATAAAGAAAGTTGTAACAACTAAGATGAATGATTCACTTATCCGACCTGTGGATAGTGAAGAAGTCAAAAATTTCGTTTGGTCTCTTGGAGGAAATAAATCCCCAGGGCCAGATGGATTTGGAGGTTTTTTCTTTAAAAAATTTTGAGAAGAAATTGAGATTGACTTAGTTGACCTTGTCTCTGACTTTATCTTGAATAATTCTTCTCTTGAAACTATTAATATGTATTATTATTGTTCTTATTCCTAAATGCACTAACCCTGACTTAGTGGCTTCTTTCAGGCCTATCAGTTGTGCAAATCTTGTGTACAAAATTATCTCAAAGATCTTGACTCTAAGATTACAAGAATGGAGTGGAAGTTTTGTTTCTGAAACCCAAACGGCTTTTATTCCAGATAGGTCAATATTTAAAAATATTTTAATAGCCTAATAGGTTACACATTTTCTTAATACAAAGAGAAGCTAAAAAAAATATAGTTTTGGCTATCAAAGCAGATATGAGCAAAGCATATGAAAATATTGAGTGGATTTCTTACTGGATCTACTTCAGGTGATGGGATTTCATTCTAAGTGGGTGCAATGGATTAAAAATTGTATTACTACAGTTTCTTACAAGGTACAAATCATTGGTGAACTGTTTGACCTTGAAAAACCACAGAATGGACTTCGACAAGGAGACCCCTTATCTCCTTACTTGTTATGTTTAGTTACTCAAGCTCAATCTCATTTAACTGACTATTATGTTGAGATGGTACTACTAAAGGGTATTAAAGTTGCAAGAGCATCTCCTATGATTACTCATGTTTGATAGTTTGTTTTTTCTTGAAGTCTTGATTATAATATTGATACATTCAGTAACATTATTAACTGGTATACTTTTTCTACATGACAAAAACTTCATCTCAACAAAAGTGGAGTTTTGTTTAGCAGAAATACACCCAATGAAGTTAAAAATAATATCTCAACTCAATTGAGAATGAGAAAGTTGGAACATCTTGGTAAATATCTTGGCATTCCATCATCTTGGGGAAAATCATAAGTTAAATCTTTAGAATGGCTTATTGAAATGGTTTTGAAAAGAATGGATAGCTGGGATACTAAAATGTTATCTAAAGGTGGTAAATTTCTTTTAGTAAAAGCAGTTATTGGATCAATTCCAAATGTTATTATGTCAGTTTTTTTTATTCCTAAGAAGGTTACTTCACATCTTACCTCCCTTATTTCAAATTTTTATTGGAATAATCAAGGGAAGGATAGGTGTCACGGGATAAAATGGCACACTTATGAATTCAAAGGAGGATTGGGGACTAGGATTCAAAGATTTCCATTGTCAAAATTTAGCTCTTCTAGCCTCAAATGCATGGAAATTATTTAATAAGAAAGATTCTTTACTTTATAAAGTGTTGTAGGGAAAATATCTTCCAAAGGGAGATTTTTTTAATGCCACTTTTAATATAAACTGCTCTTGGGGATAGAAAAGTCTTATTGAGGGGAGAAATTGCTTTGCTAAACATATTAAATGGAATGTGGGTAATGGTAAGCATATAAGGATATGGGATGATTCATGGATCCGAACTGTCTTAATATTGTTAAGCCATTAGGGTGTGAATTGGTTCTTGTTTCAGAATTTATTGACTTAGAAAGAAAGGAATAGGATTTGGAATTATTAAATTCTTTATTCTCTTTTTGATGTTGTAGCAACCATCTCTTGCATATATATTACTACTTTCTACTGCCTTGATACTCCATTTTGGATACATTCCACTAATGGAGCTGTTACAGTAAGGGATATGTATAAAAGACTTTGGAAGGCTCAACAAAGAGGAGAAAAGCTTTTTAATAATAAAAATGGGACTCTTCCTTTAAGTTAGAGTCAAAAGACTAGGAATTTATTTGGCATATGAATATTTTGCCAAAAATTAAAAAAATTATTTGGAAATGTTGCGAGAATGGTTTGGTTACCAATGAAAAATGAAAGAATAGAAAATCTATAGATGATGCAACATGTTCTATCTGTGTAATTTGTGACAAAAATGTGGAACATCTGTTATTTCACTGTTCTTGGGCTAGATCAGTTTGGATGGCTAGTCTTATCTGTTTTAACTCAATGTCAGAACCAACTTTCAATTTTAAAAAATAGATCAATTTTATCGGGTTAAGCCTGAAAGAAAGCGAGATTAAAGATAAAAGACTAGGTGAATTGGCTATTTTTATAGCTTGGTTTATATGGAAAAGTAGAAATGAAAATATTTTTAGAGGAATTATTCCAGACCCTCAAAAAATAATGCAGGATGCAGATATAGCCTATGATGAGTTTAATCTAGCTAATAGATCAACTACTGAGGCTAAAAGTATACATATAAATACACCTAGATTGGAAAGTTCATATGGTATGGGGTGTATATCTAATTTTACTCAGGTTAATCACCATAGAGATGAAAGAAAAATGTCTTGGAAACCCCCTTTACCTGGTTTTTATAAAGTTAAATGCGATGCCTCTGTTGACTTAGAATCTAACCAAGCTATTTTTGCTTGTATATTTAGGAATTCAGAAGGAAGCATGGTGGATGGTTTTGCGCATAAAGTGTTGGTCAATTTTGTAATTGAAGCTGAGGCTAGGGGATTACTTACAACTTGTAAATTAGCTTCCAAGTACCAACAGGCAAGGTAGAGATAGAGAATGAGTGCCTCAACCTTATTAACTAAACAAGAAAAGGAGCTAAGATTTTTTGTAATATTAAGCTATTTGTTAAGAACATTATAAGGTGTAAATTTTTGTATAACTTTAAATACTTCTTTGCTAGGAGATCAAACAATTTGAGTGCTGATTGGATGGCTAAACATAAGCTTAAAGGCACTTTGTTTAGCCTTTAGAGTTGTCTACCTCCTCCCCAATTAGCTAACTTACTTGCTAGAGACTTTAATCCTATAGGGATTGGCTAAGTTGAATTTTGTGGTTTTATTGCAATTTTTTTCGCCCAAAAAAAATATTCCTAATTTAAGTCAAATAATTATTTTAATTAATCTCAATATTTACAAAGTCCTAATTTATTATCAAAAAAATCTATTTATCTTTACTAAATAAAATATAAATCAAATATCTATTTCTCTAAATTAATTTATTACTAATAATCTATTTTCTCTAAAATAATTAATTAACAATATCTAACAGAATAAATCTAAATAATAATATCTAACAAAATAAATCTAAATAACATTAGTCTAAATAAATCAAATATTTTATTCATACTAATTTTATAAGAAAAATAAATAACATTAATGTATTTTATTTAAACTAACATAAATCTAAATATATTATAATAATTTATTTAACTTAAAATAAATCTAAATTATATTAATATATTTTATTTAAACTAATCTAATAAAATAAAAGGTGAATTATACTTAGGGTCTTGGATGACCATCTTTCTTCTCTATAGAGTATGGTCCAGGAATTTGTTCTTATTAGGGACCTCAATTTTGACAATTTTCTTTCTTACCCTTATTAACACTAAAAGACAAAGAAAGTGTGATGTCACTGTTTCTCTCTCCACTACCTATCACTATCCACCTACCTCCAACCTCTGACCACCTACCACCGACCTCCGACCATCGACCTCCGACCTCCGACCACCGACCTCCGACTACCAGTCACCGGAAAAACATAGAGTATCGGCCCAATTTGTTGAGTACTCAGACAATTTGCTGAGTACTCCGACAATTTTGCTGAGCACTCTGATAATTTTGCTGAGTACTCAGATAATTTTGCTGAGTACTCAGACAATTTTGATGAGTACTCCGACGATTTTGATGAGTATAATTAAAAATCAAAGAGTAAAATGCCAAAATAAATATTTTATTCAGATTTCTTCCAATTTTCTAATGAATTACAAAAAATAAACAATTCAAATCTAACTATCTAGTAAAACCAGATCTAAAAAAAATTTAAAAAAAACCAAAAAACAGGCGTACTAAGTACGCTGATAATAAAAAAAAAAGGTCTCTTCACGCGTTCCTTCGCAGCATCGACGGAAGCAGCCATGGAAAACTAAACAACAACATCAGTTGTAATGGAGAACAACCGCAGTAATGGAGCTCCGGTCACCGCAGCATCGCAACACCTAGCTCCAGCATCGCAGCACCGCAGCATCGAGTTTCCAGATCCGCCGTTCACCTCCATCGCAGCACCTCTCTCTCTCTCGTTTTCCGGTTGCTTCAGCTCACCATTCAAGAGCTCTGATGGCCACCCAGCGAGATCCAAGGCAGCGAGATCCGCAGCAGCGAGCTCTGCGAAGAAGGAAGGGAGCTTGTTGTTTGCCGGAGTTGCCGTGTCTTCGTGCTCAGCCATGGAAGAGGTGTGTTGTTCGCCGGAGTTGCAGTGATGTTCTTCTCCGATAAGGCAGGTGGTGGTGGAGGTGTGTTGTTCTTATACGAGAAGGCAGGTGGTGGTGGAGGTGCGCTGTTCTTCGCCGAGAAGGCAGGTGGTGGTGGAGGTGTTATGGTGGTTGTGGTGTTTTAGTGGTGGTGGTGGTTTTGGAGCAACTCAAGTCGGAGGGGAGAAATGGGGAGGAGTGGGAGGTGAGAGAAACTGGATCTGGATCTGAAAATATAATGTGTGGTTTCTAAATTAGTATATATAGAAGACAAAAAATAAAACGAGGGTACAATTGTAATAGGGGTTTTGGGTTTCATGTGTTAAATTCTTTTTGAGGCCTTTAGTAAGAAGAGACTCCTAGAGGGGTTGATATCTCGAAGAGGGGGGGGGGGGGTGTTCAAGACCCTAAGTGGCATTTTCTCTAAAATAAATCTAAATAATATTAACATAAACTAATTTAAGCTATTTTATTTTATCAGTAAATCAAATTTTATTCAAGATAAGCCCAACATCAAATATCCTTACAAATATTAGCCTACTACTTTCAAAGCCCAATAAGGGGTTACAAAGCTAAGCTAATAATAACATTTTAATAACCTTATATTAAAACCAATGGACTACAAATTACAATTAAAGTAAACAGCCCTAAACTTTCAGCCTACTTACAATTCTTCAAACTTTTTGACTAACTGTATAGCCTCCTTCTTCTTGAATTTCCTCTTTTCTATCTTCACTCGAGCTAAACCATGGATTCTTCTCCAAATCTGTTCCTCGGTTTGACCTATACCACAATGCTCTCGCTCATTTCTTTCACTCCATATGCAATAGATATACGTAGTGACAAGTATACTAGCTATATTTATTACCTCGTCATTTGAAGCGCTTAGAATTTATTCAATCAGCTCATCAAGTGTATTCAGTGTATTGTTGAAAGCATATAACTTAAGAATATTACTCAACACTCTTTTTGTAAAGGAGCAGCTAATTAGCAAATGGTCTATATCCTCTGTACCTGCTTTACAAAAAATACACAATGGATTCACTTGTAAACCCCAGGCTACCATTCGCATTTTTGTTGTAAGTCTGTCTTGTACTGCAAGCCAAGACATCATTGAACATCTTGGGATACATTTCTTTGACCAAATAATCGTCCACCATTTTTTCTCTTCTTTGACTTCAGTAATATTTTGTAATGTATTTCTGGAAGAGAATCCTTTTTTGTCACTGTGAATCCAGACCTTTATATCATTGCCAGGAGATAAATTAATACCATTAAGATGAGGCAATAATTTGCCTATATTAGGGGATAATCTCCATCTATCCTTTCCATAAAAGCAGCTGACATTTTTGTTACTATTCAAATCATTATACTCCAGATTAATTTTTAACACTTTTTGAATACTTTCACCATTTATCCATTTATCCCAGATCATAAAAGTGTTTTTCCCATCTTTAACCCTGTGATATATGAATTCATAGGCAACATTTCTCAACTTCATCAACTGTTTCCAAGTCCAAGAGTGTGATTGTTTAATGTCAAGGCTCCAAATACATTTATCTTTAATAATATTCTGTTTTACCCATAAGCTCCACAGATTATCTGTTTGTGAGTACATTCTCCAGAAAGAAAAGAGCTTATTTAGATCTTCAAGATTAGGGATTCCCAAACCTTCATATTTTTTGTAGCTACAGACACTATGCCAAGCTATCCTTGCTCCTGAAGCTCCTTCAATATTTCCTTTCTATAACTAATTTAAGCTATTTAAACAAAAAAAACCTAAATACTACAAAATAAAATAAATAAACATACACAATTAAATAATAAATTGAATTAAATAAATCGTTACTTATTGTTACATAGAGGAAAAATAGGAGGTTGAGGGTGAATGAGGAGGTTGAGAATAAATGAGAAGGTAGGATAAAGAGGGGTGGACACGGTTTAGACATATAAAACCATTTCGAATACTCAGTATCAGAAATGATATATATTCACAAATACTTTTTGAAATGATGTATTTTTGCAATTGTTTTCGAATTTTGGTCTATTTCTAAAAAAGAATTTCCTAAAAAGAATAGATCCAAAGTTATAGTATATGACATAAATAAGTAAAAATCACCAGAATAAGACAAGGATTAAACCACCAAAGACATCTGAATCGTGTATCGCTTTAAAAAGGAGCAAAGTAAGGAAAAAAGGTTCTAGGAGAAAAAGAAAGAGTTAAAGGGATAAAGAGAGGGTAAATTATATATAGGGTCTTGAAGACAAAGATTCTTCTCTATAGAGTATGGTCCAAAGATTCCTTCTTATGAGAGACCTCTGTTTTGACAATTGTCTTTCCTACCCTTACTAACACTAAAAGACAAATAAGTGTGATGTCACTGTTTCTCTCTCCACTACCACTACCCACCTACCTCCGACCTCCAACCACCGACCTCCGACCATCGACATCCGACCACCGACCTCCGACCACCAGTCACCGGTCACCGGAAAAAAACATAGAGTATCGGATAAAATTGATGAGTATCGGAAAAACTGAGAGTACTCTGTAAATTTGCTGAGTACTCTATATATTTTAATGGGTACTCTATATATTTTGATGAGTGCTCCGGATAAATTTGATGAGTACTCCGGATAATTTTGATGAGTACTCAGTAAATTTGACGAGTACTCAGTCAAATTGATGAGTACTCAGTCAAATTGATGAGTATTGTTGAAAAACAAAGCATAAATAGTCAAAAAAACCTTTATTCATCTTTATTACAAAATTTTAAATAAATTACAAATTAATATACAATGAAAAATAATAAATGAACCTAGTTTGACCAGGTTTTGACCAGACCTAGATTTGAAAAAGAAAAAAAACTCCTTCTGCAATATCCGTTCGACCACACAAACACCACCACCGCGAGCTCCCATCTCCCTCCCTCCGACTAGACCCATTTCTTAGCCCCAAAACCGCCACCAGCAACGATGGTTCGAGCAGCCATAGCTGACCAACACACCAACAACGAAGCTCACCGGAGTTAGTATTTCGACCTACCTAAACCACCACACTAGCACCACCACTCGAAGCTCACTTCGCTGCACAACCACTCGAACCAGCGGCGAGAAACCTGTTCTTTTGCAGCCAACTCCGTCCATGGCTTGTCTTCTTCGGCGAGAAACCTTTTGGTTGAGATCTCCGGCGAACCACCTCAGCGCTGCACTTGTCTTCTTCGGCGAACCACCACCATAGCAGACCCGTTCGGCTATGCAGCAGATATTCATCGGAGCTCTAACGGAACTCACGAGCCTGAGCTGCAGCAGTCTTCAGTTCACGCCGGAGAAGACGCAGGGTTCAAGCAAGCCAAGATCTGGTTTCAAGGCTCCTTGAATCCGACCTTGTTCTGCAGAAAACAGGCGGCGGTTGGAGTTGGGAGCATAGAAGAAGCAGCAGGATGGTGCTTGTTGGAGGAGCTGGAGAATGGTGGTGGTGGTGCTTGTTGGAGAAGCTGGACGGAAAAAGAGGGAGTATGGAGGAGGGAGGAGAGTGGTGGTGGCCATTTCGGTGGTGGTGGTGGTGGCTGTTGAGAGGAGAGAGAAGCAGTGAGATTCGTAAGGTTTTGTTTAGAAATGGTATATTTAGTATATATAGCAGAAATAAAACAAAAGGAGGTATAATTGTAATTGGGATTTTTGTTTATAGTGTTAAATTCTTTTTGAGGTCTTTAGTAAGAAGAGAAGGTAAGAGGTTTGGATTTAGGAAAGGGGTGTGTGTTCAAAACCCTAAGTGACATTTTTTCATAAAGAAATTGAGATGAAACAACAGGAGAAAGGTGAGAGGGATTGGCAAGGTGAAACTTGATAAACATAAGGAGAGAAACCAAACATAGACAAAGAACAAGTTAAAGGAGAACAAATCGACCATCGAAAGCAATTAATACTACGAAGATAAAAAAAAACTTATTTTTTGAAGACCTGAGTGAGGTAATTGAAGCCCAACTTTAAAGACAAAGTATTAAATCATAGAAAGAGAGGTCGCAGCGTCTCTCTCTCTATAATTTCGCCATTGTACACACTACGGAACCTTAAACTAGTTATTGGCGACCGAACGAGCAAACAATCAATTGGGCAATATTTGTACTTTAAGATTATATACAAGTTATCATTGAACATACTATATTTGTTAAAAGATTTAATGAATTTAGATCAGATAAGTTATACCTATGTTTCATTTAGCTAACAACAGTTTTTTCATCTTTTAACTCTTACTCCCTTGGTGAAGCTAATAAGTAATTTTCTGTATTGCTTGAGGAGCTTGGACTCGACGGCCAGTTGGTTTGTGGAGAGGAAGGTGGTAGTGAAAACGTTGGACTTTGTCCTCCATTCGAGCAAGGTGAAGCTTCCACTACATCTATATTCTCTTCGTAAGTATAAGATTCTTTTAGTTCACTCTTCCGAAATGTATGAGAACTGAGATCTTTATTCACAAAGCGTCTACCCAACTCTCTCATTTTACTCCATGGAGAAGAATTCGGATCAGTTGTTCTTATGAAATGCGAGTTGTCGTGCAAAAACATAGTCAGGAATATTAGAAAAGCTGATATCGATGCTACTCCAGCAATTAAGAATAGCCCCCAGAAGCTCTCAAGGCCTAAGCTATTGTACGAAGGGGATGTATTAGAGTCTTGACAATTATCTTTATCCCCTAACCATGCTTTCTCAATTCTCACCATCGTTTCACCTTGTGTCACATTCAAAACAGATCTTGATACATCAGGTACGAGTGGAGATCCAATAGGGAAGACCTGTAGGAAATGACATGATTTAAGGACCAATGATGCAATATTTAAAACAGGAAAAGGATGAATGAGGGAGTTAGATCAACATACAAAGGCAAAGCCATCGGTCTTGTAAGTTGGGTCAACTGTGATATATTTTGAACAGTATCGAGCGAGGAAAAGCTTCATATATGGAATTTCATCAAAAGCAGCTCCAATGCCACCATTTTTACTTCCTTTAGATAAGAGTTCATCACATTCCTCTAGAGATGCATATGATACAAGCCTCGATTCGTCAAAGTTCATTCCCTTTAGAAGTCCATATACAAATGAGCCTTCCTTATAGCCTACAAATTCATTATTCCTTTGAAGCTCATGCACATCTGTAATAGTTGGCTGAAGCTTCTGAACTGTTAACATTGATGTAAGACTAGCCGTATAGCTTTGTGTTAGGATTAGTACCACCAGAAACCATATGATCAACACAAACCTAGCCAAGTTGCTTACTATTCTCTCTTCTACAAAAATAATTGTTATTACATGAATGTCAGAACCATAATTGTCAAATCATACTATAAAGGTGAAATTGGAAGAAAGAGAAATTACTGTTTGCAAAAACCATGGTTGAGAAACCAAACCAGAAAATCAAGCCAACTTGACGCAAAGGAGGTCCTCTAAATTCCTCGTTTATTCGATGCTCGAGAACCCAAATGACAAATCCAATAAAAACGAAGGAACAAAAACTGATTAGCCAAAGATCCCAAGTCAGAGGTTTCAAGAACAACCAGGCATTGTTGCTTCTATTACGTCGGATTGGTACAACCATTACCACTCCAGACTCTGTGTATGGTAGAGTAAAATCCACGTAGTGTGATCTGTTTGCTACGATTGTTATATCTCCAACAACAGCATCATATTTCTGCTCATTGGTTAATTATAAGATCAGATATACAGTAATTTATTGTGCAGAGAGAGAGAGAGAGAGAGAGAGATTTACCCCTTCATATACTGCATAAACTAAATCATCATAACTTCCAGAACCAGAACTCGTACTATCAGATATATCATAAGGAACGTATTCATAAGGAACACTATATGGAAGGTCTGCTATGACAGCTTCAAAGACATTAATGCAATACCCATTCACTTGTATCGCATTAGTGGCATTATCTCGTGTTACGCTTACAAATTCAGTGTACCCATGCTTCACCGGAACACCAATTTTCAATTTCTTACCATTTGTTGGTATTACCCAACCTTTTGGCACAGATTTAGTATTGCCTGGCCATACGATAGATTCAAACTTTCCCCTTGAACTGGAAACACTTCCATTTTCTCCAGTCCAAAAACCGATCACTTTTGTGCCATCATTAATTACATTAACTATCTCATAAGAAGATGACTCGAGTTGGCCATTGACAATGCGAAAGTCTCCACTAATGCCTTTAAATGTTGTATCCAATAAAGCTTGGAGTAGCTTTGGACCATTCCTTGAGAATCCAAATGTTTCAAGATCTGTACTTGAATTCCCAGAAATTATAGCTTTATGAAATCCAGAATTAATAGCCCCTGCTTTCTCTGCAGCCATGGCTATGGCTGTAGCAGAGTCATAAGCCCATAACACAAAAGCAGTCAACTGGTTATCCGAAACAGTTGGATTATTTTTTTGAACCTGTTTCTTCCATCTATTGGTGAAGTTATTTAGCTGATTCGAACTGGGAATATAAGGCTTGATCCCAATTACTCCTGACATGGATTTAATTACCGAAGGATCCATAAAAACTAACCCATTCGCCAATGAGTCCGTGATGATCCAGACATAGCCTTCAGTAAGCATTCCAATTTGTTTAGCTTTCATGAATAAGCGAGAACCTAAAGAAGTTGACATGTGGACAATAAAAACTCTAGTTTGCATCGTCATTAATTTGTAAAGCTCGGAAAGGATTCGATCATCTGTTGCTACTGGAGAGATAACACTTCGATATGGAATACGACAATTAACCTCATCTAACGCATCTGCGAGTGAAGGTACAATCCCTTCTCCAAAACTATTATCAGCATAAATAGGTACAGCTTGTCTCCATCCAAAGGCTTTAACAATGGCACTTATGGCTTTTACTTGTGACGAGTCAATTTGAGTGGTGCGAATGAAATACGGACTTCTAATGGAGGAGAGAGAAGGACTTGTTGCAGAAAATGAGATGATAGGCACTTGAGCTTTATCTCCAAGAGCAATTATGAAGTCAGCTTGCATCGATGACTGAGGTCCTAATATTGCTTGTACTTCATCGTGCTTGAATAGGTCTAGAGCTGCATTACAAAAATCGATCAACAATTTGTTTAGTAATCAAACTCGGGTATTTAATGATGCATTTAGATAATGTCAAGACAAAGCACTAATCAAAAGAAGTGATTATATCACACATAAGATAATTTTTGTATATATTACCTGCTGCAGCTGCAGTGACAACATCTACCTTTGAGTCGTGATTGTGTAGAACCAGCCTGGTTTTGTAATGACCGTGAGAGCCATAAAAATCTGAAAGGGCCATTTGTATAGCGCTTAAACCCATCTTTCCAACCCGTGTTTCCATATCCAAGATAACACCAATCTTTATGGGGATTGTTGTGTTCTTTTCCGCCATTGCTACATGCTTAGAAAAGCTCTTCAAAGAGAGGAAGATGAAGATGAAGAAAGAGAAACTAATTCTTGTTGTCTTCTTCTTCATTTTCGAGGCTTTGAAAATCTCATGGGATTTTTGGCAGTAGAGAGTCAAAGAACGTAATATACAGTACAATTTTATTCTGACATATAAGAAAGTCAACAAGCGTAGGGCCTAGATTCTAGAAGATTAAGATTTAAGAGTTATCGATTTGTTATACTTCCAAGTTCAAAGATTCAAAGTTCCATGAGCTGGAAGTTATTAGATGACCACCCATTTACCGTGGACAAAAGCTTTCAATAAGAAGTATTTTTAAGTAGGCGAGCTACAATATAACGCAACCTAGTGGATCTTTCTTTTTATTCGAAAATTAACTTAGATTAATGAAAAGACAAAGTAATACATGGAACATATTACCATAAGCGAAGAAAATAAATCAGCCTATATCAGTAGCTAAAAAATTATTTTTAAGAAGCTGAACTAATTGTGAAAAGAGATTAAAGGCTCAATTACTAGACTAAAAGTTGTGCATTTCTTGATTAGCTTGGCAAGCTAATCAACCGTGTTGTATCTCCTATTGACATAAGAGTAGGAGATATGTCAAAATAATCAAATTGTGTGTGATTCTCAACAACCGGTTTTTGAAAAAAAAAAACGGGTTTATTATGCCAAACCATCAAAAATATAATCCAAAGTTAAAGTGGTATCAAGATAATTATATTACACGTTCAAAAATACACAACCTATATAAATATACACGACTTTTTTTCGAAAGCATAATATATATAGATTGATAATTCAAAAAGTTACAAATCAACCTTATTTTTAGACTCGTTATCGTTACATAAAACAGAAGTCAACTAGGTTGGAATACAGGTATTCCAATTACTAACAACGTACTTAAGAGCTCGTGGTTGACAATTCAATCAGCGGCCTCATTTCTACTCTAAGAATAAGAGCAAAACTAGGTTTTGATAACTCAGCAAAACCATATATATTACATATAAATTCTTTAATCGAATGACACTAAATAATCTGACTATAAGAAAGAGTTTCATAAACTTTTTAGCGTCATTTTCGATTATCACACTTCTTGAAGGATACCCTGATGCCATCTCCGTAGCTTATAAGATAGTCGTGTCCTCCGCTACCAGCATTGACTCGGTCAATTTTCTAACTTTTACCTGGTACAAGTTCACCATTAGAGTTTCTTACTAAACATGCAATTGCATCCCTTTTTTCCAAAAATACCGCATCGCATTCAATTTTAAAATGGTTTGGAGGTAGTTTTTTCATTTATCTTTAAATTTAGCATGAATACTAGTATTCTTACTATTTTGTTGGTTTTCTAAATTTGTAGAAAGTATTATTTGAGGTACTTCATTTAGGGTGAATGCCCAATAAGCACCTGCCGCCTTAGACACTTGCCCATAAAAGGCACTTAAGGTAAATATACCTTAATGCATTTACTGCTGTCTACTGTCATCTGCTGCTGCTGCCAAGGGCGAGTAATGGGAATGTTTCCCAACACTCGTGCAAGTACACTTTTGTAAAGGTTGAGTAATGGGAATGTTTCCCATCACTCGTGCAAGTACACTTTTATACTTGTAGGCTAATGTTGAGTAATGAGAATGTTTCCCAGCACTCGTGCAAGTACATTTTTGTACTTGTGGGCTAATGTTGAGTAATGGGAATGTTTCCCAGCACTCGTGCAAGAACACTTTTGTACTTGTGGGCTAATGTTGAGTAGTGGGAATGTTACCCAACACTCGTGCACGTACACTTTTGTACTGTCTGCTGCTGCCAAGGGTGAGAGAGAGACAGAGGAGATATATATAACTAACTCAATGTATACGAACTAACAACTAATAAACGGACGGCGGCTGGGGTGAGGGTGTAAAATGGGAAAGAAAAAAAAGGAGTGTCTTTTATGGGCAAGAAGAAAACGGCGGGGGTGAGGGGGCATTAATTCTAATTTGAGGTGTTTCTTGGGCAATAATCCCTTCATTTATACTTATTTTTTTCTATAAAATTAATATCATTAGGGTTTGATATTTTAAAGTATTCCTTCCATGCTGATATTGCTTTATTAATTGTAAACATTGATTCACAATTTTTATAAATATAAATGAAATTATTTCTATCTTTCCAGATTTGCCATGTGATTGTACATATAAGCTCAAAAATCCTATCTTCCTTTTTAAATTTTCTTATCAATTCTTGTACGTGATTTAAAATCCACTGATCTAATATGGTGGTGGTTTCATTTTCCCTTTTGATATTTAGAGGGATGGCAAACCATACACTTCTTGCACACAGACATCTAAAAAACATATGTTCTACTATTTCGATGTTAGTATTACAAATTTATAGATTTACTATCGCTACAATTATGGTTTTATATATTCTCCTCTGTTGGTAATAAATTTCCTACTGCTCTCCACATAAAGTTTCTAATTTTTCGTGGTTTTTCCATTTTCCATATCATATTCCAGATTTGTTTGATATTAGTAATATATCTAGTTGGTAAAACTTTGATTCCATATTTGCTTAATACATGACTTGAAGATTAAAGCTACAGGCCCAAAACCTTCCACCCCCAAACATAGCTTTAGAGGCTCTTACTATGTTGTTCCCGGGTACAAAAAGGTTAAGACACAATATACAAATCTTAACTACAGATAAAGCAGAAAGATAAGAAGAATAGAGAAGAAAAGATAAATGTAGAGCCACTAACTCTTCATTTATATAGTCACTAACTAAAATTAAATGATGATTGTTCAATAAAGATGAGAAGTATTATAAATTATCCATTCATAAAAGACTTTAAACATAAAATGGTGTTGTTTTGATAAGTATAGGGTTGATTTAATTTCATAAGTGGACCGACCTAATATTACACATTTTAATTAACATATATGATCAACCCATGTTCGAGTCCCCTCCCTGAACATGGGTAACCTAGTTCTGATTAAATGGGAGTATGCATGAGGAGGCGTGTATATTTCCTATGGGAATAGTCGTGGTGCGCGTAAGTTGGCTCGGACACTCATACATCAAAAATAAAATATATATATATATATATGGACTTCATTCCAACAATTTTCACCTTATATTCATATTGATTCCAAGCAATTCGCATTAACATATAGTATGGATGTCCACTTTCATCACCATTAAAGCTCAATATATATGCACAACAATCAATCAACAAACAGTACTTAAATTTGGTGTTATTAATAACCTTAGTACCCATATAGATATGATTCTCTTTGATAGCTACTTTTAGCTCAATATCATGAGAGACAGTTATATTTATAATGAAATGAAATTTAACATCTATATGTTTAGTTCTCACGATAAACTAGGTTTTTACTCAAGTGTATTACACTTTGACTATCAAAATATAATATAATACTAGACTTAATTAACCGTCCTATTATAACAAACAATGCAACCTAATAGCCTCCTTAAAGGAATAAAATATAGTTAGATACTCAATCTCAATAATAGACAAAGCAACTAAGGGTTGCACTTGTTAAAACAATATGAAGTAATAGACTTTTTAAAATCTCAATCACCAGCAAAATCTGAATCAACATACTCAACAAGCTCCAATGGAATGTTGAAATTAGCATAACACATCCCACATATATGGTACTGAAATCCAATAAATCATCCTAGAGGGAGTGAATAGGATCAATACATGATTAAAAATGTAACACATATTGGTTTCTTTGAAATATCCAAATTTTAAGGATTTTAGATAGAATGGTAAGAGGTACACAAGAGTTGTGATACGAGAATGAAACACTCAGTCAAATTTTAATGTATATACAATTCAACAAATACTAAGCATGCCAAATTCTAAGCCTATGAGATAAAACAGTTAAAGAGGAGATATAGCAAACATATGGCATGCACAAAAGTAAAGAGTTAAGGGAGAGAAGACAAAAACCTTTTTGGGACGGTTCGGGTCTTGTAGGCTTAATCTGACACCTAAGATTTATGTGTCCTTAGGATTTCAATTTAGTACTCCTTGTGTCTCTTGATGGCGTGAGTACGAACCTTGACAACCTCTACAAATTCACCTTAGAAGGACACCCGTAGTGTTATCTCCAATATTCGTAAACCAAATGGACAATCTCCACTCACGATATACCCATTCACAAGCCCGTGAAGTCTTCAACATGTTTATCACCAACACACAAGGACAAGTGAACAACTATCACTCACGGTCTACCACTATAAATTGTGAAGCCTTACAGATTTATGTCTACACCACATAAGCTCTAAACCAGTCTTTTCTAGTTTATGGAAGATCACACTTCTTCATTGGACCAAGAGCACAATCCTAAGTTTTATGCTTAATCCTAATCTACCTAGTCTAGCCTATATACTCATTAGTAAGTGCATACGAATGTGTTTGGGATAAAAATACAAAGCAATATAGATAGATCTACAATGGATTGCTTAAGGACTCTCTTGAAAGATATATTTGAGAGGCTTTCAAATTTATTGTAGAGAAAAGACATTTTTTAAGTCCTCAATTCTCTATTTATAGGGAAATATTCTCGATGGTCTTGTCCACATGTCAGCTCGTAGTTAGTTAAATTCTAAACATCTGAAATCTCCTGGTCGGATTACCGATGACATGGTTTTAACAGATCTTGACAAATAGTCTTTCTCCATCCTTTTCTAGTCGTTATATTTCTTGGATGCTTTTCTTCTTATCCATAGTCTATCTACTTGGATTCGAGTCTTCAAAACTAATGATTTAACAAATCTGGTATATGATAGTTCTCCATCAGTTGTCTAGTCATTGGCTTTTATATTTTCATGTGTATTTTGAATTTAGATTTTTAGCTCAACTATTAAATGTTTCATTGCCTCATAGTAAAAAAGTTTGGTAAGGGACATTTTCCATTTGAGCCTCACATCTAGAAATAATGTCAAATATGCAAAAGTCAAATTAGGTTCTTGATTTATATTGGGTACCCATTTTAACTAGAAGAACGGTGTTCAAAAACCACAACGGATTTTGGAACCTTGCTAACAACGCAAATCGAAATACCAGACCGAAAATCGGAACCCATTTTGTAAGAAATGTCAGCCTGCTTTAAAACAGGTTCCCTAAATTAAGATCAAAATGTCAACACGCTTTCAGCATATATGGTGTTGGTTGTAAGCTAGCTATAACTGTTCGATCACTTAACTAGTAGTTGGGATTCAAAACGGGAACCCAATTTTCTAAACCTTTAATGCCATTTTTGAAAGACGTGTTCCATGTCTTAAGCCACGTAGACAAATCCGTTGGGAGCACAAATCAACTATATAGAGAGAGCGGCATATCTTCATCAATCAAATACCACTTACTCCTACAACTTTCACTATCTGTTGGATCCAAAAGCAAGAGGTAATCCAATCCATATCAAGCCAAAACTTCAATTTAATATCAATTCAGCTTGATCAAATATTATCATATTTTTATCCACTCAAAGAGGAGCTATTCATCAAGCATCATTAAATCATCTACTCAAAAAAAAAGTCAAATCTTTAAGCTACAATTTCATATCAACTCATCAAGGAGTTAAACACTTAAGTGTATTATTTACTCACTAAGGAGGGTATTCATTTGTTTGTAATGTTTGGTTAAACACTGAGGTTTTTACTCTTTCTCTATATTAGAGAAGAGGAGGTTTAACGTTTTAGATTAAGCCTTGTAGAAATCTCAGACACCGGTTGTGACTTAGCCGTCAAAAGTCTCAAAAGATTGGTTTTGGTGTAGCCCGTAAACACTTACTTATATCGTTTTCGTCTTTCATAGTTAAGAAAACAAGAAGCTTAGTGGATGCGATTGAAATACTAATTAGAGATATTGTATATAGGTGTGTTACATTCTATCTTTGGTTGACTTTTCACCTCTTAGTAATCCTTAGCACTTGTGCCCTTAGTCTCTTTTATTTGTTAGATTATGATGTATCCATATTTGTGACAGAATAATTTAGTCACAATACATAATTTTAGGTTTATTATGTGCTTAGCTGAGGGATTTTTCCCGTTTATTTGATATATTCTCATTTCTTGCCTTGTTTTGGAAATTTGTTAGTTTTAGAGCATTTTAGGTGTAATTTGTTTATTTAGTGTGAATTTCTAGTGATGACTCCCTATTTGTGATGAATTAATCTAGGTTTGAGACATCATTTTAGGTGTAGTTAGGAATTTAATTATCAATTTTTATTCATATTTTTATATTTTCCTATTTCTTGTCTTAATTTGATGATTTATTATTTTTAAAGCATATTTAGTTTAATTGTTTGTTAATTGTGAAGTTTTGAAGATATATAGTAATTAATTAGATGTCAAATCAATTCTAATAGATAAGGGAAAGAAGATAATGATGGAAATTGTAGATAAAGGAAGTAAAAGATAAACTAGGAAAGATAAAGTTGTCAAGTAAATCTGAATTTCATCAGCTACGTCTATTAAATTGATCATAACTCAAAAACTGCTTGGAATTTGGAAGTATGGTATGAATCAAAAGTGTAGAGCTTTCTGAGGCGATCAGTTTCGGTACAAAGAACGCGTCAATCGGAACAATATTGAAGAAGTTATAGTCAAAACAAAACAGCGGCAGTTTATTACCTTTTCTATATTTTAGGGTTTTGAATTTGATTTGGAAAAGAGCCTATTACTTGCCCTCTACTCCAGGAATCCGAACTAGGTTTTAGAATACCCTATAAATACACTCTTATTCAGTAGATACACATCCTTTTCCAATCCTTAAGCCAAGAGGAAGCTTACAACAAGAGAAGAGAAGATGTGACGTTCATATGGGTTTTCTTTTCTATATTTGTCCAAGCCTATTTCTATATTTGTAATTGTTTTCTTTTCTTTCTCTAGTATGAACTAAATTTATTTTAGCTTGAGATTTATTATATGGGTATGAACCCTAGACTTGTTTTACATCTATTTTAATTTGGAATTATAATTATTTAAATGAATGACTGTTTTATTCTCTGTTTTATCTGCTTTGACTTATTGTCTGTTTTCCTTGCGGTGCGCAACGTATAGGATTACCTCAATAGTAGTTAGATGGTCACCCGGAAGGGGTGACTAATTATTGAAACACCACATAAACGCCTAGTGTGCGGTAGTGATCCTGACGAGCTTGCCTAACTAGATAACTATTAGGGTTTGATTTAACCACCGATTATCATTAGAAGGCCAGTCTCATCTAAGAACCTAGTGGCATAGGAGCACCTTAGTTAAGTCCCCTCGTGATTGTGCGGTCGCCACCTAAGTCCGCCCGAAAGGGGGTTAGGAGGAATTTAGAATCCTGGTTATTGCAATTCTACATAATTCTTTCTTACATGATTAGAATAAACAAGAGTAGTGGAGATTACTTGCTATCTCTCGAGTTAATCTCTCATACTATCTCCTTTTATTATTTACTTTTCTGTCTTTATTTTACGGAGTTAAATTTATATTTATAAAAACCAAACAAAAATTACTATCTTTTATTTTTTGCGTATTATTCTTCTAGCTTTATTAATTGCACTTGATATTTGCATAAGTTTTCTCTAGCTTTCGTAGTCTCTGAGGAACGAATTCACTTATCATCAAAACTTGCATACGTCCTGTAATACTTGCAGTACCGTGCTAGGCTAGGGTATCTATTTGCTTTATTTATATCTCATTTTTATCACACCTTAGCCTACACCACTTAGGTACAAGGATGATATTAGATTCCAAATCATGGATAAGAAGTCGAGGAAATAAGATAAAGATAAAAAACATGAGTTAATGTACAAAAGAAGAAATTTTTAGAAAGTGCAAGAATTTCCAGCCAAATTTAGAAATTGAATTGTTTTCAAATCCATGGGAAATTGATAAATAACTTGGAAGATCCTTTTATATCTAGGTAGGGTTTTGAATTTAATAATGTGTGGATGCTGACGAATTGTGATTTAGAGCCGTAATGAAGAAGTTATTAGGGTTATAGTTGTTATGGGTCATACAAATCCATTTTAGGAAAACGTGTTTGGGTTGAATTAGGACTCTTAAACCTAGCCCATGAACTATATATCGTCCAAGAGCCTATATATATCAGTATTTGACTTAATAAACAAGTCCCAATCGTCCTGGCCTTTATTTTCTTTAGCAATTCATCAAAGAGAGAGAGAGAGAGAGAGAGGGAGAGGGAGAGGGAGAGTTGGTTGATGAGAGAAGTAAGACAACAAAAGCAGGAGCTTCACAACAACACTTCTTTGTTATTCCACCGCTACCATTATAGTAAATTGTATTAGATTCTTAACTTAACTATGTTTATAATCTTTTTATTCCTTAGTGTTATTTTAAGCACGAACTAAATTTCCTATATGTCGGGTTTTCATTCTGTACAAACCCTAGATTATTATTTTGATATTTTAATGCTATTTGGGAATTCCTTTTAATTGATTTGAGCTTGGATTTATAATTGTATTACGAATGGTTCGAATTAAACTTTCTAGAGCATGTACACATGTATTTTGACCTAAGTTACCTATACTCTCACCCTAGCGGGGTTTAGGGACAAAAACACATCATAATCGTCTAGTGTGTAGTAGTGATCCTGACGGGCTTGCCTAACTAGACAGTCATTAGGGTTAGATTTAACCACTGATCCTTGCGTAGGGTCCCCTTACCCAGTCCCTTGGTAGTGTTGAGGTTGCCTTCTAAGCTACCCTGACGGGAGTGAGAGGGATTATAGAATCACGTCTACTTATATATTGTTCAATTTGCCCTTATACATTGAATAAAGGTTTCGTAAGATAGGTAAATACTTGAAAACCTATGTTGTATCTTATATCCATTCTTATTTACTTTATTTGCATTCATTAGTTTAATCGTAGTTCTTTAATTTAGTTATTAATCTAAAAACCAAACAAATATTATCTTTTATTTATGTTTTGTTTAAACAAATAATTCTATCTACGCCTATAACTAAACACGGGGTTGAGCTAACAGACTAAATCCATGAGAACAAACTTTTACTTATTAACTATTACTTGTGAATGATCTGTGCACTTACGGGTAGTTTCTCATGGATTTTCCGAGGTGTTTTTTTTATTATTCGTTTATTTATCACACATTTGGCCCCACCAGATTCTTAACTAGCTAAGTTATTAATCATCTTGTATATAGTCTACTAAATCAACCTAGCTTATGGGTAATTAATTTTAAAATTGTCATATATTAGACAAGAGTCCTATTCACCCCCTCTAGAATCAACAATACTACATAAGTTATTTCACAAAACGGTTGAGGTAATTTATTTATGGTATCATTTATATTGCAATCTCTATGCTTTCTTACAGATTAATCTTGTCATATTCTATTTGGGGCTCCATCATAACTAGTACTGACTTAAGAGTCAGGTTGCATTATGATTCTTGCTCCCCGAGGAATGCTAACACTCTTCTTTGCTGACACGTGTTTTCACTACAGTTCTTGGTAAAAATGAAGAAGTTTTGTCTAGTTGTGATGTGAATTTAATCCTACGTCATTACCACCAGATACGTTTTTTACCCTATCAGCTCTTGAAAGACTCCGAATAAGATTTAATGTTCACAAACATATTTGATATCTGGATTCGCAAATTAGAGATGAATCTCTCCTACTCCTATTTGTGATTCACCAATGTTTTAAAGAATTGATACCTCCGAGTTATAGAGCGCCAATAGAAAATTGTTCTCATATTGTTTGTGACTGTTGGTTTGGTATTTGAGGGAATGGTTCTTTGAGTAGTTTAATTGTGCTATCCTTTTTCTATAAAAATTTAGTGTCTCTGGAGGTGGACAAATTAGTAGATCTTTAAGATTAATAAATTTCTACGAGTCAAGAGAAAGTGGCATCAAATATGGTGACGAATAATTGAGAGCACATATCGAGAGAATAATTTTGTTGTGTAAATCGATTATTATAATGAATTACAGTTATGCGTTTATATAGGAGAACATTGCCTTGCTCAATAATAACTTATCTAATCTAATTGTTATAATTACATAATAGACAATATACACTAGTTACAATTACAATATTCAGAATATACACTAGACATAATTAAGGGATACACAATATACACTGACATCCCCCATCAAACTCAAGGTGGTGAGAAGGATACCAACTTAAGTTTGTATATCAAGTATTGAAGATGCCCTGGAGGGCGACCATTGGTGAAAATATCAGCAAACTGGTCAGTAGAAGGTGTATATTCAAGCTTTGGTGTGTCTTGAGCAACATGTTGTAAACGAAGTGACAATCACACTCAATATGGATAGTGCACTCATAAAATTTATCATTATAAGCTGTTTGTAATCACTTTGATAATTACACACAATATGGAAAGGGACAACCAAGTTTTTTTTGAAACTATAAAAAAAATCAACAGTGGTGCTTTTCGGCTACGCCGGGATGCGTTGAGGCTGTTATGGGGGTGTTTTTTTGAATATGGTATACTCTTGACGAGAGATTTTCTTTTGTATATTGGTTGACAATATTTTCCGATCAGATGAAGAAGTTACAAATAATTCAAATTCATTTTTAATGAATCTTTTTAGCAACCACTTTAGTTATTTTGATAGTGGATTATAATACGACGACAATATCAGTTGCTACTAGAGTGGTAGCTTTGATATCATGTCGAATAATTGTGAGCACATATCGAAAGAATAATTTTATTGTGTAAATAAGTAATTTTAATGTATTATAATTATCTAATTATATAAGAGTACATTGTCTTGCTCAACAAGAACTTTTCTAATCTAATTGTTATAATTATGGAATACGTGATATATCCTAACTATAATTACAAGACATAGAATATACACTAGTCATAATTTAGGTATGCACAGTATACAGTAAGATATGTTACACTTTAATAGAGTCGAATAGAAAACAAACATGGTTGGATGTAGCACCCCCCAACCCTAGGATGCAATGAGAATTTTACTCAGGGAAAATAATTAGGGAAAATTATTAGTAAAAATCGAATATGTCCCCCCTCCCTCCCCCCAAACCTAATTTCACACTTTTAGCCTTTCTTGAACTAGAAATTATCCAAAAAAAAAAGCAAAACGGTCATCCCAAACCTCGCATATTGTTCTAACTTTTAATCCATTTCATAATAAATCCATGGATCTACCCCTACCATCAAATGTATTAGATATAAACTTTAGAAGAGTAATTGTAGTTGGGAAATCCCATTATGGGGATAAAAGATGAATGCAGAGATGGACAGTTTGGCGAGTCGTTCGCGGTTATCATGGTAAAATTAGGAGAGTTCAACCATAAAGAACATTCATATATCTTCACGCATAAATAATATCTTTTTAGGCAATACTCCACTTTACCACCATATTGCACATAAATTATTTTATTTTTGTGGGCAAGTGCTCTTTTTTCATTTTTATTAAACGGTCAAAAACCATGGTGGACTTTTACATATAATCAGACACCTCCTTATTAGACAAAACATCCTAAATGACCATCTTTGTCCCCTCCTTCTGCAATTTAGCCATGTTATCCATTAAATCTGGGGTTATAACCTTACAAATCTCCTCTCATAGTGCTACATATTGTTCATCACTCTATTATTTCTTTCAAGCCATATACTATATACTTGGATTGTAAAAAACATCTTTATAACCTTATCTTTGGTGGAGTTTTTGCCATGATACTTGGAGATACAATTATTGATGATATATCATGATGAAGGTTGAGCATAAAAGTGTAATTTGTTAAGGAATTTAAACCAATTCCTCTTTGTGAATAAGCAGCTCCATAAGAGGTCATATCAATCTTTATAGCTAAGTCAACAAAACTTGCATAATATTTTAAATTATAAACCCCAAGAAGGTAGTCACCACTTTATTTGTAATTTGTAAATAGTATTTTGGTAAGCTTTTTGACCCCCAAATGATCTTGTACCATGTATTATTATGTTCTTTATTTCTCAAGTGCTCGTAGACTTATTTCATAATGAAACTACCTTTTTTTGTAACCAAACATTATTTATAATCCTTCATATTCATAAAAATATTGATATGTTCAGTAAATTTATGTAAAAAAAGAGAAATTAGGTTGCCATTTCCATTTACCCTCAACAATAAAGCTTGATGATTTACTATTGGTGTAATAAACTGAAACCAAATTGGTATTTTAAATATCATTTAAGCTCTTATTATTACATGGTAACGAATAATCCACCCATAGATAGATGTACTCACTGTTACCTATCTTCATAGATATAACTGATTTTGCCGTGATCCTCAACTTAAGTACTTTCCACCAACCCCATAAGGAATCCTGTGGTATTGAAACCTGCCAAAATGACCTATCTTTGAGTAGATTTATGTGAACCTATTGTGACCGTAGAAACTCTCCAGGTAAAAAAAAATCCATAACATTTTTAACAAAGATTTTTTATTTTGAGTTAGAGTATCTTTAATACCCAAACCTCTTTTAGAAGACGGCAAACATGCTCCATTTCAAGAGACTTTTACCCCACATGAGTACTTACATAGGAAGCTAGTATCTTACTTTGTATCTCTTTAATAATGTTTTTTGGTAACGCAAATATACCAATCCAATAGATTAATATAGTCCTTAACACTGATATGATCAATTGCATCCATACAACATAAGATAAACATTTTGTACTCAAGTGTTCTATTCTTGTTATCATCTTTTTTATAATAGGTTTGCAGACTTGTGCACTTTATCAGCTAGTAATAAGGAACTCTTATGTACTGTATTGGTAATGGTCTTCAGGTATGTGCAGGATATCCCAAAATTTCTTTCTTTACAGTATTTAACAACCTCCATAGAAAACATGTTATAGAACAACTTCAATCCCTTCTTAATTAAAATAACTAATTTAGTAGAAGGATTAAACAAACTATGAGATCATTAGTAAATAACAAAATTATTTAATTTCATATCCTTACATTTTGGATATCACTGAAAAACCACCTTGTTGCCTGAAAAGGATTTGAGACAAAATCTACATGCATAAAACAAAAATATGTGGGGAAAGAGGGGGGTTCCTATCTTAGGCCCCTTGCCTCTTGAGAAAAATCTTTATGGTATACATTTATCATGATAGAATATGATGTTGAAGTAACACCCATTCTAATCCAGTTAATGGCCTTTGGATGATATCCAAAAAGTTCTAGAGCCTTAAATATAAAATTCCAGTCTAAGGAATCTTATGCTTTCATCAAATCTAGTTTTGAAACACATCTTTTAGATATACATGCCCTTAAATAGCCCCTCACAAACTCTTAAGTAATGAGAATGTTTTCACTTATATTCCTGCATGATATAAAAGTTGATTGATTGTTCGATATGACTTTATATAATTTTACCTTCAATTTTAAAGCAATAATTCAAAATTAAGCTTATATATATATATATATATATATATATATATATATATATATATATATATATAATTGAAGTATGTTATAAATTTGTAATCTTTTATTATGCCAGATTTTGCTTTTTTGGCACCAAGGTAATTGTAGGGGAATTAAGTAATTTTATTAGTAGATATCCTATGGATCGTGGAAATAACAAAACAAGACTAATTTAAAACATCAAAGCACAAATCCGGGTTGTAAACGACTCTCGGTGTTTTCGAACCCATCTTGTCTCGTGTAAATAGGCTCCAAATACCATCCAGGGGGTAATGAAGAACGGAAAGTGTACTATCTTGAGACATACCCACATGTGTGAGCCAATCCGCATATTTATTGGCCTATCTATAAATTCCCTTAAGGGTGAAACCTCCATTTCTTGCCAGAATTATCGTGATATAATGTAACCACCATATTGTTGGCATCTTTCCATTCTCCTCATTATGGATTGCCTCCAATGCCTCCCAAGAACTTACTTCAACCTCAATCTCCCCTATTCCAAGACCTTTCACCATTTTAAGTCCCTCATACAACACTACTAGCTCCACGACTATCGGTTAATCGTGATTAATCCTGATAGTGAAGCCACACACCGAATTGCCACTTCCATCTCTAATAATTCCTCCCCCTCCACCTATCTTCTGCTACTTATTACAACTTCCATATGTTTTAAGTTTCATACCCCTGGAAGGTTTGTTCCAACTCACAAGATTCACCACATCCCTTCTAAGCGGAAGTCTGCCCGACAAACGACCCAGGCCCTACTATAACTAGTTGCTAGAAATCGCGTTTTTTTAAGTATTGCCATACCATTAATGAATTCACAACCATTGGACACAACTCTATTGCGTTCTGTCCAAATAGTATCGACTAACACTCCAAAAAATACACCATTTAACTCTTGCAAAAAGGTTATTACTTGCCAAATTCTTGAGCAACCAAACCCAATGTTGTCTTCTTCGGTCGAAAATTCTCCCTGAGGTTCGACCTGTTATCAAGAGGGCCATCTGACCTGTGGCGAGTTGGATTAGATGCAGCACACACCTGAGCCGCAAGATACTACTGATCTGTAGGTAACCCTTGATGTTGCTGCAGAAGAATATTTATGTCGAGTTGTTGTGTAGTTGCTGTCAAATCTAAACGCTATGACGCTGCAAGCAAACCTCGCCCATGTTGATCATTCAGACTTCCTAACACTGTATCAACATTAATCCTAGAATTATCGTTGTCTTCCAGAGCTAAACTTCCCCCTATGTAATGACTCTTATTAACAGCTTCCATCCTAATTAAGTGCCAAAACCTCCTTGACTTGTAGACAATCCCAAAATAAGTGGATAACACTCTCTTCCATAATACCACACCATGAACACACCCTGGATACTTCTACACCCTGCTTCACAAGATCACCTGTTGTCGCTAATTTCTCTTGCACCGCTCCCTACAAGAACACTCTAGTCTTTTGTGGTCATTTCAACTTCCAAACCTTGTCATAGTTGAATTCCAAGATAGCCTCGCTAGAGTTAATCTTACAAGGCCGATTTGACTGAGTATTTACTGCGAATATCATGCAACCAAGACAACTTATCCACGACTTCAACTCCTCCATCTACTCTAATATTTGTGATCTCAAGTAATTTAGAAGGTGAGAGGAGGTGCTGAAATTGTTCCCATTCCCACGAGCCATCTTTCCGCACAAAATCACACATTTTCAAAACTTCACCCCACTCTCTCCCTCTCCCAAATCATGATCGATCAATGGAGAATCTCCTACCCACCAATCTAACCAAAATGAACCGTATTTTCCATTATATACTAACCATCTGGATCCTCGTCTCAATACGACAATACCTTCCACAGTTGCTCTACACCTTCGCAAATCATACGGTCTAGCCACATACCAAAATATTTATGTCTCATAACAGTAGCCAAATAGTCATCTTATTGTGAATTAACTTCTAACCTAGCTTACCCAATAGTGCTCTGTACAATATCTTCTACCAATCAGAATCCCAAACCCCCACCTTTTCCAACCTACATAAATCTTTCCAAGCTATCCAATTAATACGCCTTTGGTCCTCTAAGGAACCCCAAATGAAATCCCTCCGAATTTTATCGATCTCGTCACAAACATAAATCAACAATTTCTCTACTTGCATTATGTACATCGGTTCCACGCTAAGAACCGATTGTGCCAATGTTAATCTCCCTGCAATTGAAATTGTACTCCCCTTCCACTTAGCCAATTTACTTCTCAACGCATTGATAAGCTCACCAAAAAAACCCACTTGGTCTACGCTCAGAAAGGATATGAATGCCAAGATATTTTCCAAGCCCTTCGCTCCTTTGGTGACCATTTCTCAGTGTAATGTCAGCCACCATTTCATCAACATTTTTCGAGAAATAAATTATAAACTTATCTCTACTGATCGTTTGACCCGCATCATGGCAAAACGTGTTCAAAGTATCCTGCAATAAAACAAAATTATCAATAGAAGCTTCCACAAATAAAATCAAATCACCGGCAAAAAATATATGAGATATCAAAGTCCCCCCCCCCCTGAATTAAGTCGAATGGGCTACCACGTTCCTTCCTCAACAAGTTGTTGTATGAGTGAAGACAACCTCTCCATACATATGACAAATAGATAAGGCGAGATGGGGTCGCCTTGTCTAATTCCCCTATTCAGCCTAATCGGTGGTAAAAGTGACCCACACCATAGGACACTCGCTCATTGTCCTCCATCCCAGGTATAATCACTGTCACCACATTGAAGGTACTCCAGATGAACCAAAGAATCTTTAATAAAACCCCATCTAATTTTATCATACGTTTTAGCAAGGTCCACTTTAACCGCCAAATAACTTTTTTCTCCTTAGAGTGTCTCAACACAAAATCAACCTCGCTCACTAGAACAACGTTATCAATGGTAGATCGGTTTGGTAGAAATCTGCTTTGATAAGGACCTATATGTTTGGCTAGCAAAGACCACATTCGATTCACCAACACCTTCATATAAATCTTGTAGCTTACATTGATCAAACTAATCTGTCTGAATTACATAATATACTTTAAGTTTACAAATTTCAAAATAAAATGTATGAGTGTACCCAGAACCTTCATCGAAAATTTCCCAACCTCCAATCAACATGTGTTTAAAGAACTCTTTATTGTAATACATATATTGGTTTTTATTATAACTTATTTTTTCTTGTAGAATCCAATTGTATACACTCATCTAATTTAGGATTTTTGTTACTATCAATTATATTTATCACTAATCTCTTTATCAATAACAAGTAAATAGAAAATATCATTATCTGTATTTTAGATTTATTCCTAGACGATGTTAGAAATAATATATTTGAAACGTTGTTTTTTTTTTTCGACATTGAAGTATCTTGTATTAAACTACTCCAATTTAGGGTTGGCATAAAATCTTTCTGCTCCATCATGAACTATATAAAATTTGAAAGGGTTGCACATAAATTATTGATAGAGATAAAAACTGTGGTAGTTAATTAATTAATACACATCAGTGTTTGAGAAAAAGAAAAAATACACATTAGTCCACTACCTGCCTCCCTAGTTATTATAAATGTTATATTATATTCTATTCTATTTTTTTTTTTTTTTGGACGGGTATTCTATTCTATTAAAATTGGGTACTTTCAGCATTACGCCTCCCATCCAAGCCAACAGAGTACCAAATTTACCAAAGTCAAAATAAACGGACGATTTTCCAAAAATGCTCGTGGATGACAATTTTTTTCTTTGACTTTTCTTTTCTGTTGGTTTCTTAAAGACTTAGTGCCCGTTTGGAAGTGCTTTTTTGGAGAAGCACTTAAAAGTGCTTTTAGCATTTTAAGAGTTTTTTTGACTTTGAAAAGCACTTTTTTGAGAAGCACCAAATAGGTGCTTCTTAAAAAAAGCACTTAAAATAATTTTAGATTTCAAGATTATTTTTAATAATTTTTTTAAAATTTGAATTTTATTCTAAAAGCGCTTTTTTACTCTAAAATAAGCACTTCCAAACGGGCCCTTAGTGTCCGTTTGGAAGTGCTTTTTTGGAGAAGCACTTAAAAGTGTTTTTAGCATTTTAAAAGTTTTTTTAATTTTCAAAAGCACTTTTTTGAGAAGCACCTATTAGGTGCTTCTTAAAAAAAGCACTTAAAGTAATTTTAGATTTTAAAATTATTTTTAATAATTTTTTTAAATTTTAAATTTTATTCTAAAAACATTTTTTTACTCTAAAATAAGCACTTCCAAACAGGCTCTTGAACTGTGTACTATCTTTTTTTTTTGTTCAATTTGTTTCTTAAACACAAGATTGATCTGATTGACACAAGTGTCGACAGCGTGTCCAAAAAAAACAAGTGTCGACATAATTTTTTAAACTTTTTTTGTCAAGGTGTAAACTGTAAACTAAATCCGCAAGGAGGTCCATTGCTTATCCAAGGCGCCAGTTGACAAAAAAAAATCCAAGGAGTCTGAATACTTCTATAATTTGGAAAGTTTGACTTTGAATATTTCGTCGATGTGGACTTTAACGTACTAGATTTGTTACGATATTGAGAACCGAGAATCAAGTAAGTCCTGAAAACTTTGTTCAATAGAAAACTTGTATATTTTTTTTTTTTTGGTCGTTCAAAAAGAACTTGTATATTAAACAAAAATATATTAAAAACTTGTATTGCTTATGATGTTAAGTCGTTAACCCTCCTTTTTTAAATTGTATGTATAACTTTTTATTTTAATACAAGCGACATCCTGAGGTCCTAAGACCGTGTTAGAAAACCACTAGATTATAGTATTACTTTTTACGTGTTAGTTGAAAACTTAGTGGCATTAACGAATTGGGTTGCTGCCTAGCTCCTCAATTAGTTAAGATTCTTGCGTATATTTATTATCAAAGTGGAATTTGTTGGAATTATGCCCTACCTCCAATCGTCTTGTAATGAATTGAACACAAGTGTTTACTGTACACGATAATAGTTATCCCTACAGTTTTGATTAAAGAAATTGTTTCCTTGAATCTATGGCAAGCCTTTATGATTATGGTATTAATCTACATAATGTAAAGGCAAATCCTTGGTTAAGTTACGAACTAGATATCATAAGGTGTTATGATAATGAGAATCTAGCTTATAGGACTTAATCTAAACTTGTTCTTAATCGTAGGATCATCGAGCTAGGACCTCGATGATCCAGTTAGATTAATATGTAGCTAACAAGTATTTATTGGATAAATATCAGTAGTTCTCGTTTACCGTGTTAGGTGCATAGATAATGCACATAGAGATGTGATTATCGAACCGACTAAAACTAGAGATTCCTAAATGGTTAATTACCTTGAACTGTCAAATAGGTTAATCTCTATAAGTATTTTATACTTGTAATCCTTTGACCTGAGATCATCACTATAGTTGTGTATGTGCTTGTTATGTTTTGATAGTGGACTACTAGTGTGTCATAATGCTAGTCGAAAGGATATTGGACATAGCTAAGTATATATGCTCCTAGAGATGAGTCAAGATGGAATCTATCAACTCTAGGTAAAGAGTTTGAGCTCTACGATGTCAAAAGATTATAACGATTGTATCGAATCCTTGGCCAAGGTGATAGAATGAATGAAGAAAGGAGTTTCGTAGGTCATTCGTCAATCGTTGATAATCGACGTGTAACGTAGTTGATTTTCTAATGTGATTTGACAGTTGTACCATATCCCAGGATGATCCGGAGCTGTAAAGATAGAGGGAATACGTGTATGATCCTTTACCGGGTCCTTTGTACAGAGTTACTTCACGTTATCCGGTCGTTGAGGAGTGTTGTTAGACGCCAACCTCGATTAGTAGTTAATTAAGTTAACTACTACCGGTTTAACGATGAACCCACGTAGTCGCACACTAACGAGTGTATTGATCTTGCTTCATGTCGTTAATTAATTTTATTATTAGATAATAATGATTAATTAAATATATACTTGGAATATTGGTATATTAATTTGCTAGCACAATTTAATATTCTAATATAAGACCGAACTAAGACAAAAAGGAAAAAGAAAAATTGACAAGTTTGTGGATCGAACCACATACCTCTAGTAGTGTGAAATGTGTCACTAACCACTAGGCTAGTCAATTGTTTTTGTATAATGTAGAAGGTCCAAGTTCACGTCACAAGTGGTAATGGACTAGATTATTAAGATAATCAATTTCATTATACGTTCCTGACTTTTCCTATTCTTTGTCTTTTAATTTCCTTCTGTTGGATTTATAAGAATAGAATGATAGTCATTATATTGTAATAATTTTCCATCAGTTTTTCTACCAAGAAAAAAAAACCTCAAGAAACAAAAGGTCTTTTGTCTCCAAGCTAGAATTGTGATTCTGGAAGTAAGGCTCAAGCTCGGTTTGCAAAGCGTGGAGGCTTCAAGCTTTTGAAACTGGTATTAAGCAATCCGATTTTCATGCAGCGGCTTAAGGTATGCAATTGAATTTTTCTTTGTTTTAAATCCATAAATCGCAACTAGATGGTTTTTTAACTGCAATTTTGTTTCCGCCGAATTATATTTTGATATAATTGAGTTGCAATTTTCTTCAGAATTGACGAACTATATTGTATGCTGATTTATTAGAAGATAAGATTGTTATTCTGAAAAAAAAACATCTTCATAAAGTCGACTTCAGTAATATCTTATTTATTATGATTGGATGAACAAAAGTTTCCATTTGACAAAAAAAAAAAAAGACGAACGAAAGTCTCTATGGGTAAATGACACCTATATATAATCCATTATAAATAAAGTCGGATCAACTAAACAAATAAGATTTAGATCATAGCTTCGATTTTTTTTTATTGTAAATAAAAGAAAAATCATAAAAAGAATTACTAAATAAGATTTTTTTTAATATTTAAAATATATTGTAAAATATTTTTCTTTTGTCAATTTGAAATGCATTAAAGAAAAAGAAGGTTACACAATATAATTTATCAATTGATCCATATTTTTTTCAAAAAACCTTTAATAAAATTAGGTAAAATTGATGAACTAGTAGAATTTCAATCCAGAAAAAATTTAAAAAAATCTATATTTTCTATAATGTTAACACATCTATTTACTGATCGATGAACATGATAGGTATCAACCTTTCTGACTTGTGAAATAAAGATAATTGCCACCTCGAAATAGGTTGAATATTCTATCTTGATTTGGTTGGATCAGTCATACAACGTACCATATCATGTCAATTATTATGAATAATCACATACACCAGGGGTTTTCAATAGATTGCTCCTGGAAAGATCCCATCATGAGTAACATGAATCACCACATAGTCGTATAATCAGGGGCAGACTGGAATACGCATCGTAGAAAATATTCATACTCGGATCTAAGTTATTGTTATCCAGGGAGTACCGATCCTCTGTTTTTATGCAGAGGTCTTTTGTTGGCCTAACCTTGTTTTTAATCTCGTTTTAATATTCGACAAATCATTCTTTAACTAAAATTAGTTTACGGGTTATAAATATGCATGTTTTGATGCTTAAAAATGTTTTCTAAAACTCCTAGTAATATAGCTTTTTCAGTAAACTCTTTTATATTCATAAAAACCCTTAACTTGAGTATTTTTAATGTATGAGTGCGGTACACCGGACTCTCTATGCGGTACACCGCAACACCACACGGACTACACCACGGACCAGGGCTAGTCCGTCAGAAAGCAAGAGAATTAAGCAAGCGTTAGTGCGGTACACCGGACCAACCCCGCGGTGCACCGCATGTAAGGTTTTTCTGCAACCAAATGAGGACAAAAGGCATATAACCGTTGGGTGTTAAATGTATCCGTTAGACACATGGCTTTTGATCGTTGGAGGCTTATTTCAGCTACAAATAA
This sequence comes from Nemophila menziesii, assembly GCA_029959085.1. Classification (NCBI taxonomy): domain Eukaryota; kingdom Viridiplantae; phylum Streptophyta; class Magnoliopsida; order Boraginales; family Hydrophyllaceae; genus Nemophila; species Nemophila menziesii. Next base: position 31,086,197 of record JARWIR010000001.1, on the reverse strand, counting down.
GAGCTCATTGAAGGCACAACTTACACCTTCCATCTACCAATCTTAAGAGCTATTATTGTTATCATTCAAGAAGGTTTTCAAAGAGCATTCAAGTCATATCTACACATTCAAGCTTCATAGTTATATCTACTCATATAGGAGTCTAGCTACAAACACTATATCACCACTTAAACACTTTTTCTTCCTCTTAATTCTTACCTTGTATTAGATTAAGAGAGTATTGTGAGTATAGGTAGTATACTTGGTTCCTTGTGTTTGTGATAACACAAGTGGTTTGCTTCAAGGTTGTGAAGTGGTTGTAAAGGGTTTGTAATCTCACCCGGGTTAAAGAGATACGAAGATTATATTGAGAATCTTGCAAATCCTAAGGGGGACTCCTTAGGTAGTGGATGTAGGGAAACCGAACCACTATATATCGTGTGTCTCTTTCTATCCCTACACTATTTATTTTCCGCACTCTATATGCTTGATAAAATGCTTACATGAATAGTAATCTTATATTGTCTCTTAGTATTATCTAGTTTATAACTATTTAGTTGACTAAAGCAATAGGATTTAAATTAGCCTTTAATTTTATTTACTTGAAATAAAATTAGCCGATTAATTTCCATAGTCCTATTCAACCCCCCTTCTAGGACGCATATAGAATATCATATTTAACCCTAGGTAGTCCATTTATCTCCATATATTTCTTCAATTAAAAGATGAGAAATATTAAAAAGTTTCGTATCACTCCAAGATTTCCCTTCAGAGAATTCTTTATTTTACTTTTCAATATGTCCCAAATAAGAATAAAGATGTAAGTCGTTATAAGTTTCTTATCCCATCCTTTAATGCAAAATGTATTGACTTCCTTTTTAATTGATTCTTCAAATTTTTCCTCTGTAGATAGAACAATGCATTCCTTGATTGAACAATTTTTTCAAACAGCACTGAATCTCTTACATTTAAGAAAAATATGACTCGTAGATTCAAGAGTGTCTTGACAACATGTACATAAATTATTGTCCACACATTATCTTTTTTGTAGATTTTCTTGAGAGGGAATCGTTTCTCTACAATATATCCAGATGAAAGCACGGATCTTAGCAGGTACCTTAGAATGCCAAATCAATTTCCAATGAGATTTAGCCATTTGGACTCTAAGGATGGGTTATTAGTATCATTATCATCCTTTGCAACAATAGAATGGTACCATGTCTTGGTCGAGTGTTCACCTAAAATAGTATATGTCCAAATCATACGAACCTCAATCACCAAGGGGAATTCTAATAATTTTATTGTTTATTTCTTCATCAAAGGCCCCTTTAATGATTCCATGCCCCAATTACCAGAAGAATGACTTATAAGTTCACTGACCTTTCTTATATGGTTGTTATTATCATTATGGATCCTTTCCATATCTGAAATCCAACAATCTTTATAAATATCATAAGATCTCTCATCTATGGGTTGTTTTATGCATCCTCACTTGAGAATGTCACGACCCGCAAGGAGACTAGTCCAAGCTCAGGATCTATTTGTTTTTCAATTTAGCTTCCCACAAAGATTCATTAAGAAAGTAAATACCTTTGATTATCTTAGAAACCAACTGATGGGGGTTGTTCATAATTCAACATGCCTGATTAGCAAGGAGGACTTTGTTCATATGACAAAAATCTTTGAATCCTAAAGCTTTGTCAGATTTTCTTGTATGATCTAGTGAATTTTCCTTTTATAAGTGGATCCCCACCAAAATTTAGACATCACACTTAACATTTTACGACAAAATGTCCTGGGAAGGAGAAAAATTATCACCATATAGTTAGGAAGAACCTGAAAAACTACTTTAATTAGAACTTATTTGTCTTCTTCAGATAATGAGAGATATTTCCACCCTTAAACTTTTTCCATAAATCTATCATACACCCATTTTATATAATTATCTTTAGACTTGTATTAAGTCATAGGGATCCCAAGATACTTTCTCAAAGTTTCAGCTCCAGGTTTTTCAATCTGGCAGATGTATCTTGCATAAACCAACTTTACGTACGTTTACTGAAACACATGTTAGGCTTCCCCGTCTCAAATATTCACAGTATATCTAGATGCACCTTTGGAATACCTCCAATTTTGAAGGGTTATTACTCAAAAAAATAGTGAATTATTGGTGAAAAAAAGATGAGTAATATTTGGGCAATTTCTCGTAATCTTAAGACCTTTGATGTTACCATGCTGACATTCAAAGTTGACAAGAACAATTAGTTCTTACGAGATTAGATAGAAAAGTACATGTGATAAGGGGTCAGCTTTTCGAAGACCTATTCTTAGTTTAAATTCATTAAGCCTTTCTCCATTCAATTGTATTTGGAAGCTAACCTAGGTAACACATCTCATGATCCACCCAGTCCATTTGTAATGAAAATTGAGTTTTCACATGACTATTTCCATGAAATCCCATCTAACTCAGTCATATGCCTTTATCATATCAAGTTTACCACTTCATAGGAATAAAAATTACCTACCTCGTTGGGTCGAGGATAGAAGGGACAAACCCCGTTGAGTAAGGTCAATACTGTGAGAAGGCACTCAAAATAATTATAATAAGAATAGATCTAGTCATACAACCTCAAGCTAACCAGGCCATCATGGAGTACAACCCCCCTAGCCAAGACACCGTCCGAAGGCAAGTCGGTTAAGCAAACTCTAGAACGTTGTCAGATGTATCTTCTTTTGTGATAGATTTGGATACTCACGAGACATCATTTAGGGGGGAGGCTGAGCTTTAAAGTGGTACTATTCTTCTTATGTGACATTATTTGATTTACTAGCTTATTTGGATTTTATTTGTATATTTGGAGCTTTTTTAGATGATTGTGTGTAGCTACCAGGTACAAGGATGATAAGAGACCCCAATATAATCTAATAAGTCAAAAATTCAAATGAAGTCAAGTCACAAAGAAACCAAAAAGTCTTCCTAGAATGTCAAGAACAATTTCTAGAATATCATAACCGTCGAATTTGAAAATTCACCATAATTATTTGGTGAGGTTTCAGATCAAGACCAAGCTACCCAAGATAGCCATTTGAGTCTATATCCATTAAGAGGAAATGGATCCTGAATCAGAGTTGAGAAGACAGAGTTTTGACGAGGTGGCACAAGTATGTGTAGAATTTATAAAAATGTTTTAGACCACATTTGACCCATCTAAGTGAACCCACACGTCCAACAACATTTTTTCCACATTATACATCATACATTAGGATAAAAAAAGTTACACTTCAGCTGATTAAAAGAGGAGCACGCATGGGAGAAAATGAGGCAAGAACACCAAGTCAACACCATCATTTATAATAGTTCCAGCCATCCATTACTTCACTTCATACTGTAATTCTTTCTATTTTTCTATATTAAGCTTGAATATGTCACTTTTTAACCTTGTTATTCACTTTCATATTATGAACTAAACTCCATTGTACCTTAATTGCTAAGGATATGAACCACATACTAAGATTATTGACTATTTTTTGTTAATTTGGGATAATCTATTGAAATGAAATGAATATTTCTCATTGTTCATAAATTTGTATTATTTCATGTATTTAACTACCTTGATCAAGTGTTGGGTTGTGATAGTATTCGAAATATATACCCAGGATAGGGGTTAAAATGTGGAATTAGTGTATGAGCATTTGATATTCGTTAAAAACCGGGAGGTCTAATCTAATCAGATAGTCACATAGGGTTTGTTTTCAATCATTTTCGTGATTTGTAAAGTCACTCCGGAGAGATACCTAGAGTTGGATAATTGCACTTATCTATCCAGGAGGTATTTAGGCGGATATTATAATCCCGACTAACAGTAAAATACTAATTCTCCTTTAAGTCAAGAAAGATCAAAGTCGTAGCTACTGGGAATTACGAGCGACTCTCAAGCTATACTTCTCTCATTTCACATACAATATTTTGTATTTTGTATTTTAGTCCCTACTTTTATCTTAATTTTGCATACAAACTTTACTTTTATCTAAATGTAAATGTAAGTTTGTAACCTTTAATAATAACAAAACTTATTATCCCTCCTTATAGGGGATAAAGTTAAAATTTAATTGTAAGACCATTTTGGTTAAAATCCATATTTAACATTCCTTTTATTTCCAAAGTTTAATTAATTTTGCTTTTGCACATAAATTATAAAAGAATATTTATTAATAATATGATTTTTATAATATTCTTAATTATGTATTTTGATATTTAAACTACAAACACATAAATATTAGAGTAATGATATTTGTCACCCTTTTTGTATCACCTTTTTATCACTTTCTACGTATATGCCTACATGTACCAATGAATTGATTTCTCTATCCTATTTAATTTTTCTCTATCTTCTGTTCAAGGAAATCAATACATATATATAGAAGGACGATAAAAGAATGACATAAAAAGAGGTGACATATATTATTACTCTAAATATTAATATTATTTTATCTTGTAAGGTAAATTCAATATTTTAGTAGGAATGTAGTGATATAAATAATTAAACAAATATTTGAGATAACTACTTTTTCGTAACGTGGAATAAATTTGAAGACAGAAAGAGTAATTTTTTTGAGATGGTGTTAAGTTATAAGAAGCTCATAGTCTGTCCTTATACAAGTTCCAGATAAGCATGATCAAGTCACCTAACTTATTTTGAAAACCTTTTTTTTTTGTTTCAAAGAAATTATTTTGAAAACCACTACAACATCAATCATTAAAAGAAGCGCACAAATATTTTCGAAAACCGATAAAAAACTATATAATTGCTTAGTCGAGATTAATTAGTATCTAGAAAAAAAAATAACAATGTTGTTGATTAGATGGCGGAAAAAAAAAACTATACTGTATTTTATTTAATCAGTGGGGGACTTTTCTTCTTTCTCAATTAGTGAGACTACTAACTCGACCTACCGATCCTACTAGATCGGTTGAACGTTAGAATGATTAGATTTTTGGCCTTTTAATATTATGTTTTCTGACTTTTAAAAAAATGCACATTGCCGTCGCACGTGTTTCTTTAGAGGAGGCGACGTAAAAAACAACAAACAAATTACCTCACACCAAAGGCGCTATGAGTGGTTCACGCCGCTTATTCATCTCCTACTCGGTTCTCCTTTCTTTCATATCGTTTAAAAAAAGACATTACAAAAATTTCTATCTCATTATGAAGGAAAGGAAATTATGACTATATATGTACACATTAGAGCATTATTCACCTTCAAGCTTTCCACATGATCTCCAAAACAAACCATACCTTGTTTACTCCTCTTCTATGCCACACTTGATGCCTATGAGATCTAACAGTGAGAATCAGCCTATACCAAACTCGGGATATTGAAGAGAGACTTCAACGGACAAAAAAGATGGTTTACCTAACATATTCACTTTTTGTACACACGCAAGATTTATTCGACATATCACATCACGGTGGCAAATATTGTTGAAGACATTCTTTTAACTTTTGAAAAGTAATAGGCTTTGATACAAATGAGTCCATACCACTCGCAAAGCACTCTTCTGAACTCTCCGACACTCCATTTGCTGTCATCTGTAAATATATATATACAAATACAGTTTTAGTACTCCCTCTTTCCTAAGTTAGCCAGATATCACAAATGCAATTATAAAAGGAAGTTCTTACTGCTACTATAGGTAACCTCCTTGTAGAGATTTTAAATTCTTGGCAATTTAGTGAAGAATCCAAAGGTTCAGGAGGATTCACTCCAGCATTTTTAGCAGCATCCCAGTTTCCAGTTTCCTCATATGATCGGATCAATCGTGTAGCTTCATGGCCATCCATGACTGGCATGCATACATCCTGGACATCCCAAAGTTTTTAATATATTTACACCAATAATAAGAGGGCATAGTAGTCAATAAACTCACCATCAAAACTAGGTCATAGCTTCTACGTTGAACTGCACGTACAGCTTCAGCTCCATTATTCACAATCTCCATCTCATGACCCAACTGTTTCATCATGGATCTTGCTACCATCACATTAACTTTGTTATCTTCTACCAGGAGAATCTTAGGTTGTACTGATACAGCTTTCGCAATTTCAGGACCATTCCCTGAACATGATCCGGAATTCTTGTCAGATATATCTTGTACACCTCTTGTCTCTGAAATTCCGCTGCAAAATTTCTTTGTTCTCGAGAAATCAGGGTTGTACATAGTTAAGTCATTGCAGTCTTGTTTATCTCTTCCAACTTTGCTTGTTTTGTGAGTATCTTGGGTATGCTTCATTGAGGTTGAAACGTCGGACACTGTATCAACAGCACCAGCTACTGAACAAGCATCCTCTGGAAAACCATTAAGTCCATAACCGTTTTGGGTTCTTCCAGGTGTGTGTGAAGAGAAAAGAGACCCCAACATACGTGGTTGAAATTGGAAGAATCCGCAATATGTATCATCATCATGCCCATCATCTGTACTATCAGTGTTAAGCATATCAGAAAGTTCATCTGGATCATCTAAACTATCACAAACCGGTGAAACCTTGTAAGGTAACACAAATGTAAAAGTCGAGCCCTGGTGTTCCTTACTGGTTACCGTGAGATGACCACCCATAAGTTCAACCTGCTCCATACCACAATCAATTAGTTCTTCCATCTTATATTATTATTTAACGATCCAATTCATTCAAAAGTGCAAACAAATAAGGGAAAATAAGTAAACTGTACCAGTTGTTTGCAAATTGCTAGGCCTAGTCCTGTTCCACCATATTTTCGAGCTGTGTCAGCACTTACTTGCATGTATCTCTTAAATAAAGTCGGTAAAGCATTATCTGTAACATATATGTTAAAAAATATAATTCCCCAAAAGATATTCATATGTAAAAGAAAATGTTACTCCTCTCCTGAAAGGTTGTCCACTTAGCTTTCACACAGTTCAAGATATATAGTCTGTTGTTGGAGTGTATTATCTCTCAACATAATGCCTCCTCCTAACGGTTCAGACTTTTGGTTGAGTTGGCAATTTAAGATAGTCATTGAGTTCTCCTTTATTAAATAACACTTCATAAAATGTCCTGATGGTATCTTAAATTTTTATTGGAAACCTAAATACTAATATTTTACGGATAATAGTGGAAAGAATGAAAAAATGTATCTTGATATATTAAGTAGACAACCTATTTGGAGCTGAACTTTTAGTAAGTGGACAAACTTTCAAGGGGGTGTCGTACAATACATCTAGTAATGCACAATAAAAGAAAGAAGGACATACCAGGTATTCCAATTCCTGTATCAAATACGTCACAACATATATACACAGTTGTTTCTTCTTGGTTAGGTTGCTCCTTTTTATCTTCCTGTATCAAAGTGTCGTCAATAAAATTATTAGGTTCATCCTTGTGATTTATATGACTACTAGCTTCTTCCACTTTATCTCCATGAAACCGTTTTTTATCGCGGATTGTAGGAGACCCCGGAAAACAATTATCTTCTTTTCGCTTATTTGTAGAAATTGTTGATTGATTTGAAGATACAAGTTGTTCATGTGACTGTTTCGGTACAGAGGGAGGCTCTGGTATTGAAGGAAGCTCTGTCACCACATAGAGTTTTATTCCAACCTTCCCTTCATGCGTGAACTTAATGGCATTGCTGCAAATGATGTAAGAAAATTAACATATATGCACCACAAGGATGAGAATAGCCTTCAAATTCACAGTACCTTATTAAGTTTGTGAGGATTTGGCGTATCCTTAGAACATCTCCACTAACTTCCACTGGGACATCATCTGCTACATGGCCTTCTAGTGTCAATACTTTCTGTAGCGATGCAGCTGCAGTCTGGAGTACATGCTTTACGACCTCTCGTGGCCTGAATTTTGTTGCTTCTAATTTCATCACTCCTATATAAAACACGTAAATTGATTAATAAAATTAAAATTAAAACTTACAAGTATTTCAGAAGTGTCTATTGACAACAAACCTGACTCTACTTTGGAAAGATCAAGGATGTCATTTATTAATTGAAGAACCAAATCTCCTGAAGACAACATAACATTAACTAGTTGTCTCTGTTCCTTATCAAGTTTTGAAGTAGCGAGAATCTCAGTCATGCTTACAACTCCTGATAATGGAGATCGAATCTCATGAGACATGGTTGCAAGCATTTGTTTTGCTCGCATTGTTTCCTCTGCAAGAATGGTAAAAGTATTATTGTATCAAACAATATTGACAGTAATATTGTGTTACGAACAAAGGCTTGGCTTTAATTCTACACACCTGTTATATGAATTGTTTTGTTGAGTTCTGTTTCTTTTGCTTTCTGCACAGCTATTTCTTCGCACAGCTTTATCATTTTTTCTCTTTTTCTCACTTGATCAGTTACATCCATTCCCATATAATTTACACCAAGTTTCTCTCCGGACTTGCTAAATACAGGTTCAACGTATATCAAGAAAGTCTTTAACCCGAATAGTCCCGTGTCAAATGTGATTTCCCTCTTTGCTGGTACTCCCCGTTCCAGAACTTCTCTTTTAAAGTCTTGGGATTCCTTAACACCCGCCCCAGTAAATATTTCCATGTCCGTTTTCCCTATTATGTCCTGAGAGTCAACCATCTCTTGAGAATCGTATATACATGCACAAGATATATATAAAAATTACCTGCTCGTGCAAACTCGGGAAATGATTGTAGATAAAGCGATAGCGCAACTCTTGATCCTGATGACCAATGACAACGGGTGCTTTTTGAAGAATAAAATGCAAGAAATTATCAGCCCTTTTCAAGATATCCGACAATTCTTCAACCGGAGAAGATTGCGTTTCAAGATTCTCGATGCTTTCTTGCAACTTTTCACGTAAAATCTCTTCTCTTCGGATACTCGCCTCGAGCAACTTCTCTAAATGCACCGTTTGTTGCTTCCAATATATAACGCTATCATACTCTGCATCAATTTCTATCTTTTGATTTTTGACCACAAAATCGGTTTTTTTTCTTGGAAGATTCTCTTTATATATGTATTTTAAATCCTCGTCTAATATAGAGATGGGCCTCTTATCGCCTCCATAGCTTTCTTCTTCAAAACGATGTTCTTCCAATATCTCCAATTTTTTGAGCTCGACTTCTTGTTGTTGTTTGTTAAGGTTATCGAGCTCTTCCCTGAGGAGACGAACAACATTTTCCTGCTTATACTCCCAGTTCTTTACCAAGTATGTTAATTGTGATGAGCCTTTCTCGCTATAATTCGTGAGTTCTGCAAGTCGCTTGAAATCTACGGCTTTCGTGTCTAAATTGATCTTTACCTCTTCAAACATGTCTTGATCCGCACTTGGAATTTCAATATTGAATTGTCTCCCCGCTTCGTTTATATCTTTGGGCCACATTGAAGAAAGGACCTCCACGTCCATTTCTTCGATTTGATGATCACTCTCCATTTCACACCCCATTTTGAATAATTATATAATGCTTTAAAACATTTCCAAATAAGATCTTGTAATCATCAAACCAGACAATTGAAGAGTATAGTTTATGTATCCGCTAAAACTTTGTGGGATCTCTTCGTTTAAATGTTAAAATAAAGTCTGCAAAAGAAACAAAAGAGATTTTTTATCAAATTTAATTTGTTTAATTTCCAAGAAGATCAAGGGAAAACAAATCAATTTACTAACAAATAGTCATACTAAAGCTAAAATCTTGAACCAAACTGAGCTCCAAGAAAAACTCTAAAAAAAAGAGTACCAGAAAAGAAAGAATAACAGAGAACGTGCATTTTTCTTTAGTCTATTCCAACTCATCAATTTACTTTAACTATAAAAGATACAATCAAATCCGAAAATCATATGAAAAAACAAGAATTCCAATCTCATACAATTGCTTTTTATACCGTTCACAAATTATCAATTTCCACATCTAAAGAAATTAAATAAGTCAAAAACAATTGTTATTTTAAGGTCCGTGTCCCCAAGGTTGGTCCCCTGAGGTTGAGTCAATGCCTAAGATCAGGGTACGAAAGACATTAACACGTGAAAATTCTATGTAATGTAGCGCCGTTTGTTGGTCCCGATGGGACGGAGGGTGAGACTGGGTTAGTGAAAAGATGGTTAATCAGCAAAGTTATAATTTAAATGACACAATAAAGATAATAATCAAGAGACCTACATGCTTTACTAATGCATTTGAGGAAGGGAAGAAATCTCTGACAGAAGATTTTGCCAACTTAATTACCACTCGAATTTTCACGATTATCAACCGAACATGATAAGAATAATTAACAAGAGAATCAATGTTGATCAAGAATATGATCAAATTTAACATACCGTGACGGGAAAAAGTCAACCGAGGACCCTTAAACGCTGACTCTTGTGACCTCAAGGTTCTTCAACAATGTAAGATGAAGTTTTTGACCTTACACCTTTTTTGTTTCCTGTAGATCTGAAAGAATCTCTTTTCAGTGCTGAGTCAATGAAATAAATAATGGGGTAATTGGAGAAAAATGCCTCCTTAATGAGGCTACTAATTTTTTTAAGCCTCTAACTTTTTTATTTAGAGATAAATGCCTTGTTAATTAAGTAATTAGAGAAAAACTCCCCTTAATTATTTTTTTTCCCTTTTTACCCCATATAAATACTACTTATATTATAAACTAGGTAATTAATTCCCTAATTATTATCACACACTCACACATAGATTCTCTCTCTCACTTTCTCTCTCTCACCTTCTCTCTCCTCTAACCGATTCTCCATTGCTAAGCTAAGAAACTCAAGCTCACGCATCTCAATCACACTCACCAATCTAACTCACAAACATTAATCGATTGTTTCTTCTTCTCCAAAATGTAATCTAACATCTCCTCTACCTTCCATGCTCCCTCTCTCTCTCGGCTCTGTTTCATCTTCTCTTTTTTTTTTTGAATTTTTGATTTCATTTTTGTTGTTTTGCTGATTTGCAGGTTTTAGTTTATAGATATACGTATAAATGTGTATGTATTCTCTGTTTTTAAAGCATTTTCATTCACATTTTACAACTTTTACCAATTACACTGTTTTGAAGCTTTTTCTTTTCGAATTGCTTGTTTTTGTGTTGATTTTGTGTTTATATTCTTAGTTTTGCTCATATTTTGCTTTGATTTTAGCAAATTGTTGTGTTTAAGCTCTTTTTGTTATGAAAATGTTTTTACATTCTTCATTTCTTCATTTTTTGCTTACTTTTCTGTAGATTCTGTGTTAAATTCTTCACTTTGTTCATTTGTTGCTTCTATACAGCTAAATTCTGTGTTTAAACTGGTTTACTCGCAGTATATTGTGTGTTTGAGTTGTAATTCTGTTAACAGGTTTATGCAGTTGCAGAATTCCATGTTTTTTACATGGAATTCCATGTTTTGTACAGTATGAAACTGTAGGAAACATGGAATTCCATGTTTAAAACATGGAATTCTGTGACGAGCTTTGTACAGTCTAGAATTCATTGTTTTAAACATGGAATTCCATGTTTGATACAGTTTCATACTGTACAAAACATGGAATTCCATGTTTGAAACATGGAATTTTGCTTATTCACATTTTCATCCTACTTTGCAACTTGAAGCAATTCTACTGTTTTGAAGGTTTTTCTCTTCTAATTGCTTGTTTTGTTATGATTTTGTGTTTATATTCTTAGTTTTGTTAATATTTTGCTTTGATATTTGCAAATTTTTGTGTTTAAGCTCTTTTTGTTATGATAATGTGTTTACACTCTTCATTTCTTCATATTTTGCTTACTTTTCTGTAAATTCTGTGTTACATTCTTCATTTTGTTCATTTTTTGCTTCTATACAGCTAAATTCTGTGTTTAAACTGTTTTACTCGCAGTATATTGTGTGTTTGGGTTGTAATTCTGTAGGAAACATGGAATTCCATGTTTAAAACATGGAATTCCATGTTTTAAACAGTATGAAACTGTATGAAACATGGAATTCTGCAACTGCACTGAATTTTTTCCCTTTTCTACTTCTTCCCTTGTTTGTGTTATTGTATTCTAGTACTTATGTCATGACTTGTTTTCTGCAGATGCTTATGGCTGTAGTTAGGTTCGGTTCTCAACGTTCTATGCGTTTGTTTGATCTTTTCCCGACTCTCGATTCTGTTTTCACTTACGTGTTTCCACGATCCCAAGTAGCATACATTTGGTGGTCACAAAGATTTGGTTCTGAAAAGAAACCGTTGGAGTCAACTAATCAGTCACGTCGGTCAATGCCATTAATTGTCAAGTTGCTCTATGATTATTTTTTATGATCATTATATTCTTGTAACAGTTGTTCAATATTCACCAGTTTAACAATTTTTACAGTTTCTATTGTTATGTTTTGGATCCTTTTTGTTTTTTTATTGTGTTTTGATTCATTCCTTTATAATTATTATCTTTCTGTATAGGTTTCGATTCGAGTAGCTTAAGTTGTTAGTGTGCAGGTTAGTAAATTTTCATGTTCAAACATGGAATTCCATGTTTTCAAACATGGAATTCCATGATTCAAACATGGAATTTCATGTTTTCAAACATGGAATTCCATGTTTCAAACATGGAATTTACAAGTCATTTTATGTGTTGCGGATTTTGCGTGCCTTTTTGAGTTTTTTGTTGGTATTAAAACTGTTCTAATCAAATCCTTCACAATTTGAAATACTAATCAATTTCCATTTCTAATCAAATTCTTCATAATACTTAATAAACTAACAAGTCATTTTAAACATTACAATCTAAAACATTCCAAAATAAGTACAATTAAATACGAAATACTCTTTTCAATACAATAATAAAAACGTCAACACATTCATCAATATTCTTTTAGATAACTGATTCTTTGATCTTTGTTTTCGCTGAACTGCATATACACTCTTCAATGAACATAATCCACTGAGGGGTTGCTCATCACTTAGAAAAGCTAGTAGTTCTTCCTTTTCACTGCTTGTATCTTATCATCTTCTTTTTCATCAGTAAATCTTCTTCTTGGAGGCATTTTTACTTGTATTTACACAAACTCCAACCACAAGAAACAAATTAGTCGTCTTGACTTGATAACTTTTCTTCTTGGTGTCATTTTCACCTGTTTTACACAAACTCCAAGCACAAGAAAACATATTAGTAGCCTGAATTGAGTTAATTCTATGTTTAATACAGTTATCAAAACATGGAATTTCATGTTTAATACAGTTATCAAAACATGGAATTTCATGTTTTGATAAATGTATTAAACATGGAATTCCATGTTTAATACAGTTACTAACAACATTCTGCAAAATTCTATATTATGTAGTAATTACACTATAAGGTCCCTAAACTACACATTCTATCTATAATACAGTTATCATCACATGGAATTTAATGATTTGATAATTGTATTAAACATGGAATTCCATGTTTAATACAGTTACTAAATATATTCTCCATATTATGCAGTAATTACACTATAAGGTCCCTAAACTACACATGATGTCTATAATACAGTTTTCAAAACATGTAATTTCATGATTTGATAACTGTATTAAACATGGAATTCCATGTTTAATACAGTTACGAAAAACATTGTGCAGAATTCTGCATTATGCAGTAATTGCATTTTAGGTCCCTGTTTAACACATTATTCACATTTTATGACTCTAATCCATCTTTCGTTCATGTTGATCACAGTAAATTGAACACACATTCATCAAATAATCCTATTTTAAACCCTAGAAACTTCTAAATTTGGTTTTTATATAGAAATCGGTAAGAATTTGTTGATAAATCACGTCAAATCAGTTTCAAAAGTAAGAAACACTATCAAAAACCTCAAAATAAACATAGAAATTAGATTATATTTCAGTTTTTCACTTACGTATGTTTGTATTTTGTTGTTGTTGATCGCGTTTGCTTTTAGTTGTGTTGATTTGCTCGTGTTTTTATAGTCGCCGGTGAGTCGCTGGTGAGTCGCCGGTGAGTCGCCGGTGAGTCTTCTTCATCGTTCGCCATCGTCGTCTGTTGTGTGTGCAGTTGTGTGTGCAGTTGTGTGTGTGTGTTTGTGTATATGAAAGGGACGCTACACTGTTTTGTTTTATTATTATTTTTTAATTGTTAATTAGGGGTAGTTTTGGGAGAGGCTGTTTTCTCTAAAATGTTTTATTGGAGGCACCTTTTTTTAAATAACTTTTTAAATAGGCATTTACCTCTAATTGGCTCATAAATAATCATCAACCTTTTGATGATTATACACAGAATGTAAAGAGAGAGAAAGAGAAAATAATATTTGTTTTAGAGAGAGAAGGTGAATTTCCATTGAAGAAGCCATGTGCTTTTCGGGTTTAAATATATATTTACAGAAATGTATGCACAAAATATAATATTTAAGAACCATCTTCATCTGGCACACATAAAGATGTGTTTTAGTGCGTGTCCAATTTTGGTTAGATTGTGCAGTGCATCATCTTCAACTTCAACAACACTTCACAAGAATTGTATTTGTCACCTCCTATGTCTATTCAATCAGTTGTCTAATTTATAGTATTAATTTAGTATTTAAATATATAAAAATATTGCATGCACATGCAATGATTCACTTAATCAAGTGAGCAACACATTACATTACTGGAATTATATATTATTCTTTAATCGAACACTACCGACCACCACAATTACTCTCCTTCCCTTTCCCCTTAAAAAAGGAAAACGAGGTCTTAAGGGAAGAGGAGTAGGGGAGGCATAAGAGAGATTTTTTTAACTGGACAAGTGAACGACACCTCCCCGTCTTTTACGAGTAAAGTAGTTGGATGATGCCCGTGTCCTTACAACCGGAGGGAAAGGTTTAAATCTAAAAAAGAAAAATCAAATATCATAACAATTTATTTTAGGGGTAACGAATTTATAAGGCCAATGGCCTTATGGGTTTATAATATAGAATTATCTTCCTAACTAGTAGTTAGGAGCCCACTAGTGGATAAAAAAACCAGATAAATCCCACAATCCTAAACTAAAACCCAATATAAAATCAGATCTCACCCTTCTTTTTTTTTCTCTCTCAGCATACACGAACCCCCTCCCTTCCACTCTTTGTGCTCTCTAACCCAACCACCACCACCTCTCCTCCTCACTCCGTGATCTCTGACAAGCCTACCACCACCGCTCCCTCCCCTATTTGTGCATTCTGACCAACCCACCACCACTTCCCCTATCCTTTCTGTTCTCTCGGCATCACCATCTCCACCAACATCACCACCCAAGTCCACCACTCCACCATCATCTTCAGCACTAGCAGAACCCCACCCCGTCATTTGAACCCCTACGTCACCACCATCACCTCAACACCGTCTTCACCATCCACCATCCTCAACACCTTCCCACGTTCATCTGCATCACTATCTCCCCCAACATCACCACCCAGATCCACCATCATCTTCATCACCAGCAGCCCCGCCGCTCCCTGACACCCTACTCCACCACCATCACCATCAGCAACATCTCCACCCACGTATCCATTCTCTCTGAACAACAAAAACCGACTCCCACGGATCCACGATCCCTAAGCTCTCCTTCGTATAGATCTAAGCCCAATTCCCTCTCCTAACTGCCAACCAAGCTTGAAGCCCCTCTGACCTCTCTTACTCTGGCCAGATTTGCACCACCACCACCACCACAACCACCACGCTCTGACCTCTCTCTCTGACCATAACCAACATCGTCATAACTATTACCACCCTACACAACCACTCTCCACCATCGTCATAACCATCACCACCCTGCGCAGCCGCTCTCCACCAGTCAGGCCTGACCTTCGCACCTTCGCCGCTGCTCATCTACACTAGAAAGCCCAATATTAAATTTCCAATTTGTTTCCAGATGATTTGAGTGTGAAGAGATTGGATTGAAATTTTGAAATTCTATATTGGGGAGAACCTGGACATCCCCCAGGTTTTTGTATCCTCCATGGTTGCTTCTATTTTCATTTGAAAGATAAATCGTCAAACAACAACCAAAACTACACCAATAGACATGTTAGGGATAGGTAGAGTCCAACCACAGGGCCACAACTAATCTACGAATCGTTTCCAACCATTAAACACACATAGATAGGATAAAAGTAGGAACAATGATAGTAAAACGAGATTCATCATACATTAAATAAGCAAATCTAAATGCCAGGGATAGGTAGAATCCGAACCCATGGTCAAATCTGACCACTAAGGCAGTTCCAACCATGACAATGACACTAGACATGATAACAGTACGAGTATAAATTTGAAAATATAACTTGGAATTTAAATAAAACAAGAAAACTCAAATTGATGCCAGGATGAGACAGAATCCGGCCATGATTAAAATCCTAGACAAAATTAAAACCAGAAAAAGGCAAACTCTGGCTCTTGTGTCAATAACGACCTCAAAGTAGCCACTGACCGTTAACATAGCGTTTAAAGTAAATAATTTAAAATTATCATGAAGACCCAACAATGTTGCATCCTCACACAACGCAAACAAAGTAAAGACATCTAGAAATACTCTACGACCACCTATCAAAGGTCGTAACATAAGAGTTAAAGCAATGAACAAAACCCTAGAAAGTTCTCGTATGAGGATCTACAAAAGGTGTATCCCCACATGTACAATTAAATGTTATTTTATTATAATTGTTAATCATCCAAGACTTTTTTTCTTCTTAGACTCCAAATTTTTTTTCTTTTTCTCACGATTCGTTCTTTGTTCTTTAAGATATTGGCCTATATGTTTTATATTTTCTTAATTACTATCTTTCTCATACCATTTTCGCATGCCCAATTCCAAATGTTAAGTCTCAACAAGGCCAATTCTATTATTTGTAGGCCCAATTTGCTGGTTCAATGCAAAAACAAGCTGCCTTATCATTACCCATCCTAGTGGCCCAGCTAAATTCTCCTGTATCTTTTTCTCGAAGACTTCTTGCAACACTGAACATACCGCCTCTCCTAACCGCAACTACTAACCTCTCCCATGACGGTTACTGCTACAACATCTCCAACGCCTCAACCACATCACTCCTTTCCGTCCCACGTTACGTTGTTTTTAAAACACCAAAACTGCCACATCAACACCCTTCTCTTCCAGCCCACGCAGGAGCTGTGCTTCCACATTGTCCCTCCCCCAATTCCGATAGCCACCGATTACCATACATATGATATACATCACATAACACTCCACCTTGTTGCAGTTCAAACTGCCAAGCAAAACTTTGTAGGACATTTTTAAAAAAGAAAACCAAACACTCGGTATCACTTTTAATTTGGACTATAATACTACCAAGTCTGGATGATGAATGAACAGATCAAAGAAACTGAACAAATAGGAAATTGCGACTTTTCCATTAATCAAGTCACATAAATAGTGCACAAAATACATTTCCAAACTTTGTTAGGGTGGTTTAATTGTTTTCATAAGACTCATTATATCTAATTCTATTTTTATATAATTAAACACAAAAACATTAGTACACTCAAGAATTTATTTTATTTTGTCAAAGTACATTGATCAGAAACATTACATATTACAAAGGTTTATGGACGATCTGTATACAAGTTTTTGTGATGTTAAAGCTCAATTCTTGGAGGACGGTAATTGGAGTTGACGGTGTAATATGGAGATGGAGCATGGATCGGTTGATCAAAGTAAGTATTACTGTTGTAGTGCCCGGAATGTGAGTGGCATCTTAATGGGAACGAGTCTTCAGATGGTGACATAAATGATGATACAAGTACCTGTGATATTCCCGTGAAGGAAAACATCAATCTTAACTCTTTAAAGGACGACGGTCAGTCCTTTAAGGTGGTCGGGAATGATGGATAATTTAATGATTTTGTCAAGGGGCTATGAAACCTTCGACACGAAAAATGTTTAAGTCCCTTTACTCGAAATTCAAGTTTTAATTATATGTTTTTAGAAATAAAAAGTCGTGGATGAATGGAAAGACCGATCGAAAGTTAAAATTAGCGATATTAGGTCTTGTAGCTTCTTAGAGCCCGTTTGGGATTGATTATTTTGGAGCTAAAAGCGCTTTTTGATTAAAATTAAATTATTTGTAAAAAATATTAAAAAATATTTTGACATCTAAAATCACTTTAAGTGATTATTTTAATAATCACTAATCTAAAGTGATTTTCAGAGTTTAAAATATTGCTATGGATATAAAATCACTTTAAGTGATTATTTTGAAAAACAATCCCAAACGAGCACTTAAATCCGTTCCATAATAAATTCGTGGTGAACCCCAGAGGCAAAGCATCTAGGTTCGGGGGCATCATTTTGGCTTAGAAGGATCACATCAAGATCAATATCGTTAATTCGTGTCCATCGTTTGTAATATGTAATGTTTTTTAATCGAAATTCTCTTCATGATATATTGTTTTTTGTTTATGCATCGACTAATACTACAGAAAGAGAGAGAAAATTCGATAGTTGGAACTCTAACATATCGGATCCCGTTCTTGTAATCAGGGATTTCAACGAAATCCCTAAATCTTCTGAAAAAACAAGGTAAAAACGCACATAATCTCGACAAGATGATTCGTTTCAAAATGATTTCATTAACACGAATAATTTAATTAAAATATAGAGGAACATCTGGAAATAGGCCTAGTATTTGACTCATGGTACAATCTATTTCTCGATGCAATTATTAAAGTTTTGCGGATTATCGGATCCAATCATTCTCCCCTTATTTAACAGAGATCAATACCTAAAGGTGTGAATAATAATTACTTTATGTTTGAATCTCGATGGCTCGAGAATGTTCATTGCAGAGAAGTTGTTCAAAAATTGTGGGACACTGGTAGAGGAATCGATAATATCCAAGATTTCATCATTAAAAGAGATGTTACTTGTCTTGCGCTACAGGGATACAGTCTGAAAACTTCTTGTAATAGTCACAAATTGATCAACAAATATCAGTTGATGCTTGAAAAAATTCAGAATGAACAATTTAAGAAATTATTATCTAAAGGGTCTTGAACACGCCCACCTAGCACCCAACGAGACTCCACTAATATCCTCTTCCTACTAAAGTCCAAAAACAAAAATTAACACTATAGGCCAAAAATTCAAATACGTTTTTAACCTTTTCAGTTATTCCCCCTATATATACTAATTTGTTCAGAAAAAATATTAACCCTAATAATTTATTTCTCTTTTTTTTTCTCTCTCCTCTCCACTCTATCTCTTTTCTCTCTCGCACGGAAACGAGTTGTAAGACAAAAGAAGCTCAAGCAAATCTTGAAGCCATCCCACCATTGCACCTCCGGTGAAGCTCCAGCACCTCAGTTTGTGAAGCTTAAGACCGGCGATGAAGCTCCGGGAAGCCTTCGCGTGAAGATCCGTTCGAGTGCTCAGATCTGCAAAAAAGAATGCTCTAAAGATCAGCAGAGAATGCTCAGAAGATCACGAACCAAATCGGAGAAGACTAGCTCCGTCTCCGTCTAGATCTACTTCGTCGAGGAGCAAAAAGCTTCGTTGTGAAGTACGACGAGCGACAGCAGCGAGCAAGGTTCGTTGTGAAGTTCGACGAGCGACAGCAGCGAGCGACCTCCATTTTTTCTTTTCCATGGATCGTTGGCTACGAGGAAGAAAGGAGTCCGTTCGCGAGATGGTGGTGCGGCTGTCGGAGCTCCGGCGGGTTAGCAGAAGAACTCCATCGCGTGAGTGGAGCTTCGCCTGAACTTGGGTCGTGACCGGATCTGAGAGACGCCCGATTTTGTGCATCAGTTTTACATAGACGCCAGCTCTTTGATTCATGTTGATGGCAAATCCACTGAAACAGCTTCTGCGTGTATTCTTTTTTTTTTTTCTATAATGGGAAAGGGTCAAAAGTTTGATTCACATAAAGTTTTGCTTTATTTTTCTTTGATAGTAAGTGTATGTTATTTTTCTTTTATTGTTATGTATATAGTTTTTTAAATTTTACAAATAAATAAAGACTCTATTGATTTAATCGCTACTCGGCAGGTTTATACCGTATACTCAACTGTTTTGCCGTAATACTCAATAAAAATCCTAAAAACTCAATAAATTTTCTCGATACTCAGCAAAGTTAATAAGCATAAAGGCACTGAGCGTACGAGCATACTCAGTACAGTTACCGAATGTACGAGCATACTCAGTAAAGTTACTGAGCTTACGAGCATACTCAGTAAAGTTACTCAATAAAAAAATTTGAACACTCAGTAACTTTTTCCGGCGACTCAATAATTTTTTTTGATGCTCAGTATTTTTCCGATACTCAAAATTTTTTCGGCAGTGGTTGATGTTTGTGGTCGGAGTTGGAAAATATTGATACTTAATGAAGAGAGAGAGAGAGAGAGAGAGAGAGAGAGAGAGAGAGAGAGAGAGAGAGAGAGAGAGAGAGAGAGAGAGAGAGAGAGAGAGAGAGAGAGAGAGAGAGAGAGAGAGAGAGAGAGAGAGAATGGTTGGAGGAAAGAGAAAAAGTGACAAGTGAGGATAGAGAAAAATGGTAATGGATCTTTCTTTTTGTCTTATATATACTATAAAGGTAGTAATGACAATAGGCATCTTAGAGGCCTCTTTGGAGGAGAGAGGAATTGAATGTTAATTTTGTGACACTAAGATGGTCTCCAAGACCCTATAGATAATTCACCCACAATTTAATCAAGAGAATTACGATGTTGAAATGATAATTAAAAGTGAAATTGAATGTTTTTCGAAACAAGAGGAATCTTTTTAGGTTGATCGGGCAAGAGATGTTTGGATTAAAAAGGGTGATAAAACACGAATTATTTCTTTGCCATGACGTCAACAAGAAGGAATATTAAATTCATTTGTGATATTAAAGATGATAATGAAATTTGGGTGGAAATTACTAGACATTTCAAAAGGATTAATCAATATTATTTTATCAAACTATTTAAAAATAATCCAACAAAAATATTGAGGAAGTCTCAGTATACACGCCATGTAAAATTAATAAAGTCACAAATGATAATCTTATCAAAGTTTTAGATATGGAAGAAATTAGGAATGCGATGTTTAGTATGTCAGGATCCAAATTCTCGGGACCAGATGGTCTTCTAGGTATTTTTTATCAAGAGTTTCGGGATATCCTTAGAATGATATTTTTAAAATGTCTCGAACTTCTTTATGTAAAATACTCTGCTCGATAAAATCAATTATTCTCTTATTACATTAATTCCTAAAGGGGATAAACAAGAATTGGTTATGGATTATAGACCAAATTCTTGCATTAATTTCAGCTATAAAATCATTTCTATAATTCTCATGCTTAGGTTTCAACCTATCATGGATGATATTATAGCACCAACTCAATCAACTTTCATAAAATAAATTGATAGTCCTAGAGGGGGGGTGAATAGGATTACTAATAAGATAATGCCTAATTAAAATCTTTTGGACAATAATAAGTTTAAGAGAAAACTTCTAAGTCAACTAATATAAATCAAACACTTATAGGATCATGCAATGTAAAGATTAAGGTTTGATATAAAAGTATAACTAATGAAAAGCTAATCCAATATCTTAAACTACTCTAGAAGACTAAATGTTAGATATACTAGATAAACAATTCATGCAAGCATATAATCAAACATATAGAGTGCGGAAAGTAAAAGAGTAGGGATAGAAAGATACACACGATTTATAGTGGTTCGGTTTCCCTACATCCACTACCTAAGGAAGCCTCCTTAGGATTTCAAGCTTTTCACTAAGCTCCCGTGTCTCTCTTAACCGGGTCGAGAACACAATAACCTTTACAAACTCTTCGATAACACGAAGGACACACCACTTGCGTAATCACAACACAAGGACACCAAGTATACTCCCTATACTTGAATTCTCTCTTAATCTATCTATTACAAGACCTAGACTTAAGAGGATAGCAACAAAGTGTTTAAAGGTTTGCTAATTAAAGCTTGTTTCTAAAACTCCTAAAGAGTGGATATGACTATAAGCTTGTATACTCCTTCTTGAGTGGATAGAACCTTGTGGCTTAATTGATTAACTCCTTGTAAGGATTAATAAGCACACTAAGATTGAATTTGACTATGTATAGCTCTTGACACCTTCTTGAATGATAGCAATTAAGCCCCTTAATGTTTTTAATTAGTTGGTGTAGTTGTAGCCTTGAAATAGCTTCAATTTATAGAAGAAAATGGCTCCCAACGGTCATAAGGTTTGAGTCTAACGGATCTATTAATCTCCCAACGGATATATTTCTTATGACTTGGCTTTTGTGCAGAAAACCCTTCTTTGCGGTATACCGCAGCGGTGTACCGCGCTTCAGTGTTTAATTTTCTTGCTTACTGGTCGGGCTAGTCCTCTATACCGCGCCCTGGTCCGCGCTTGGTCCGGTATACCGTAGCGGTGTACCGCGCCTAGTAAACTTTGAAGGAAATGACTTTGATCAATAATACCTCTTCATGAAAGTTGTTGTAAACAATATTCTAAGAATCTTTGAAGTTTGAACACTAAGGAAAATTCTCAATAACAAAGAGATATGGTTAATAGCATTTGTATGAGAATAAGATTCTAAGATAAAACAATTAAGTTTAAACAACATAAATATGAAAGAGCTTTTTGATGAAATATAGTGCAAGAAAGAATGTTAATAACAAGAGAAAATAGCACACTAAACACAAGAGGATTTGTCACATTAAAACACCTAATTAGGGAGGCTATATGCCAACAATCTCCCCCTTTTTGATGATGACAAATCCTTCACTAAAACACCTTAGGAAAGATATAAAGGTTTAAGCACAATGAAATAAAGCTCCCCCTCACAATAAGCATAAGTTTTGAAAAGCATTTGTGAGTGTTTAAAACGTGCAAGTTTTGAAAGTTTTAGTGCACATAATATTTCTCCCCCTTTGTCTTCATCAAAAAGACGGGGTAAAAACAACTAAGAGTAGAAGAGCAAAGACAACTCGAGTGAATAGATTTAAAACAATGATAGAGAGTGCAAGAGTTTTAGATAAAAAAAAAACGATTTTAAGAAGGTGATGCACAAAGATAGATAAAAGTAAAGGATAGAGATATTTACCAACTCCTTGATTGATACATGTTCATTTCAAATGCTTTCTAATGACACAAACAATTAGTAGCAATATAAGAAATAAAAGATTAGTAAGCATTTGAGTTTTTAAAATTTTAAACAAAGTCTCCCCCTTACAAAGTGCATAGATTTTGTTTTAATTTTGAAAAAGTTTGATTGACAATTTTACCCTAAAAAGAACACTTGAAAACATTTTGAAGAAAGTTTAGGGGTAAAATGTATTTTTTGAAAAACAAGGGGTCAAGATGTATTTTTCAAAACTTTGGGGTCTAAACGCAATTTTGAAAAAATCTATTTGGAACCAAAATGCAAATATCAAACTTTTTGGAACAAAGCTAAAAAGATTAACTATAGGGACTAAGGAGCAATATCAAGAAGTACCTATAATCATCAAAGAGCATGTTAGTAACATCAAATCAAGGATAATAAGCAAGAATAATCATGATAGAAACTAGTTTAACCAATTATCCAAATAAAACATTTAGCATCCTAACATAAAAGACAATTAAACCAAAGTAGCAATATCCTAGATGTCCAAAACACGGACCCATAAAAACTTAAAAGCATAAACATCCATAAAACAAGTTCTAATAAAAACACATAAGCAAGTAAAGACACATAAACCACCAAGAAGGATTAAAACATGAATTCAACCACCAAACACCAAGCACCAAACACCAAACCATGATGAATTAACGGTTATCACGAGGAGATCGGCTCCTAGATCGTCTACTATTCCCAATATCATCGCGAATGCACGAAACATCACCTCTTATACATGAGAGCTCATTCGCAAGATTCCCAATCTTTTCTTCCAAAACCCCAAATTTACTTTCTATTTTATCTTCCAAAGCCACAAATTTACTACCTATATAATCCATAAAGCGAGACATAGCACTTTCGAAACCGGATGGATTAGGAGGGTTAACATTGATGGGTTGGCTAGGAGTGGGCTCATTTGGAATTGGGTTTTCTTGATCCGGGTTATCTACTAAAATTAGAGACTCAAGCATTGGACCATCATTGCGCTTTCTAGCTTCAAGAATACGATTACGAATAGTGACATCCGAGATACGATTAATAGTGGAGATAGGAACATATGAGTTGTTATAGATAACAAATTTCATTCTAAGGATAGTAAGATAATCAAAACTCCAAGACTTATTCATCGGTTTCACATTAGTTCCTCCAAACGAAATATCATTAATCTCAAAGATTTTGGATAGAAATATACCGTAGGGGACTTTATCCCGAGAGGCACGAGCGTGATTCATCCATTTTAGCATAATAGCAATGATGTTTATCGGTTGTTTGGAGAAGATCAAAAATAGAAGATAAGCTTCATACGGGATAAGTTTGGCATCATGCTTATCTTTCGGAATAACGGCCGAGATAAGAAACTTGTGGGCCACGATAAATTCCGGGTCAAAGTTACGAATATTCCAATTTCCATCCGCAATAATCATTCTACTATTAACGAACTCATTCACTTCATTTTGAGCAACAATATCAATGTTCGAATTATCCCAACCACTAGACCAAAACCCGCTAAAACCAACCGAGGGTACATCAAATTTAGAGCATAAAGCATTCAATTTTAACCGAATAACGGTACCCGAAACAATTGATTTAACCGAAGTATTAGCATGATTAAATTCAAAATTCGTATAAAAATCTTCGATTAACCCGGTTGCCAAATGACTACCCGAAAAAGCAAATATGTGATGAAATTGTTGAAATGAAAACAAATTAAAGAGAGAATCATCACCCGAGGGAAAGGCCGAAGGACAAATTATTCTTCCCGGTAGAACATCGAATGGCCGAAGTGGTGGTGGTGGTGGTGATGGTGACTTCGCCGGAGAAGGTTCACGGTGGCGGCTTGAGGAGGCTCCGGTGGAAGCCTTTTTCTTGTTAGCAATTGATTTTGTTCTAACCATGGTGAGTAATGAGATGGGTAATGAAGTAGGAGTGATATTTAGTGGTGAAGGAGGGTGTTTTTGGTGGTGGAACCGGAGGTGGGTGGCCGGAAATCGCCAAAGAGGAGGAGAGGAGAAGGAGTTTTGAAAGAATGAAGAAGATTTGCAGAAAAACGGGTCTTTAAAACAGTCAAAACCCTTACGTGCGGTGTACCGCGGGATTCGTCCGGTGCACCGCACAAGGCCTCGTTTTGCACAATAAAAATATTCCCGAAACACAATCGAAACTTCCCCAAAAGACTCGGAATGATATAAAATAATTTTAAGCATCTTTGTTTTGAAAAGAAAAGCCAAGGAGAAGCTAAAAACGCATATAACAGTTGATTTCACAAAAGACCCTAAGTTTTCTAAAAGTGCAAAAAGACCCTATGCAAGAATAAAGCAAAACTAAAGCATGAAAAAGGTCAAGAACTTCAAGATAGCATCACAAGTTGATAAAACACATAAAACACAATAAAAACATAAACAAAAACACAAGAGAGGAAAGAATTTCACCGTATTTTCCTTTTATGAGGTTTGAACGTCCTATTGCATGAAATTCCATTTTCTTGACGCTCAACACCTTCAATGCATATTACTATGGTAACCGAGGTGGAATGGATCCGGAAATGTTGTTAGCATTTGTCACGATCCATATTGGTTTTTCCCATGAAGGTATCAAAGAACCACTAATAAGTTGTTCATGGTAATGACATGTAGAAGCATGATGACCGGGTTTACCACAATAGTTGCAATAACTTCCTTTTTGAATAGAGTACCCATGTAGAGGTTTTGAACAAGAAGTTTCCCCATTTTCTCCAATATCCAAATTATCACTAACATATAACTTTTCTTTGAAAAAATCATTTGGATCAAAAGGAGTGACATTTGAGAAAGGATGATTTTTTAAAGCATCAAGAGCAAGGGAAAAAGCTTCATCCAATTTTTTAAAACCTTCTATGTTTTTCTTCAAAGGATGTTTCCATTTGTTAAAGATAAAAATGTTTTCAAAACATGGGTTTTTAGTATTGCCAAGAATATCATCCAAGGTAATAAAACATTTAAAACACTTCTTTGGCTCAATATTACCCTTTTTTAACATAAGATTATTTAAATGGATTTGAGAGTCAAGGATTTTGAGAAGGGATGAAATTTGTCTAATATCACAATAATTATAAGGAAGAGACAAAGAGTTAGGATAAAGTGCTACCTCATGATTAGGTTTAAAATCGTTTTGAGATTCATTATGGATTGAGACTTCTTCTTCTTCATTGTTTTCGACAATTCCATATATAAACTCCAAACGATTCCAAAGCTCTTTTGCGGTTTTACAATCTAACATTTTTGTGAATATTTCTTCGGAAATTCCACGAATGAGAGTGTACATTGGTTTTGCATTTTGAGTGAGCTTAGCCTTTTCCTCAATGGTGAGTTCATCAAAATCTTTTTCTTCTTGACTTAGCTTGAGAACTCCTTCTTCATTTAACTCTTCTTTATAAGGGATAAATGGACCTTCTTTTACAATTCTCCATTGATCGGGATCTTCGTTTTTGATAAATTCCTCCATTTTTGTTCTCCAAGCGAAATAGTAAGTTCCTACAAAAAGTGGAGGTCGTGTAGAAGACGAACTTTCCAAAAGATTAAATTCCATATCGTTTACTCTACTAACGATTAAGCTATTCACGTAGAGTTAGGCTCTGATACCAATTGATAGTCCTAGAGGGGGGGTGAATAGGATTACTAATAAGATAATGCCTAATTAAAATCTTTTGGACAATAATAAGTTTAAGAGAAAACTTCTAAGTCAACTAATATAAATCAAACACTTATAGGATCATGCAATGTAAAGATTAAGGTTTGATATAAAAGTATAACTAATGAAAAGCTAATCCAATATCTTAAACTACTCTAGAAGACTAAATGTTAGATATACTAGATAAACAATTCATGCAAGCATATAATCAAACATATAGAGTGCGGAAAGTAAAAGAGTAGGGATAGAAAGATACACACGATTTATAGTGGTTCGGTTTCCCTACATCCACTACCTAAGGAAGCCTCCTTAGGATTTCAAGCTTTTCACTAAGCTCCCGTGTCTCTCTTAACCGGGTCGAGAACACAATAACCTTTACAAACTCTTCGATAACACGAAGGACACACCACTTGCGTAATCACAACACAAGGACACCAAGTATACTCCCTATACTTGAATTCTCTCTTAATCTATCTATTACAAGACCTAGACTTAAGAGGATAGCAACAAAGTGTTTAAAGGTTTGCTAATTAAAGCTTGTTTCTAAAACTCCTAAAGAGTGGATATGACTATAAGCTTGTATACTCCTTCTTGAGTGGATAGAACCTTGTGGCTTAATTGATTAACTCCTTGTAAGGATTAATAAGCACACTAAGATTGAATTTGACTATGTATAGCTCTTGACACCTTCTTGAATGATAGCAATTAAGCCCCTTAATGTTTTTAATTAGTTGGTGTAGTTGTAGCCTTGAAATAGCTTCAATTTATAGAAGAAAATGGCTCCCAACGGTCATAAGGTTTGAGTCTAACGGATCTATTAATCTCCCAACGGATATATTTCTTATGACTTGGCTTTTGTGCAGAAAACCCTTCTTTGCGGTATACCGCAGCGGTGTACCGCGCTTCAGTGTTTAATTTTCTTGCTTACTGGTCGGGCTAGTCCTCTATACCGCGCCCTGGTCCGCGCTTGGTCCGGTATACCGTAGCGGTGTACCGCGCCTAGTAAACTTTGAAGGAAATGACTTTGATCAATAATACCTCTTCATGAAAGTTGTTGTAAACAATATTCTAAGAATCTTTGAAGTTTGAACACTAAGGAAAATTCTCAATAACAAAGAGATATGGTTAATAGCATTTGTATGAGAATAAGATTCTAAGATAAAACAATTAAGTTTAAACAACATAAATATGAAAGAGCTTTTTGATGAAATATAGTGCAAGAAAGAATGTTAATAACAAGAGAAAATAGCACACTAAACACAAGAGGATTTGTCACATTAAAACACCTAATTAGGGAGGCTATATGCCAACATAAATGTATTCAAATTAATATTCAAATTGCCCAAGGAATCTTTTATTTTCACAAAACTAAAAGACAGTCAGGAAAGTACTTTGCAGCAGCTAAGATTGATATGTCCAAGGTATACGATCAAGTTAATTGGAAATTCCTAATGAAGATTCTTAGCAAGATGGGTTTTTGTGAAAAATGGAGAAACCTCATTTATAATTGTATCTCATCAGTATATTATTAAATCAAAGTCAACGGTGAAAGACTTAAAAAATTTAAACCAGAACAAGGAATCAGACCAGGCGACCCTTATCGTAGACTCGTATTTGCAATGATAACGGAAGGTCTTAATGGGTTAAATAACTATGAATGTCGCGATGGAAAAATTAAAGGTATTTCGCTTACTAGGTGCTCCTCAAAACTCACATATTTATTTTTTGTGGATAACATTGTCTTCTTTCTAGAAGTCAATGATAAAGAAAACGAATGTTCTATATGCAAGCATCGAGTCAAAGAATCAACCTGAATAAATCATTTATCCTATTTAGTAATGGAACTCCGGAGGATACTATTCAAAATATCTCAGAATATCTTAATATTGGAGCCACAAAATCTTTTGGAAAATATTTGGGTATTCCATTATCGCTCAAAAGGGCCAAAAGCGAAAACTTGAATTACATTAAAGATAGGTTAATTACAAAATCGGCCAGCTGGAAGCTAAATTTTTATCTGATGGAGGGAAAGAGGTATTAATCAAAGTTGGCAAGCTATACCTAATTACGCAATGTTGGTATTTGAAATCCCAAAGAGTTTATGCAAAAACCTAAGTAGCCTTATTGTTAATTTCTGGTGAAAATATGGTTTCAAAACAAAATACGTTGGTTTGCATGGAAAAAATCGCTATATCCATGGATGAAATCAGGTTTGTAGATTTTCAGAAATTGAATCTGGCCCTTATGGAAAATCAAGTTTGGAAAATTCTTAATACTCCAAATTCACTGGTTGCTAAAATTCTCAAAGGTATCTATTTACCAAATTGTAATATGTGGGATACAAAGCTTAAAAATATATACTTGTGGAGTTGGGCTAGTATATTCAAATAAATTCAATTCATAAAAGAAGAATGTGCCTGACAAATTGGAAATGGGTTGTCAACCAATATTTGGGAACATGCCTGGATTGAAAAGGGTTATAAGTTGAAGAAACCAAATGAGTGAAAAACTAATAAAGTTGTTGAATGTTTCAACAATAATATGACCGGATGGAACTTCGATATCCTCAGGAAATTTTGTACTTCAAGAGACATTGCTGAAATTAGAAGATTCCAATCTTTAACTCGAAAAGGAAGACAAGATCATTTGACCATTTACAAAAGATAGGAAGTATTCGACTAAATCCGGCTACCACATGATAGATCAAAGAGAAATCAAAAGTAATAGTCAATCATCTAGCAATGGAGAAAGTAATGATACGAAAATCTAGATTTTGGGTTGGCATTCGAACGTTCCAACGAAGATCAGGAATTTTATTTGGAAGATACATAATAATGCTATACCATCTAAAAATAATTTAAAAATAGGAAGATCGGATATCTGCGAATGGTGTGCATGTGAATATGAATCAGTTGAACACATTCTCATCAAATGTCCTCTCAAAACAGGCGTATGGTCAAACTCTCAACTCCAATGTAAAATTGACCATTATTTTAATGGAAAAATCGAAGAATGGATTGTAAAATCAATGGAGAGTAACACAAAAGATGGTTGGGACGACAATTATCTTTTGCACTCTCTGGAACATATGAAAGCAAGAATGAAAGGTCTATTCAAGAAGAAAAAGTGTAATCTTTGGGACATCAACGACAAAACAAAATCCTTTATAAAAAATCTATTTGGAGAAAACATCGAGTCAGGTAAGATGGATAATAGGGTACCTAATCGGACAAATGATAGTAACGAAGACAATAACATAATTTTACAAGATGATGCTGAGATCATTTGACTCAATTAATAAATGGTGGGAACCGACTAGTGCAGTTGCTGTCGCAATTGACAAACAAGGTGAAATTAAGCATAAAGTCACAAAAAGATGTAAAAGTCAGAAGTGTTATCGAATGTGACATATGGTCATTTTATTGGCCATGAGATCTGCATTAGATCTTCATTTTCAGAGTTGTTCATTCTACTCTAACAACCTTGAAGTTATATTCAAGGCATCTAAAAAGAAAAGGAAGATGATTGGAGAATCCAACGACTTTCGAAATTTGGAAATGGATAAACAAATTCCCAACATGGCAGGTGTTACACGTTAAAAGAGAACTTAATGGAGTGGGTGGTATTTTGGCCAAATGCGTCAGGAAAAAACTGGATCTTTCAGAATGGATAGAAGAAAACATTTTTGATTCCTTATTTTTCTTTCTAATATGTTAAGAATCAATGATGTAGGATAATCCATATTGCAACTTTATATGACAAAAACAAGTAAATATCAACTACCTCACTGAAGTGAGTGGAATTGTCTAATACTGAACTTTTCTTTTGTGTGTATCCGGTAAAATAATTCATAGTTCGAAATGGATAACACTTGTAGTTACCATTTGGAATGAGTATTAATTCAACCGATTGCCAAGTTAGTTTGACTTAGAAGTAAAAGAAGGTTACGATTGATCGTGTTAGACATTTTCCCATTGTCGTATGATCTAATAAACAATAATGATAATATCCAAAGATTATCGTTATGTTATTGCAACATATGGGGATCAACTCACGTGCTAAATTACACGAGATATGTCTGAGACGTTGAAATAACACTTGATAGAATACTCATGTTCACCAGTATTATTATGTTTTTATTTAAACAACTTATATAATAAATTTATGTTGGTAATAATTACGTGTGAAGTTGAATAACACTTATATACTATGTAAATGAATGATTCATATACGTGTGGTTGACCCAACATGTATTGGAGACAAAGTTAATTTCCAATAAGGAGGAAGGATAAAAGTTTTATTTTTAGAGGCTACTAACAAACTTAATGTTATCCCAAGAGATTTTTTGATTGTTTAATACACAAGGAGGCAAAATAAAGAAAGCAAAGACGAACAGAGATAGACCACTAAAAGAAGTAGGAAGTGGAACACTGAAACATGTCAGCTGAAGATGAAGAAAGAACAAACACATTCGAACCTTTGAGTGAAGACTAGGCGGGATACCTAATGCTATTGGAGATTGGGCTGAGAAGATTTGAAGATTAAACCTCCAGAATAAAGAGAGGCAAAACCTCTAAACCTATTCGAGAATTGAAGTTGTGAAGAACTAATATCTGACATCTGAGAAGAAGAGATGGAGGAATGCCTAAATCAGTTAGAGAATGAAATTGCAAAGATCAAATGAATATAAGACAAAATACTAAGTACGGACCCCCTACAAAATCTGAACTAGACATACGATATGAATATTCTGAAAGATCTAGCATCGAAGATCTAGGAACACAAAAATAAAACAAATGCCCTAAAAAGTCAAAATATAGTCGTTTTATAGTCGTTATTTTCTAGTTAGAGTGAATAGTACAGAACACTGGACATTAAATTCAAATTCATAAGGGTATGCAAGTGACAATTTTGGGATCCAGAATGAAGACCATGGAGAGTGTCATCTTGTCTAATATATACAAGACCTCTCACTCTTGAAAAGTTTAACCTCTCACAATATCATTTTCAAATGAATTTTTAAAGAGCAGAGAGAGAGAGAGAGAGAGAGAGAGAGAGAGAGAGAGAGAGAGAGAGAGAGAGAGAGAGAGAGAGAGAGAGAGATTTCACTAAGCAACCAACCTTTATTGTCTTTACTCAAAGGTGTTCTTTTATTAGGTCATACACTTCATATATCTACTTATCTAGGAGTATAGAACTAGTAAGGCAGATTGTAATATACAAAACCCCATGGAGCGTGTTTCTTCTTTGTCTCTAGAAAAGGATAAGTGTAACCTAATGAGAGATATGGAGTAGAGATTTTCTACTTGGGTCCCCTAGTATTGGATATTACACCAGTGCTCTTTCGAAGAGGGTGTAAAGTTTTGTAGTCTCACTTTCAATAGATACAAGGAGTTTTAGTGGAGGTTCTTCAAAATACTAAGGGTGCCCATACCTTAAGTAGTGGATGTAGGCAAGGTAAAGGAACCACTATAAATCCCGTGTTTATTTTCTTTCCTTAACTCTTTACACTTTCTCATGCTATTTATGTTTCATAATATTTCTAGAATTGCCTAGTCTAAAGAGCTAATATTGCATTCATAGTGTTCAATAAATTATCCCTAAGAGTTATTGATAGATAAGCCTGGATCTTAATATAAAAACTAGTATCATTATAATAGCTTTATTAAATTTAGTTTGCTAAAACCCTATCCCCCCCTTCTCTTAGGACCATATCGTAGTTTTCACTTACATATGACCATATACTAAAAATACTTTTAAATAAAATAAAATTCACATAAAGACAAAATACAAGTGGCAAATTAATCACATAAATATGCTCAAAGAATCATTAAACACCGTCACTATTCATCCCTCACCGATCGTCAGACTTCGTCACTGGCATCACTCAAAGAGTATCAGCAGGCAAAATCACTGAGTAGAAAAAGTCTCTGAGTAAGATCGAAAAATCACTAAGTATGTTCGAAAAAATCACTGAACATGTTCGAAAAATCACTGCGTTGCTCAACAACTTATTGAGCGTGTTTAAAAAATCACCAAGTGTGTGATAGCTCCTCGAGTGTGACATAAAATCAATACAAGAGAGGTTACGACCCGTAAGTATACGAGTCTTCAAGTAATAAAAGGTTTAGTAAACTTCGTTCTCTATAGGGATTGATGGACTAAAATGTGTATTTCTAATTTAAATAAGAGAATTGTGCGATAAAATAATATATAATTTATGGAATAAAGGTGAAGTTTCTAAATAACTAACTAAATTAAAGGACTAAGTAGCAAAATGAAAGAACAAAATAACAATAAGAAGTTGAAACAAGGACATATAAGCTAACCCTGGATGACTTGAATCACCAAAAACCCATAAAAGTAAACTTGAGTTGGTTAAGGTTAATGCCTAACTAATTATATTAACCGGGACTAATATTCTCCTAAACCTCTCCGGAGTGATTAGGTGACTGCCCTCTAAATGTAGGAATTCCTCCCGGATAAACTTACAAATCTATTAGGCGCTTGTGTGATTTTACCCATAATTTCTATATAAATTCCTACCAACTCTCAATTATATAGGCAATAAACACTTCTATTATCTAGATCCACCAATAACCCCCTCCCCAATCACATATGTATTTTGTAAATAAGACTAATAAAATATGTGTACATCATAATAAAAAGCAAATCAATATAAGATAATACAAAATATTCTCAGTTTAGATATTAATTAAGCAAAGCCCCAAAATCAAGCAAAAGCCCCAATTTTTATAGTTCATGGTTCATCATAAATCGTCACAATCTAATTAAGAGTTTAGTTCATGCTAATAATAATAATAATAATACAAAATAAATTTAAATATAATAACATTCTAAAGAGTTTAAGGAAATAAGGATTACAATGGTAATAATTGATGTTGTTTGCTTCTCACATTGTCCTTCTTGTTTCTATATTTCTCCCAAAGTAAAAGTGTATTTAAAAATATGAAAACTACTAATATGTACTACCAAAATTTAAAGGTTTAGCGGATAAATTGGGTAAAAAATGGCATGTGGACACCTTTGTTGAATCTAAACAACCTACATCATCTCGGAAAAACATCCATAACTACTTCAATTTAACTCGGAATTGCATTCCACTTATTATCACGCAAACTAGACTTCAAGAGATTACTTGTGGTAAATGAGCATGCTATAATTCCTCTCCATCTGTTTGTGATAATCTTTCTAAGTTTACGGTGATGTTATTCCTGTTTGGTGCTTTAGCTTCAATTGACTTTTTTTGACTCCAGGGATTCTTTTGTTCATGTTCCACTTCTCTTGAATGTTTCATAGTTTCTTGATTCCTTATCGTATCATGTATATACTCGTATTCTTCATGTTCCTAAGAGCGTCACAATTAACACACAAAATACCTTATCCCTATAAACAAGTTAAATCTCCAAAATTAATTAAGAACTCAAAATATACCTAAACAAGGGATAAATGCAAACTTTAAATCAAAGCCACCCAAAATTATGTACAAAAATATCCAAATGTATCACAAAAGATGAGACATCAGTGTGTTCTTATTGCGTATATTGTTATTGGGCATTTTTGAAATTATAACATTAAAAAATATATATAAAACATATTTAAAGAAAATCAATTTCACTATTTTAACAAATAAGTATATAACTATTGAATTACATAATAAATGAAAAAGAGTTTTACAATAATTTGAGGCTAATGAAAAGAAAAAGAAAAAAAGGCTGTTGAAATCCAAGAAAATAAATTACTCAAATATGATGCCTGACGTGAAGCTCCCAGATCTATCGTGAAAATATATTGATCCTGCCATCAAAACAAAACAATGGCTACTCCGCCGTCTTGGACCTCTCATATTTGAGCTCTCAGACCCAAAACAAAACTATGGTTGCTAGTCTCCGATCTACTCGTCTCCATGGCTGGTTTTTTCAAATAGAGGTTGAGAGGATTTTTAGAAAATAGGGGTTTGTTTTCAAATTTTATATTTGAATGGGGGTGTGTGTGTATATATATATATATATATATATATATATATATATATATATATATATATATATATATATATATTCCCCGTATCTAAAGATAAGGCAATATACGAATATATTTTATTTTTATGAGTAAATGCCTTGAATACCTCCTGAACTATGGACGAATTGACAGGTTGTCCCCCACTATAATTTTTGGTACTGGATGTCCCTTTTTGACGGAATCCGTTAACTTTCTCCGTTAACTCATCACATGCAGGTCATGTGCCCTATTTTTTTTACAATTAAAAATTATTTTTCTGATTTAATAAATAAAACCTATATTTTAACTAGGGCAAAATTAGTATTTCTTAATCCCTAGCATATATAAACAGAAAATTAAAACAAAAATAAAACCAAAAATAAAATAAAATTTAATCTTCTAATTGGGGGAGATGAAGAACCCTAATTTCTGGGTTCTTCAAATCAAACTAATATTGTTACGTATTCCACCTTGATAAAGGGCCTCTGTCTTGAACATAAAGGAGATGAGGCTTGTAAGTTGTTCGATAAAATATCAATGGAAAAACTTTGTGAGCATACTGAAGTTACCTTTTTGGGGTCGTAATAAATGGGTTGTGCAAAACAGAAGACACACTTAATGCTATCAAGTGGCTTAGGGTATTAGGAAAAAGGAATATTAAACCTGGAATAATAGTTTATAGCACTATTATTGTCTGTCTTTGCAAAGACCGAATGGTAGACGATGCCGTTAAACTATTTTTTGAGATGAAAGATAATAGCATACCCCCAAATATTGTCACTTATTCTTCGTTGATCCAAATGTTTGTTAGTTTTGATAGCTGGGAAGAGGCTAATATGTTATTGACTGAGATGTTTGATTGTCGAGTTTTTCCATATTTTGATACATTCACTATATTTGTTGATTCATATGGTAAGAAAGGTAGTAAGATGCATCCAAAGGGCATTTCCTTCCTATTCTCTTCACCTTTTTGTAA
Organism: Nemophila menziesii; assembly: GCA_029959085.1. Lineage (NCBI taxonomy): Eukaryota > Viridiplantae > Streptophyta > Magnoliopsida > Boraginales > Hydrophyllaceae > Nemophila > Nemophila menziesii. The sequence continues at coordinate 31,050,471 of JARWIR010000001.1, read as the reverse complement.
TCTCTTCACCTTTTTGTTGATTAAAGTTTGACTTTTTTTATCCTAAAGTTATCTACCTACTAGGTAATTCTCTTTGTCAAGAAAAAAACTTCTGATATGATCATAATTCGCTAATTCTCGGACACTTCTTTTATGGTTCTACATTATCAACAGAAGCTCCTTTGCGCGCTCTAGCCTAAGTGATATTGATCCGATACGTGAACCAGAAGTTGAAGTCTTGGCGACAATGAATTTTGTACAGAGATGTATGTGTATGTGTACAGAGCTGTATCTAAATAGACTATGGCATTCTTGCATAGGATAAATCACGAATTCTAAAAGTATTAATAAAATAAGTCTTTTTGAGATAAAAAGGTAGTATTATACCTCGGAGGAATGCAAATATTTTGCAATTCATTTTGTATATTCATCACCTTCAGAAATACAATATATATCTGATGGATATTGCAACTCAATTATATCTCATATATAATTCGACGGAAACAAATTTGCAATAAAAAAAATCATCTAGTTGCGATTTAAGAATTTAAACAGAAACAAAGCTTCGATTACATACCTTAAGCCGTTGTATGAAAATCGAATTGCCTGATCATAGCTTCAAGAACTTGAAGCCTCCACGCTTTGCACACCGAGCTTGATCCTTGCTTTCAAAATCCAATTCTGACTTGGAGACAAAAGACCTTTTATTTTCTGTGGGTTTTTTTTTCTTGGAAGAAAAAACTGATGAGAAAGATATTATTATACATATAATGATTTCTCATTATATTTGTAATAACACTAGAAAAGAATATGAAAAGGTAGGAAGCGAAATGTCAGGAACGTATAATGAAAATTAATTATCTTAATAATCTGGTCCACTACCAACAAGTGGATTTGGACCTTTTACATTACACAAATAACTTGACTAACCTAACGGTTAGTGACACATTTCATACTATTGGAGGTACGTGGTTCGAACCACGAACTTGTCAATTTATTTATTCCTTTTCTCTTTTCTCTTTTGTCTTAGACCGGTCTTATATTAGAATACTAATTTGTGCTAGCAAATTAATATACCAAGTATATATTTTATTAATATTTATTATGTAATAATAAAATAAACTAACAACATGAAGCAAGATAAATGTACTCGTTAGTGTGAGACTACGTGGGTTCATCGTTAAACTGGTAGTAGTTAACTTAATTTACTACTAATCGAGGTTGGCGTCTAACAACACTCCCCAACGACCAGATAACGTGGAGTAACTCTGTACAAAGAACCCGGTAAAGGATCATACATGTATTCCCTTTATCTTTACAGCTCCGGATCATCCTGGGATACGGTACAACTGTCAAATCCCATTTTGAAAATCAACTACGTTACACGTTGATTATCAACGATTGACGAATGACCCAAGAAACGCCTTTCTTCATTCATTCTATCACCTTGGCCAAGGATTTGATACAATCATTATAATCTTATGACATCGTAGAGCTCAAACTCTTTACCTAGAGTTGATAGATTCCATCATGACTCATAAACACAGCAAGCATATACACAATAGTAGTGATGATCTCAGGTCAAAGAATTACAAGCATAAAATTCTTTCTAGAGATTAACCTACTTGACAGTTCAAGCTAATTAACCATTAGGAATCTCTAGTTTTAGTCGGTTCGATAATCACATCTCTATGTGCATTATCTATGTACCTAACTCGGTAAACGAGAACTACCGATATTTATCTGATAAATACTCGTTAGCTACATATTAATCTAAACGGATCATCGAGGTCCTAGTTCGATGATCCTACGATTAAGAACAAGTTTAGATCAAGTCCTATGAGCTAGATTCTCATTATCATAACACCTTATGATATCTAGTTCGTAACTTAATCGAGGATCTGCCTTTATGTATATATAAATAAATACCATAAACATAAAAGCTTGCCATAGATTCAAGAGAACAATTTCTTTAATCACTACTATAGGGATAACTATTATCGTGTCAGTAAATACTTGTGTTCAATTCATTACAAGACAATCGGGGCTAGGGCATAATTCCAACAATATCATATTTCTGCATCAAAGTATAATTAACTTCAGCTACTTATACTGAACTAATTTATCTTTAGAAAATGAAAATCAGTAAAAGATATTCATAGAGTACATTCCTTAAATGCTTATATTTCAGAAGTATGAAAAAGTGATGCACAAAAAGCATCCTGAAGAAGGATTAGAGTCATAGTCCAGCAATGGGAACTACTCTTCCCATTAAAATTAAGATTTACAAATTGCATTTTAGTCCTTGGATTTTATAGAATGAATTCGCCAAAAATTGAAATGAATTTTTATTTTGTCTTCAAGGACTGTAGTTTTCAGAGAATGTTAGTGTAAGGGAAAAGAATCAGATACAAGATATTGTGTGCCATGGTCTAAATAGTTGAATTACATGGAAGCAAGAACTTTTCTGGATACGAAATTCATTGGTGGAGAACATGGCTCAGATTATAAGTTAAATATAGATTAAACGCAGTCTTGTACTATTTATATCTTAATGTATACTAAAATGAGTATATAATAGAGATGGTTAATTGCACATACATTTTAAGATCATAATATTATGAAAATCATATCAGAGGCGTAATTAGAATAAAGACATTATAACAGTGTTACCTCTGTTCTACCACACATGATTAGACTCCTTATAAACATCTCAACCATGAGGCATCCTACACTACAAAGATCAATACCAATTATGTTATACGTGGAACCTAGCAATAGCTCAGGAACTCTATACCAAAGTGTCACTACTCAGCTAGTTAAAGTACGCTTCTTCTCAGGGTTGAAATAATTAGCCGTCCAAAATCCCCTACTTTTAGCATCCCATTTTTATCAATCAACAAATTTGATCCCTTTATATCTATGTGTTAAATACCCTATTTGTCGCAATGCTATAAGCCCGACAGTAGTAACGGCTCCATGTAGCACTTCACCTAAAGAGCTTCTGTAGGATCCATGGACACGAAGTCTCCTTTTCCAAGGTTATCAACCTTCAATCTTGACTCGACATTGATGCCCTGATTAAACATCGCAGGCCCGGCCCTGACATTTCGGGGGCCCTAAGCAAATTCACAAAATGGGGCTCTCTCTATATATAAAAATATTATTGCTACTAGTATGGTGGATTGAACTCTAGATCTCATGAAGGAAAATATACAACATTACCACTAAACTAACAATACTACTTGTTTATGATTATTTAAACCAGGTATATATATATATATATATACACACATAATACATTTAGATGATGGGTCCCCCTAAATACATCAAAAAATCAGGGGGCCTACGCGGCCGCGTCTTTCGCTTTGATACATGAGCGGCCCTGAAACATCGCTTAATGAAGTGCTGGGTATAACCATGAAGTGGACATCTGGCTAACAATATTTGAAATCTTACCCATGACTCTCCTACACTCTTGCCAATTGTCTTAGCTAAAAACTGCAAGTGCCATTTGATCCTTCATTCTCATGCTTTTGGGATAATAGCGATCAAAGAACTTGACTTGCAACTCATTGATGTTTCCCTATTTATGATATAATAATCTAGGTTGGAGACATCATTTTAGTTTTATTTGAGTAATTATTTATATATTTTTATTCGTATTTTGATATATTCTTATTTCTTGTCTTGCTTTGATGAATTATTATTTTTAGAGTATATTTGGTTTAATTTGTGTGTTAATATGGAGATTTAAAGGTATAGGGAAATTAATTAGATGTCAAATCAATTCTAAATAGATAAGGAAAGAAGATATGGAAGGAATTAAGAGATAAAAGGAAGTAGAGAAAAAGTAGGAAAGGAAAAGCTGCCAAGTAAATCTAAAATTCTGCAGCAACGTCCATTAAAGTGAATATAACTTCAAATCGGCTGGGTATTTGGATGACCAATCAAAAGTAAAAGTGTAGATCTTTACGCTGCGGTCGTTTCGATATAAAGTAGGCAAAAATTGGACCAGTAATGAAGGAGTTACGATCAGAACAAGACAACAACATTTATCCCTACTCCAATATTTTAGGAAACAAATTTGAATTGGAAAAGGAGTCCAATTACTTGCCTTCTACTACAAGATTTCGACCTAGGGTCTTCTTAACACCTATAATACACCCTTTAATCATTGTAAACATGTCATTGCCTCTCCTTTACCAGTCCTTAATATTAGTCATCATAGAAGTTATTCAAGAGAAGCAAGTTGACATTATGTATCTTTATTTTAGTTTATTTCTTTCTAATATGAACTAATTTTCCCATAGCTTGGGTTTTCCATATGTATAATCTTTGAATTCTATTTTCTTCTATCTAAGTTTGTTTGGGAAAACCTTTTTGAATTGATTCTAACTTCGTAACCATATATTTGTTTTATGTGCTTTGATATATTAACTATCTTAATCTTGATCACGTTAGAATTGTCTTAATAGTAGTTAGATGGTCACCCAAAAGGGGTGTCTAATTATTGAAACATCACATAAGCGTCTAGTGTACGGTAGTGATCCGGAAGGGCTTGCCTAACTAGATAGTCATTAGGGTTTGAGATTTATTCAATGATAATTGCGCAGGGTCCCCTTACCCAAGTCCCCTGGTAATTGTTAGGTCGCCACCTAAGTCCAACCGGAAGAGGGTTAGAAGGAATATAGAATCCTGACTACTTATCTAAGAGCTTTAATCACCCTTATTAACTAGTAGAAGAAATAGAATGATTAGTGAATACTAGCAAAACCTGAGCTATACTCTCTCATCTTATTCTTACATCTTTTAATTAATTGTCTTTAGTTTAATTAATCATTCTCTCCTCAATCAATCATACTTACTTTCATTGTCTTTAAATTGAGTAACTATTTATTACTACGCTTTTCTGTTAATCCATTCGTATAACACACAACTCTCTGAGAACGAATCAGTACTAAACATTAAAACTTGCGTACGACTTGTGATACTTGTAGTGAGTACCATGTTTAGGCTAGGGTGTTAGTTGCATCTTATTTTATCGTTATTTTATCACACCTAGGCGACACCACTCGTCCTATGACATAATCGAATCTGATGGTTGACTATCGAACCATTCACTAGCACCTTTGGTCAAGAAAAACGGAAACATGAAGTAATACAGCTGCTCACGTGTAATGCCTTAAGTAGTGTAGGTATTGAAAATCTGCATAAACTTCTGAGTCGACCTCAATGGATCTTGTTGTGCTTCACCACTATAGTGTCCAAAGCTCATGAATTGACTCAATTACCCTGATCAGACTTGAATGTTGCAGCTTGGATCACTAGAGAGAGAATTCCTAAAGGTTGTACTCGAAAAGGAGCTCCTTGACCAGGAAGACCTTGTTCGCGGCATTGAATGTTCTGTGTATTTCCTCCTTATGGCACCCCATATGGTGGTACTACCTGGGGGATTGGATGTTGATGATTGTTTTCACCAAGTGGTACCTCATCTTCTCGTTGGTTCACATGCTCACCCTCTTCTCTCACCAACAGATCTACTACTCCAGACATTGTTTCGTTCTTCCTCTGCTATATCTCTTGGTTGTTTCTAAGCTCAGATTAATTTCTGGGATCCAAGAGCATATACCAATACCTAGGAAGCCTGAAAGAGACAAAAACAAAATAAAAAACAAGCGTAAAAGTGAAACAAATAAAAACTACTATACTAAAACTAAACAAAAAACTAAATAAAAAATACGTAGTAGTGGTGGAACCGAAAACTTGAGTAAATGGTTTATCTTAGGAATCTTACAAAATCACCTGAAAGCTAGCCAAAAAAGTTACGACTTTCTGAAGTGGTCTTTACAAGGATATCATATATTTCCTTGGCTGCCAAGTAACCAATTCCTGAAATGAGATATAATCAAATAACTAATTAATGGTCGAACGATGGGGTTAAATCCCAAACACATGTCAACAAACGCTATTCTTCTGCCATCGATCTTCGTTTCTAATCAAACAAAAATTCATAGCAATCAGTACAACAACCATCAACGTCATCTTCATTCAACACATCTCCGCCATCATCAACTACTGTTTTACTCGTCCTTATCAAATCTAGCAATATCACTCATAAAAAACAAATCAAACAACATGCCTAATCAAAGACAAATAAACTGAGAGAGATTTTTTTTGATCGACGGAGGGAGATGGAAGAGTTGGTGAGTTTTTTAAATTGAAATAGTAATAAATAGGAATATGGGTATTTTAGTAACTATGCTTGTTTTTTTTTTTTTAAGTGGGCGTTATTTATTTAGTTGTAGGTAAGTGGATTACTCTCTTTATTATTAATCGAGTATTGCCTTTTATTAAAATACCTCTGATAAAGTGTTTTGATATTTTTAAATTTTCATTGAAAATATAAATTTAATATTTTGATAAGGATAATAGTGAAAAAAATAAAAAAAATATATTTTGAGATTTTAAATGGATAATAATTTTTAAACACTATTTTTAATAAATTGATACTATTATTTATAAGATATAAGCTATGCTGTAGATCTGGATTTCGCGGCCTAGGCGGTCAGGTGGGCCTAGCGCCTAGGTAGGATTACACGAGGCCTAGGCGGGATTAGACAGTTTTGAGTCATGCTTTGAAATTTTGTATATTTAGTTATATATACGTAGTAATTATAACAATTTTACTATTTAAGTCATAAATTTGTTTGACAACACTATAGTAAATATAACAATACTAAAATTTGAGTTATAATATCAATTCAAGAATTCTCGAGAATAAGAAAAATAAAAATAAGGCATACGCGACAATTTTTTACCATTAATCGGTGTCTAGGTTGTCTTCTTTTGCCATTAATCGGTGTCTAGGCGAGTTAGGCGTCTCTTCCACGACGACTAAGACGCTAGGCAAAAGTGCCTAGAATTTTTACAAGGCGTAAGCGGTTGAGGGAGGAGTTGATGCCTAGGTGGTGGCTAGGCGCGTCTAAGCAGCGATATCTACCATATAGGATATAAGAAGTATTATTTTAAACTGTGTGAAAAATTAAACAGACAAACAATTAAAAACTAGAGTAAGTGAAATAATTATGTTTGTGAGTTTTATAATAGAATTATATTTTCATAAAAAAGAAAAAGAATTATTGGCGTTAACCTCTTAAAAATATCGCCTACGAAATCTAAATTTAGTAATCGACTGTAACTATAGTAGGAGTATATGATATGGTTACATATTTTGAGAATCATTTATTAATGAGTTTTTTTTGCCTTTGGCTTTTGTTTTCAAAGTAATTGGCAATTAAGCACGCTTTGAAAAATATTTACAAGTTTAGCACCTGGGCGGAGGTCAAATTTCTGCCCCTATGATAAGGGCGGAGTCAATAAATCAGCCCTTAGTTAAAATTCGGATTAAGAAAGGGGCGGACTCCCGTTATCCGCCCCTAGTATAAATTTATAAAAAAATTATTTTAAGTAGGGGCGGCATATTGACTTGCGCCCCTAGTTCATTTAGCTGCCGCCACGAGGGCGGTAAGAAATTATCCGCCCTTTGTACAAAAAAAACTGAAATTTTTTTACCCACTTTTATCCCCCTTTATCTTCCCCAACCCTAACCAAATACCCATTTCTGAAATTTTCAACCCACCCACCCCCTCCATTGATCTTCTACAATCACAACCATCACAAATTCTTAAAGTATTTCATGAAAGAGTTGAACATCTCATATTAGAGGTAATGATTCTACCCTTTTTTCATTATTATTTACATGTATTATTAGTTAAAAAAATTAGGTTTTTGATTTATATAAGAGTAATTAATTATAGGAGTTTGCTACTTAAATTGAGTAATTTAGATTTACTATTATTTATTGTGTATGATTTTGTATTGATTATGTGATGTTTATTGGGTTTTTAGGTAAATATGAATTTCATGTGGTTATGTTTTAATGGTGGAGATATTGTTCGAAGTGGAAATGGCGTTGTTGAGTATAATGGGGGAGATTGTAATGCTTTTATGACCGGAGGTGATATTGGTCTACTTGGTTTAAAAAAAGCCGTTTGTGCGAAATGCAAGTGGAACGAAAACGAGGTTATATTCGATTTGATATGGCGATGTCCGATTTCGTCAAACCCTCCACGGTTTCATGCTTTAGTAGTAGGGGAGGACACGATAAATGCGATGATAGGTGGGGCGAAGAACGGGCAATACCATGCTATCGAGATTTATGTCGACATTAAAGATATTCGTAAATCTTAAGCGTCCACTTCTCGTGAGAAGCTTCAAAAGAAAACTTATGAGCGCGGTAATACATCCACACCTCTTGAGCCGATTCGCGAGACAATTCGCGGATATGAGGGTGAAAGTGGAAGCGATAGTGAGACCGAATCGGAGGCATCCGATGAAGAGGGTTACCATATTTCTAGCGATGAGAATGAGCAAAGTGGTAAAGACGACGATGACGATGAAGATGAAGATTGTTCTAATCCAACAAAATACAATTTTGGTCCTCTTGATATGAGCGAAAATGTTGAATGTCATGATTGGGAAAAGAGTCAACCATCTTCCATGGTGAAAGGAGTTAATCTTACGTTGGGTGAGCGATACGTTTCTAGGCGTGCTCTATTGTTGGATGTTAGTAGGTGGCACCTAAAAAATCACAAGGAGTGTAAAACGGAAAGGACGAATAATAAATACGTTACACGCGTTTGTGTACATGCTAAAGATGGGTGTGGATTTTATATTCGAGGTAGTTTTAGTCGTAGTAGTAATGAGTGGACAATTACTAGGTTAGAAGAGCATAAGTGTCATCATGGAATACTCGTGAAAAATCACCGACAATTGACTTCGGATTTTGTCAGAGATGAAATATTCGCAATGGTGAATACCGACATAGCTATGAAGATTGGATTGATACAAACTCAAATTCATAAGGACTATGGTCACTTCATTTCGTATGGTAAGGCATGGAGAGGTAAACAAAAAGTACTAGAAAAATTATTCGGAACACATGAACGTGCGTTCACGGATTTGCCGAAACTTTTGAATGCTTTACGAACCACTAACCGAGGAACAATATACGAGTTTGATTATAAAAGTGTGGTCGGTAACCGAGCTACGTTCAATATGGTTTTTTGGGCATATGGAGCTAATATGGAAGGTTTCAAACATATGATGCCCGTGGTTAGCATTGATGCCACCCATTTGTATGGGAAGTATAATGGTAAACTACTTATTGCGGTTGGGTACGATGCGAACAATCAACTATTTCCGTTAGCTTACGCGTTAGCGGATGAAGAGACGATCGAGTCGTGGTCATTCTTTTTTACGTGTTTAAGGGCGGATTTCTTGTTGCCGCCCCTAAAGTCAGTGAGTTTTTTTTTTCTGAAACTCTTGATTAAAGTAAACTTGTTTACTAATATAAGGACCTAAAGTGCAATTTTAGTAGTGTTGGGGCCTAAAGTAAACTTTTTTACTAATATAAGGACCTAAAGTGCAATTTTAGAAATATAAGGACCTAAAGTGCAATAACACGGAAATAACGTAATAACACGGAAATATCGTAATAACACGGAAATAACGTAATAACACGGAAATAGCTAGATAACACGGAAATAGCTAAATAATACGGAAATATCTAAATAAAACAGAAATGACTAATCACGAGTATTCCCACGTCTCCTTCTAGATGGTCGACTCGTGGCACGATCTTGAGGTTCTGGTTCTGGTTCGGGTTGAATTTGCAAGCCGGCTATTTGTCCAATCAGTTCTTGCTCCCCTGCATATTCAAGCATAAGTGACATGTGTGCTCTCATATCGTTAAGAGTGACTCCCGGCTGGGCGACAAGATATGCCCCGTTAATAGTGGCTTGACGCTGTCATTATACCAACAAATCAATACATACCAAAAAAACAATTACGAAAAAATATATTAAGATTTTTACCAGTTTGTTAAGCTGCGATCCTCGAGGATGGTACTCTCCTTCTTCACCAGCTAAGTTTCGAGCTATAGGAGAGGCAATATATATTCGACTATGTTCACGATACCATCCTTCGTAATCCGGACTACACGCAACTCCCTCGACTAAATCTTGAAGCCTAAACTGTAGCCTATTAGTCCATAGTCGAATTTCCGCATCGTACTTAACTCTCCAATTCTCGCCCAATCTCCCTGTTCGATCCATTGTCGTATGATACTTATCTTGATCTTGATCGATAGGTTCAGGAATACCTTGAACATACCCGAATTGCCTCAAGACTCGATCGGGCCGGTACCACTCAATGTTGTTAAAATGGATGAGAGGCACAACACATAAGTACTCCTCGCACCATTCTAGACATCTTTCGGTAACAAAATCCTTACGAACACCCTCGTAGGGCCTCCAATCAACCTAATCGTATTAAACATAATTATTATACATATGTAGCTATGCAACTAATACCAAAATACCAACCTGATTTGGTTCTTGAGCGTCCAATTCGTCTCGGTAAATTCTCAAGGTCCTACCGCAACTATTCGCCCACGATTTAGCTCCGTTCCAACTACCAAAAAAAAATTAGTAACACATTAACATTACCAATAACTATAAACAGGTAACCTAATGTCTCGTGGTGGGCCCATATCCGTCAAGTATAGGATAGTGTCTTAGTCGAGGTCTACAATGTAAGTAATCCCAACACCATATCTATTTAATAAATAAAAAGTCAATTAATAATATAAAACATTACGAGAATTAAAATTAAAATAAATACCTGTAAAAGTAGACCACACCCCTTTAGTGTTCCAAAATCTCCCTCACCAGCATGACAAAGACCACTGTATAAATATGAAAGTGTGGCCGAACCCCAACTATATTTCCCAGTCTCCTTCAAATCAGTCATCAGTGGGAGATAGATACGCGGCACGGTATTTTGTTTCCCAGATGGAAAAAGAAAAGTCTCTATTACGTACATAATATAACCACACGCGTAGTGTCGAAAATCATCGTCAGTTGGGTTTTCTGGAAGAGCTTTGCCAAAAGTATCTCTTAACCATACGGTACTGATCACTTGACGCCCACTTGCTTCAGGTGTTGGAACGACCCCAAATACAGTCGTACAAGTCGTGTCAAAGTCAAAGTTTAATGAATCCGTAACCGCAAAACCTCGAATTGGAAGACCCAAAATCAAAGCCACGTCTCGTAATGTGATGGTCATCTCACCTACGGGCATATGAAAGGTATGCGTCTCGCGTCTCCACCTTTCAACCATCGCGGATATTAAATTGTGGTCCAACACAATCCGATCGATTTTCCTAATCTCCCCAAACCCGGCTGTTTCTACAAAAGGTACCACCCGGGGGTCCAATTTCCATGGAAAAGTGGTCATGGGTCTTATAGCGGCACCTGAATTTCACCTCTACAATCATAAAGTTAAAGAACTATTAACAACAAAGGTTAAAATAAATTATATGTTTACAAAACCAAACTTACACTTGGATCATCCCACACCGCTTGACTTTTATGGCGATGTCTCGTCTGTCTCCATAAAAGCTCGGCCCGGTTACTCGAAGAAGAAGCCATTAACCCCTATATTATGAAAATTGCACTTTAGGTCCCTATATAAATAAAATTGCATTATGGGTCCCTATTTTAAGCAAATTAACCTATTTGTCCCTTATTGTAAACAAATTGAACTTTAGGTCCCTATATAAATAAAATTGCATTATAGGTCCCTATTTTGAAAGTAAATTGTACAATTGGTCCATAATTTGTACGCAATTTGCACTATAGGTCCCTAATTAATCACAAATTGCACTATAAGTCCCTAAATTTAGCAAATTGCATTATATGCCACTACACAAGTAAAATTGCAAAAAATGTTCCTATATTAACCAATTGCACTATGGTCCCTATAATTTAAACAACATGCAATAAAACCCCCTAAATTTAGATAATTAAACAATAGGACCCTAACTTAAATTAATTTTACAATAGGTCATTCTAAAATCCGAATTACACTATGGATTATATTGAAAAAATTGCACTATAGGTCCTTATATTCAGCAAAATTTTAAAAAAAACCCAAAAGAAAAAATTATAAAACCTAACCTTTGAATTTAGGATATTTTAATGATAGATAGAGATGTAGAGATGGTGGAGATGCTTCCACTATAGGATGACGGCGGCAGCGGTTCGGCGGCAGCGCAGGAGGGCGGAGGAGGGCGGAGGAGGAGAGGGGTTGATGATTTTTCGAAATGGGTTATATCAGATGCTCGTTAATGACATAAACAATAGGGGCGGAAACCCGAAATCCGCCCCCTTAATTTATATTTTTTGTGCTAAGGGCGGATAATTTCTTACCGCCCTCGTGGCGGCAGCTAAATGAACTAGGGGCGCAACTCAATATGCCGCCCCTACTTAAAATTGATTTTTTTTAAAATTTATACTAGGGGCGGATAACGGGAGTCCGCCCCTTTCTTAATCCGAATTTTAACTAAGGGCTGATTTATTGACTCCGTCCTTATTATAGGGGCGGAAATTTGACCTCCGCCCAGGTGCTAAAGTTGTAAATATTTTTCAAAGCGTGCTTAATTGCCAATTACTTTGAAAACGAAAGCCAAAGACAAAAAAAACTCTTTATTAATGCATATGTCTGTTTTTCCCATTAATGATCTTTTACTTAGGTTAGTTAAAAAATATAGGTTTGTTGACTAATTAATATCACTAATACAGCGAGTAGTATATTTTTCTTTTTAAAGAATTTGTTCGTCGTAAATACACACATTTCCCTCACAAAATCTCAATGAATCCTTTATTGCAATTCACTGTCTACTAGGATATACTATTAATGCTCATTATATAGTATTATACTCCATATTCTTATTTTAATCAACAATACTTTCTTATTTTTTTTTTTGGGTCGGGTAAACGGTTGTATTAAAATATCAAAACTGTACACTATACATGGGTGTTACCTACCTAGGCTCGAAAGCTTAAGGTAGCAACAAGGAATATAAAAAAACAACTACCTCATATTATACTAATACAAGCTAGCCTTCCACTCACATCCAAAAAAGAATGCCGAGGAAACAAGGAAAATAAGATTGAATAAACACACCATTTAATTTCCTTGGTTACTATTTCTCTAGTCTTGGAAGCACCTCTCATGGCTAGGTGATTACAACCACATGCAAATATATTACTCCACCCATCATTCTTAATTATTCATTGTGTGTTTTATATTTATAACCATTTACATTATTAAAATATCTCATAATTATAAATACTATAAAAATATCGACATATAATATTTATGATGTTCGTTATTTAATTATATGTGAATTAAAATTAGAAAAAAAATGAATATCATAAAGTATATCGCCCGTCCAAAAAAAATAAAAAATAAAGTATATCGTGATTTAATTAGACACAAATTAAATTAGCTCGGCAAATAAAAATCAAGATCTATCGTGATTTGGCTGAAGTGAATTTGAATTAGATCGGGAAATAAATAATAATTGTAATCCTGAAATATTTGTGACCAATACGATGACTTGACACATATAATTTATTCTAGATTTTTGTCACTCTTTTATCGTCCTTTTCGAAAAATAAACCCTCACTCACTTTTTCCTCTCTCGGGCAAATCGAAATAATTAATCTTGGATTCTTGTCAGCAGAGTTTCTAGATTTCTAGGGCTTCGATTGTTATGAGCTGAAGCCAATTCGATTGTTACGAAACGATGTCGTCGTCTGAAACAGTGACACCATTCGATGAACAGCTGAAGGAAGCTGGGAACAAGCTTCTTCAACCTCCTTCTGATGTTGATGAGCTTCTCTCTTTGCTCGACGTAAGTGTTTTTTTCGTTGATTTAGCTTCTCCTTTTTATTGGTATATTTAAAATTAAGGTGAATTTTGTTGAATTAAGTCTTTTTCATAAGGATTAATTATAAATTCTGTAGTAGCTCAATTTCTTGCGACCAAGCTGTAAAAGTTGGGGTTTTGTTTGATAGATTCGAAGTGCGTCTTACATGATGTTTTGTGCCCTAGCAAAGCCCTATAATTATATATAAATAGGCGTAATTTAGTTTTAGTAGTGGGATTTGCTCTTGCAAGAGGCTGTAAAGTTAGGGTTTTGTGATATAGACTACAAACGGCCATAAAAATTGGGGGATTTGTGTATCCCATGCTGTGTTTTGTGCCTAATGTGTCCTTTAGCTCATACATCTAATAGCCCCTGTGTTTCGGATCCAGGAAGAAAATATAAATGGTTATGTTACATTAACTGTTAATTAAGAAGTAGTGAAATTTAGGCACCTAGATCCTGAATTTGATATACCTTAAGGCTTCTGTATATCTCTTGCTTATTTTGGGTTTGCTTTCTTTTTAAAGAAAATTGAGCGTTCTCTATGCAAAGTGGATCAATCACCTGCTCATTCAACACTCACTGCACTATCTTCCATGATCAATGCATTAATAGCTGAAGATCTGTTCAAGCATCAGGATATTGATGTAAAAGTATCAGTTGCTTCTTGCATAAGTGAATTAACTAGAATTACTGCACCAGAGGCTCCATATGATGATGATAAGATGAAGGTATTTTTAACTTTTACTTCACTTACGCTTCTTTTTTTATTACCCAAAACACTGTAATGGTTAAAAATTGTTGATTTTACAGGATGTGTTTCAGTTGATTGTGTTAGCTCTTGAGCAGTTATCAGATAAGTCCAGTAGATCATTCAATAAGAGGGTCTCGATTCTCGAAACAGTTGCTAGAATCAGATCATGTGTTGTTATGTTGGATCTAGAATGTGATGGGCTTATACTAGAGATGTTCCGGAACTTCTTAAACTCTATAAGGTATTGATGTATTTAAGAAAACATGTCTGTTTTGGAGAACTAAATCATGTTATATCTGTTAATTTTACAGAGATTATCATCAAGAAAAGATTTTCACATGTATGGGGACGATTATGAGCTTGGTACTGGATGAAAGTGAAGATATTTCTATCGAATTGCTCAACACATTACTGTGTGTTGTGAAAAAGGACAATCAGGTCTTTTCCTTTGTTTATGAGTTATAGAATTTGAAACACAAACATAATTTTTAAACGTTTGTTTTATATGTTTTAGGAAGTTTCACCTAGTGCGAGAAGATTGGTGGAAAATGTATTTAAGAAAAGTGCGGACAAGCTGATACCTTATCTGAGACGAGCAATAAAATCGATGAACATAAGTTTAGATGATTATGATAGTAACATTCTTACTTCTTTAGCTGAAGGAACTTCTGGACATAATCATAATAATAATAATAATTCCTCCAGAGAGCAGCTGGTAAGTTTCATCCAATTCTAAAAGTGTCTTAACTATGTTGCTCTAAATTAAAATTACTGTTTTTGGGGTTTCAGGAATCTAAAACAGAGGTGGACCCTGCTGTGAATAGATCTCCTGAGTTGACAAAGAGTAAAGAGATTATTGAGGAGAAGAAAGAAGAGACTTCAGTAGAGGTTGAATGTTTGGAGAAAGAAGATAAGACAAATATGGATGAAGTGGAAATGGAAGTAGAACCACCTAAGATTGGAATTAATGATTCAGATGTTTCATGTGTTGATGCTAAGGAAGAGATTGCTAAGGAAAGTCCTGAGAAAGAAGTTGAGAAACCAATAGAGGAAGAGATAGTAGCATCTCATGAAGTGATTACTGTTTCAACAGTTTCTCCTGATACCACTAACAAAGAGGAGATCACATCTAAAAATGGTGATGGTGATGTAGAGGCAAAGGCTGAAGAGCAGGTAGGTATGGAAATAGATGAGGATAAGGATGATTCATCAGTAAAGAAAAAGGAGGAGGATGGGTCCCACGAGGGTGCAAGTGTTGCATCTCCATTGGCTAATGGGAGCCCTCTATCTCTCCCTGGGAATAAAGATGAGAGTAGTCCAAAGAAGATTGAGGAAGAGGCTCAGGAAGTAGTAGTGACTGAGATGGAATCTAAAGCTAAACCACGAAGGCTTACAGTTAAAATAGCTAATCGTGAGAATACTAGTAACAAAGACAAGGTTGATGATGATACATCTAATAATAATAATGCTGATGTCTTAACTAGTGAGTCTCAGATGCAGCCAGAGCCAGTAATTGTTAATGAAGCGGATGCGAAAAAGGAGGCTGAGAAAGAAGAAGATAAGGCCCACCATGTTGAAGCAAATTCTGAATCTTTATCTCCAAGTAAGGCCAATTCTAATTCTAATCAGAATACTCCCACAGAGAAATTGATTCAGGAAGAGATTCCATGTCCTGAAACAGAGAGTAAGTTGGAAGCAGAACCCGAACCCCCAAAAGCTGCTTCTCATGAGATTGCCAACAAAGAGATAGTTACAGGTGGCACTACAAGTGACACCGAGGGCAAAACTCAAGAGCATTCACCTATGAAAATGGATGCACAGGTTAATGATCAAGATGTTTCCTCGGTGAAGAAACACGAGGAGGAAGAGAAAGAGAAAGATACCAAAGACAGTGGGGCCCACGAGGAGGAGAAGGAGGCAAAAGAGAGTGTAATTCAGGAAGAGGTACCATCTCTTGAAGTTGTCACTACCAAGGCACCTGAACAAACAAAAGATGACTCAGAAGCAAAGCACGCAGATGCAAAACTTGCCTCACCATCTCAGAGTAAAGACATCCCTAACGAGAGCTCAAAGAAGAAAGAGAAAGAGAAAGAGAAAGAGAGCTTGATTAAAGAAGTGGTACCAAGTCTTGAAGTCATAACTGACAAGCCATCTGAAAAAACAAGTGATGATTCAGAAGCAAAGGCACAAAAGAAGGAGGATACAAAGGTTGCTACTAGTGAGAGTCCAAAGAAGAATGAAAGCTTGGTACCATGTCCTCAAGTCAGGACTAAAAAAGCATCTAAAAGAACAAACGATTCAGAACCAAAACCCCTTTTAAAGAATCTTGCTGAAGAGAGCTCTGTAATCGTATCTAACAAGGCAAATGAAAAAACAAGCGACTCATCAGAAGCAAAGCCTCATAAACGCTCAGTCAAATTCTTCTTCTCACCTGACACTAGTACTAACAAAGACAAGAAAATAGATACAAGTGTTGAAGATAAAGATAAAGATACCAAGAAAAAGGAAGATGATGGTTCTGACAAGGCAAAGAAGCATAAATGTGAAGATAATAGTGATAATAATAGTGAAGGAAGCAGTGCTAATGAGAGTCCTCCTCCTATTAAGCGTACAAAGAAGAAACAAACCCCAGTTACTAATAAGTCATCATCACCATCTCAAAAGCGTACTGGTAGAAAACCTTCTCGCAAAACTACTATTATCAAAGAAAAGACTCCATCTAAAACCGATGATGATGAGGTGGCATCAAGTGATACAGAACCAAAACCTCAAAAACACTCTGGAGGTATCAAAAATGTTGCTAAACTTAACCAGGAAGATAAATCTTCATCCAAGAAAAAAGCTGATATCAAAGTAATAATTCTCACTTTTCTTGACCTTATCTAAATCACTATTTTACTCTTAAGCTAACTAATTTGCTTCTTTTCCATTTATAGGAGGCAGTTTCTTCACCCAAGTCTCGCACAAAATCTATTATCAAGGATGAAGATGAAATTCGTACAAAGAGAAAGCGTACTCCTAGCAAGGAAAAAGTAAGTGTTTCTCTTTGGTATTTTTGATACTCTCATGTTAGAATATCAAGTTGGATTATGAATTGATTATTGTATTGTCATGTCTTGTCAGAAACGTGTGAAAACTGAGAACATGAGATATGGCGAGAATTTGGTTAATGCCATGATTAAAGTTTGGTGGCCTGCTGATGAGATGTAAGTATTTTTTCTTGTATATAGTAATTCATAAAATGGTTAATTCTATTTGTTTTATATACAGGTATTATGTGGGTCATATTGAGTCTTTTGATTCTATAAAGAGGAAGCATAAGGTAAAGTTCATTCCTTAATCCAAAAGAAATAAAAACAGTTGATATTAATTAGCGATATACTATGATGAACCAGGTGTCATATACTGATGGAGATATAGAGATACTAAATCTCAGGAAAGAAAAGTGGGATTTTGTTAATGATGATTCTTCACTCGATTTGGTGTGTGCCTAACTTTGTGTACTGTTATTATTATTACATATTCTGTTTCATCTTTTTGCTAATATATTATCTCTTTCACAGGAGCCTGAAGCTGACCCTGCAACAAACGATTCTTCTTCTGATATGTATGTATTTTCTTTTCCTAATCTCACTTTACTTGTAACGTAAATTGGTAAAACTTCGTATTTTTTGGAAACTAGGCATCAGTTTAAACATCTTTATATGAAACAAAATAATTATATTGGACATTCATTTTAAAAAAATATAGTGAATTGAGTTTATTTATATGGAAAATTATGTATTTGATGTTTTGATGTATATTGTTTTCCTGGTACCAGTCAAAAGAATAAGAAAGCTAAAAAATCTTCCAACTTATCAGAAGAGGTTACACCAAAACGGTGAGTATGCATGCTTTTATAATTATATTTTGATAACAAATAAAGTTAAATAATAATTTGTTACAGTGGCTCATCTTCTTCCTCCAGTAAAGGAAAAGGCGGGTCTTCAAATAGTGGTAAGAAGTCAAAGGATGGGGATAAAGTGGACCCACCAAAATCAGGTGGTGGGACCTCAGAATCTGACAATGAATCTTCTGACGATGAACTTGGAAAGAAGTTTAAATCTGTTTATCAAAGGACTTCTAAATTAGTTGGAAAATTCAAGGGTAAATCTACTACACCAAAGACAGGAGGGGCTAATAAGTCAAAAAACAAAAGCTCTCAAAGTGGAGGATCTAAAGGTAAATCTAGTTCAGCAAAAGGGAAAGATAGCAGTGAGGATAGTAGTGAAAAGGAAGAAAAACTCAAGGACATGGTGAAAATTTCAGAAGGTGCAAAGCGTAAATTATCTGAAGAACGTGACAGCGCTAAAGGTAGTAGTAAGAAGCGAAAGAGTAATGCGTAAATTATCTTTTGGAAATGTTTGACTAAATAATTTGAGATTTATTGTATTGTTTTAATTAGAGTTATTTGGTAGTATTTGCCAAGAATTGAAGTAGGAATTTGGTATGTAACATGATACATTAATACTTTGCTGCATATTTATTGCAAATGTGGTATGGCATGGGACCCTAGGTTGACCCTGCCCAGATAATATCATACCAGACTTTCGACTTGTATTGTTTCAGCAATTCCTCTTATTTATATGTCTTATGAATGTGTAGAAGCAATACTAAGAAATCTTTGCTCTAGGTTAGTGCTAATGTGGTTTTTAGTTTTAAAATTTTGGTTTATATAGTAATTATAGCATTTTTAAATAATTTAGTTTTAATTATAGGATGAAAGTGGTATTGGAAAACATCAGGAACTTGCTTATACATGTAGGAAAAGTAATTCTAATTTTTTAACCAATTGCCCACAGAGTGTCTTATTTTCTTCCTTTATGTCAAAAGTTATGATTTATTTGTTATTCTTTCTTTGATCTTCAAAATTGCTATTTTTTTTTACACTGACACAGACAGATAGAAAAAATTATTACAACTATTGTTACGTCAAACTGACACATAAAACTTTGATAACGTGATTATGCAACTGCATTCACACCGGACTTCGAAACAAGGAGTTCCATATAAAGCTAGCGACTGAGCTTGATCTTTCCTATGCTGAGATCCTAGAGGAAGGCAAACCATTCATCGTTTCGATGTTGAAAATATGTTGATCGGGGTAGGGAAAGAGCGAGAACACGCAACAATGAAGAAAGTTGTAAGAAGGACAATGCACGGGCATGACATAAGGAGATAAAGACAGAGAAGCAAGGATGTGGGTCACGATACTAACGAGTTTCATTGCTGCTCACCGAGATAAAGACAGAGAAGCAAGGATGTGGGCAGTGTTCTGTCGTTCCCTTACACTATTCGAGGTTTTAATGGGCAGACTGTGACTCTTGAGTTATGTCAATCTACCGCTACTGATAGGTACCTTAGAAACCTGTCATCATTTGAAAACAAATTTAGTAGTCGTGGATTGTAGGTCCGCATACCATGCCATTGTGGGGAGGAACACTCTCGATCAATACAACTAGAGCTATTACAACCTCACAATTAAGTTCACCATCGATGAAAAAGGTGGTTATCTTACAAGGCAACCAAGCCCAAGACAAGGAGTGCTACATTAACTCCCTTGCGGGACCAAATATTTTTGTAATAACAATACAAAGGGAGAAGGGACGAGTTCTTAGCACGGAAAAAATCGTTAAAGATGTCAAAGAAAGAAAACAAGGAATCCCCAGGGTAGATAATCTGAACCATTCGTTCTAAATTCATGATAGAATTCATGTCGACTAGCCAAAACCATGAACACGTGAGTTTCACTTATGAGCTAAGGAGATTTCACTTAATTTAGAGCAATAATCACAAATACTAAAACCCATTAAAGGAGAAGGAATCTGGATTCATGTACTACAATTAGGAAAAGCCGCCTGTATCCATATAAATTACACTCTTTTGCCTCACTAGGAGATCTTTTAACAAGGTAATGGTGACCCATAACATTATATGGGCTTTAATACGTAATAAAAAAGCCTATAGTCATTACATCTATGTTCACTAAGTCCTACTAAGCATAGCTATAAAATAAAACTGTGTCTGCATTTTGATCTTGTTTTGTTATTTGCGTGTCTTGTTTTCATGCTTATATGTACTTGGGAAAAGTCTCGATTCAGTCCCTCAGATAAGTTATCGATCCCATCGGGCTAGGCCTACGAGGTCACCGCTGGCAAATCTTGATTCAACCCTCTTGCAGGGAGTCGAGTCCAAGGAAGTGAGACCTAAGTGGTTGCTAGGGTAAACCTTGATTTACCCCCCTCTCCCTGCAATGTAGACCGAGTCTAGTGATAGGCCTAAGGGGCCACTCTGGTAAAACCTTTATTAAATTCTCCATGCGGGTTATCGGGTCTAGTGATAGGCCTGAGGGGTTACTTTGGTAAAACCTCAATTAAATCCTATAGACATGTTATCGAGTCCAATAATAGGCCTAAATGGTCACTCTAGTCAAACCTTGGTTAATTCCTCTACACGGGTTATCGAGTCTAGTGACATACCTAAGGGTTCAATCGAGTAAAACTTCGATCCAATCCCTTAGAAGAGTTACTGAGTATACATGGTTCCATCTAAGTGATACCTCAACCTAAATCCTATTAAGGTTAAACGCGGTCATAAGTAAAACCTCGATCAATCTTTCAAAAAGGTTATTGAGTACGCAGGGTTTCATCCACATGAAACCTCGAACTAAAACCTATTAAGGTTAAACATGTTCATAAGGAAACCCGCGATTCAACCCCTTAGAAGGTTTATCATGTACACATGGTTTCATTTACACGAAACCTCAACCTAAAACCTATTAAGGTTAAACTCAATCTTAAGGAAACCTTCAATTCAATCCATTATAAGAACTTATCGAGTACATAGGGGTCATCTACATGAAACCTCGGATAAAACCTATTAGGCTAAATTGGTCATTTGGAAAACCGCGATTCAATCCCTCAAAAGGCTTATCGAGTACATAGGGTTTCATCTACATAAAACGTCGAACTAAAACCTAATAAGGTTAAACATGGTCGTAAAGAAAACCTCTTTCAATCCCTCAGAAGGGTTAGCGAGTACACATGGTTTCATCTACATGAAACCTCATCCTAAAGCCTATTATGATTAAACTCGGTCATCGAGAAAACCTCGATTCAATCCCTTGAAATGGTTGTCAAATACACAGGGTTTCATTTACATGAAACTCGACCTAAAACCTATTAAGCATAAACACGATCATAAGGAAACCCTCGATTAAATTCCTTGGAAGGGTAATCGAGTACACATGGTTTTAACTACATGAAACCTCAACATAAAGCCTATTAAGATTAAACACTGATGTCTCCTCATTTGTGATAGATTAATGTTAAGATGAGACATCATTTTTAGTGATTTAGAAGTCAATAATGTCGATTTTCTTGAGTTTTAGTGCACTTTCCTATTTTGAGTCTTGATTTAGTAAAATAATATTTTTAGAGCATATTGGGTTTAATTGTTTATTTAGTGTGTAGCTTTAAAGATAATTATGGAGCTTAATTAGAGTCCAAGTCAAAGATTACAACTTATGGAAAGAGATTTGCATGGTAATTGGAGATAAGGAAACAAAAGCTAAAAAGATGGAAAAGGAAAAGCTGCCTAATCTAGGATTCTGCAGTAAACGCTAAAGATGTGCGATTTTACCCAAGAAATAGGCCGATTTTGGTAATTTTCTTTCATAGGGACAGAGATAATTCTGTTGCGATTCTTTTGGTATCTTATGGAGCTCAAACCGACCAATAACGAAGAAGATATGCTCAAAACGGTCCAGCAGTGTTTATCTTTATTTCCATACGAATTTGAGTTGGCCTAGAAGTCCAATACCTTACCTCTTCCTCAAGAAAACGAATTAGGTCTTCTAAACACCTATAAATACACCCTTATATCACTTGTAAATCATCCTTGCCTCGTAGTATTTAGTTCTTAAGGTTTTATTCTTCCAGTTTATTGTAGAGAACAAGATGATGTCTTTTGTAATTTCTTTTAGTTTATTTCCTTCAGGTATGAACTAAACTCCACATAGCTTGGGTTTTGCATAATGTATAATCTATGAATTCTAATTCTTCTATCTAAGTTTCTTTGGGAATTATATGTTTTAATTTGATATTAGCTACTTACTTAATATTTGTTTATGTGTTTTGATTTATTGTCTTTCCTAGAACTGATCACTTTAGGATTGTTTTAATAGTAGTTAGATGGTCTCCTTGACAGGGTGTTTAACTATTGAACCACCACATAATGTCTAGTGTCGATATTAGTTCTGACAAAACATGATTCTAACTAGATAGTCATTAGGGTTTGTTTTAATCACCATATCACCAATGATTGCAGTATTTGCTTAGGGCCTTAGTAGCGTTTGATAACCCTATTTGAAATCGCTTCTTGGTTGTGCCGTAGCCCCCTTAGTCGCTCTCAAGGTCTAAGATATGGGAATTTAGAATCCTGACTAAGTATACCAAGAGATAGTATTCTCCCTTATTAACTAGATTTATATATAGAATTAGAAGGATTAGTGCATACTAGCAAAACCTGAGCTATACTTCTCATCTCATATTCTTATCTTTTATTTTATTGTCTTTATTTTATTAGTTTAATTTGCTATTTTCGAAATCTGTTCCCTTTAATTTACTGTCTTCTAATAATTTACTTTTACTCGTAATTTCTACTCACGCGATTAACACACTTAAGTCCCTAAGAACGAACTCTACTTATCATTAAAACTTGCATACGTCCTGTAATACTTGCAGTACTGTGCCTGTCTAGGGTGAGAGTGCGTAGTTTCTTGGCTTAATTTTATCTTATTTTCATCACACCCTAGGCACCACCAAACACGCTCATAAGGTAAACCTTGATTCAATCCCTCAAAAGGGTCATCGTGTCACATGGTTTCATCTGCATGAAACCTCAACCTAAAACCTATTAAGTTTAAACACGATCTCAAGGAAACCTCGATTGAAACCTTATAAGGCTTATCGAGTACATAGGGGGTCATCTATATGAAACCTCGACCTAAAACCTATTAAGGCTAAATAGTTCATTAGGGAAACCTCAATATAATCCCTCAAAAGGTCTATCGAGTACGTACGGTTTCATCTACATGAAACCTCGACCTAAAACCTATTAAGTTTAACATGGTCGTAGAGAAAACCTCTTTCATTCCATCAGAATAGTTATTGAGTACACATGGTTTCATCTACATGAAACCTCAACCTAAATCCTATTATGGTTAAACACGATCATTAAGAAAATCCTAATTCAACCGCTTGAAAAGGTTAACGAATACACATGGTTTCATCTATATAAAACCTCAACCTAAAACCTATTAAGGTTAATCATAAGGAAACCCCTGATTCAATCCCTCGGAAGGGTTATCGAGTCCATATGATTTTATCTACATGAAATCTCGACATAAAACTTATTAAGGTTAAACACATTCATAATCAAAACCTCGATTCAATCCCTTTAGAAGAGTCGTCATGTACACATGGTTTCATCTACATGAAACCTTGACCTATAACCTATTAAGGTTAAAAAATATCTTAAGAAAACCCTCAATTCAATCCCTTATAAGGCTTATTGAGTACATAGGGGGTCACCTACATGAAACCTTAACCTAAAACCTATTAAGGCTAAATCGGTCATTAGGAAAACCTCATTAATCCCTCAAAAGAGTTATCGAGTACATATAATTTAATCTACATGAAACCTTGAACTAAAACCTACTAAGTTTAAACATGGTCGTAAAGAAAACCTCTTTCAATCCCTCAGAAGGGTTATGGTTTCATATACATAAAACCTCAACCTAAAGCCTATTATGCTTAAACACGGTCATAAAAAAACCCTGATTCAATCTCTTGAAGAGGTTAGCGAGTACACATTGTTTCATCTACATGAAACCTTGACCGAAAACCTATTAAGGTTAAACACAATCATAAGAAAAAACCCCTGCTTCAATCACTCAGAAGGGTTTTCAAGTACACATGGTTTTATCTACATGAAACCTCGATATAAAACCTATTAAAGTTAACACAGTCATACTAAAAACCTCGATTCAATTCTTTAGAAAGGTTATCGATCATACAAGTTTCCATCAACATTGAACCTCGACCTAAACTTATAACAATTAACATGGTCATAATTTTAAAAACTCTGAGGGGTTATCAAGCACAAAGGGTCCCTCAACATGGAACCTCGATCGGAACTTATGATGCTTTAAAAGGTTATTTTCAAAACCGGTCTTGATTCAATCCTTTATAAAGATTACCAAGCACTTGGACTTTGTTTCTTTGTTATTACGTTATTTTTGGACTTTAAAACATGAAATGGGTTATCCTGACTTTGAAAAAAAAAAGAAATTTCCTTATGTTGAATTGAGTTTTGAAAAACACGACACAAACTATGTTTAGATGATTTATAAATATAATTATAAATTTATACTTAGTATATATAGAAACGACTAAAAAGGTATAAATAGAGGCTATGATTTAGTTATGGATAAAATTATATTACAACCAACGATCCATATTTATCCATAGCTAAATTTATTTTTTAGAAAATGCCCTTACTATATGTAGCCTTGCTTTACACTAACAAAACCATCATAAAAATTCTTTCAGTAAAAAGGAAAAAAATTTGATAAAAAATGGTGATTTACTATGGGATATTGGAGACAAACTTAGTGGCCTATAGAGAACATGTGACTAGGTTTTCAAAGATACCATCACCCAATCTTATGGGTTTCCAAATACTAAAACACCCTCAAATAAAACCAAAAATCATATAAAGACACAAAATAAGTGAAATTAAATATGAATCACCAAATTAGAGAGTCATGAGCATCAACTCACTGAGTATCGAGTATCGATACTTTCCAGCTCCAACCACCACCACAACCCACCGACCACTACCAGTGCCGCCAGAGATTTTACTGAGTGCTTGAAAATTTTACAGAGTGCTTAGAAATTTTACTGAGTGCTCGGAAAATTAATTGAGTAATCAGAGTTTTTACTGAGTGTTTGGGGAAATTCAATGAGTCTTGGGAAAAAATCACGGAGTATCTGGGAATTTCACTGAGTATTGAAAAAAAACCGAGTATCTGCGAATTTCACTAAGTATAGGGGAAAACACTAAATATATTGAGTAAATTTCTTGAGTATGATCCAGAACATTGAGTTTTAGCGAGAAACTGCTTAGTAGACTTGGAAATTTTAAATTAAACAAAGAAATAAAGGAAACAAAAATTATAATTTATATTTTTATACTAAAAAAAATTACATCATTTGAATAATAAATGCTAATATTCGAACAATAAAAATAAAAACACACACTCCTTTTGTCCACACAAACTGAAAAAGAAAACAAAAAAGTAAACATCAAGAAAAAAAATGAAAGCTGCTAGCTTCCCTTCTCCTTCGCAGCTCCATGGACAAACGAAGATGGCCTCCCTTCTCTTTTGCAACTTTATGGATGGACATTTTAAACTTCAACATTGAAGATTTTACAGCTTCCATGGCCACACCGAAGCTGCTCAGTCCCCCCGGTACTCACGTCAGAGCTTGAACCAGAGCTACAAACAACCATGGAGTCAACAGATTGGAGTTGCTGATGATGTTGGAGGTGCTACGAAGCAGATCTTCTTCTTACATGCTGCTGATTTTGAAGCTACAGACCAAACCAAGCTATCAGAGCAGCACTCCTTTTGAAGCCATTAACTCCAGTTTGCCTTAACTCCGTTCGAAGATATTAACTCTGTATGAAGCCAACACCCATCTCCACCGAACTGTGCACGAAATCGTAGGAGCTATTCCATGGCTTCTTCTTCTCACGAACTCGATGAATCTGCTGGAGCTCTTTAATGGAGGTTGAAACGAGTAGATCCATAGATCTGGGAAGTGGCTGCTACTGGGTAAAAATATCGTGTGCTATTGAGCTCGAACAAAGGTTGTTGTTGCTTGAAGGTATGTTACGGAAATCTGCTCGTCTTCGATGGATGTTGGAAAATGGCTTCCGAAAAAGCTTTGGAAACTTTTGGGATGGAGAAGTAAATAAGAGGATGTATTGTGAATGAGGATAGAGGAGAAGAAATGATAGGAAATGAGAGAAAATGCTGTGGAATTATGCGTGAGTGGAGAGGAGAGGGGAGAGAAGAGAGAGTAGGGAGGAGTGATTTTAGCGTTAAAAATAATATTAAGAATGATTTAATATATATAGTAAAGAATGGGTAGGAGGATTTTGAGAAAATTTGTGTTACTCATTTACTTCTCCATGGAAAACGAGCAGATTTCCGTAAATCTACAACTACTGAGCCTGAGGAAGTAAAAGTTAACTTTAAGAGAAATATCCTTTAATAGTTGACAGTCGATTAACTAATTTTGGAAGCGAAGATAAAAAAGCCTCCTGCAAAAAATAAAAAAAAAAAAAAATTAATTTCATGTCGTTGGTCATTCACTGCTTTATTTTTGATTAATGGGTGATTTTTATTACTAATATTAGATTGGTGTACGGTTGCGTGCCTATCATTTTGGTTTTTCTGATTAATTTAAAGTTAGGCTAAATGTGTTCGATCAAATTCCCAACATACAAAAGAAGAAAGAACAGTTAACATTTATAAATTGTCAATATCTCAAGATGCAGTTTAACAACCATGATCTTGAGGAAATTTATTTAAAGGTATTATATGAGATAAACATTATTACGTCCATTTCCTGTTACAAATTATGAAAAATTATATAACTGCTAGACAAATGTTGTATGGGTTGATTGCATTGTACTAGAAAATTGTCTTGGAATGTTAGGGGGTGTTTGTTTGCACTTAATGACCTCTTAATCTGATTCATTAAGACACTGGATCAATAAGACTGTTTGTTTTTCCTGACCAATTCAGATCTGAATACCTCTTAACTGGTCTGTTTCATTAAGATTTCAAATCAAGTCTGAATCATTCAGACACGGCCTCTTAATTGAATAAGTCCTATTCAGCTGTTCATTCAGCATTCATCACTTATTACTTAAAAAAACAAACGACACCTTATATTGGATAAGAAAGAGTTAAAATTATTAGAGACTAAAACATAAAGGACTATTTTGTAAGTAAGGGAATAGTATGCGTTGGTTAGTTATCTCGTATCTAGACATTGTGTAGACTAGATATAAACTAAGTGAAGTATATATATACAAATAGACAGCTGCATAATCACTTACTATAAAAATCACTCTTATTTTTTTCTGTTTCTTCTTCTTCTTCTTCTTCTTCTTCTTCTTCTTCTTCTTCTTCTTGATTCAAGCTCAAGCTTCTATGGCTTGTGCTTAATGAATTTTATCATGGTATCAAAGCAAATCTAACAAATTCTACACTATCTTTAGTTTATCTCCTTTTTTCTTTAAAATATGCAATCAATCATCACTTTAGCTCCATTAATGGCATCAGCTTCTTCAGTAACCGAAGACTTTTGTAGCCCTTATTACATTTGTGCAAGCGAGAACACATGTGTATCACTCGTATTAGAGGTTCTTAATGGTGAAAATTTTATCTCATGGACTAGAGCGATTGAGATCGCACTATCAGTCAAAAACAAACATGGTTTTATCAATGGTGATATTGCCCACCCGCCTCTAACAGATTTAAACCTCTTCTCAGCTTGGAATCGAGCCAACAATCTAGTGTTATCGTGGTTGTTCAACTTTATTTCACGAGATATAAGAGGTAGTTTACTATATGTTAACTCAGCTTGTGATCTTTATAATGAAATTAAAACTCGATTTGGAAAAAGTGATGGAACTAGAGTTTTTATTCTTGAGAAATCTTTAAGCCCAATCTCTTAAAATTCTAGTTCTATTTCTGAATTTTTTGCAAAATTTAAAACTCTTTGGACGAGTATGTTCACTTCAGGCCTATGCCTATATGTTCACTCAGTATTTTCTATGTTAGTGCAAGAAGAAAGCCAAAGATTGCTATCTAATTCTACTTTTTTGCACCAACACACGTTTTCTACATGAAGAATACTTAAAGAACAAACAATTATATGGAAAAAAAAGTTTAATCTGTACTCATTGTGGCTATAATGGACACACAATAGATAAGTGTTTTCAGATATATGGCTATCCAACTGGTTGGGGTGGTGCACAAGAAGAGCTTAAGAATGAACAGAAAACTCTAAACACATATGAGTTTCCAGCTGAAAAAATTAGCAAGCTAATGGCATTAGCCCATACAGATTCCTCAAATAATTCTACTATTCATTAGGTCACAATTCAAGAAGGCATTTCTTGTAATTCTTCATGGATTTTAGATACTAGCACCATTGATCGTCTAGTATATTCTTCATCTTTATATACTAGTGAATTACAAAGTGTCAATATACTGGTTACACTTCCTAATGGAGAAGTTGTGTCTGCAACATACGAAGGGAATATATGTTTAAATAATCACATTACCTTACAAAATGTGTTGTGTGTTCCCACTTTTAGATGCAATTTGCTTTCTATTTCAAAGATAACACAAGATCTATCCATTTCTGTTGCTTTCTTCTCTTCTTATTGTACAATTCAGGAGTTTCAATGCAAGAGGATGATTGAGATTGCGTATGAGAAGAATGGTTTATATCATCTCCAACCATCTCTGAAAATACACAAGTCTTTAGCAGCTAGTACAGAAAAATGCGACTTATGGCATTCAAGGTTGGGACATCCATTAAATGCAAAGCTTCTTGCACTCAAGAAGATAGATCCTTCAATTTTTTTTTACAATCAAATATATGCAACTCTTGTCATTTTGCTAAACAGGAAAGATCAACTTTTCCTATTTCTATTACTTGTACAAACTCTTGTTTTGAATTAATCCATTGTGACATATGGGTTTCATTCAAGCAAACATCTCATTTAGGCCATAGGTATTTTTTAACTATTGTTGATGATTTTTCAAGGTACACATGGATTTATTTGATGAGTACAAAATCTGAAGTGCATACTCATATATTTAGCTTTTATCAAATGGTTCTACTCAGTTTAATGCAAAGATAAAGGTGCTAAGATCAGATAATGGCCTTAAATTCAACTTAATCACATTCTATTCTACTTGTGGAATCATTCACTAGTTAAGTTGTGTTGAGACTCCTCAACAAAATGGTCTAGTAGAAAGGCAGCATCAACATCTTTTAACTACTACTAGGGCAATTATGTTTCAAGCTAATCTTCCATTACAATTTCGGTCTGACTCAATCTTGACTGCTGCATATATAATAAATAAACTACCCACTCATCTACTAAAAGACCTAACCCCTTATCAAAAGTTATACAATAAACCACCTACCTTAAGTCATATGCGAGTGTTTGGTTCATTATGTTATGCTTCAACACTTCACCAAATCGATCTAAATTTGATTCAAGTGTAGTCATGTGTGTTTTTCTTGGATATTAAATATCAACAAAGGTATATAAACTACTAGACATAGAAAATGACAAGATTATCATCTCCAGAAATGTTATATTCCATGAAACCACCTTTCCCTTCTCAGTAATCACAAATAAACCTGATTTCCACACCTTTTTATTTCCACCTTCAACGTCTTACATGGAACCACTCACTAAAAACATCTCTTCTCACCTAGATAGTACACCACCATTAACTTTACAACCTACAAGACCCTCAAGAAACAAACAACCATGAAATTACCTCAAAGATTATATATGCCACTCAACATCACTCTATAATACTACCTCTTCAAAACCACTATATCCAATCCAATATTTCTTAAGTACATCCAAATTATCACCCAAATATTCCAATTACATTGAAAATATATCCACCCAAACTAAACCAAAAACTTATAAGCAAGCTTCTAGTTCTCCTAAATTGTCTTCTAATATCCAAAAGGAACTTAATGCTCTACAAACAAATAATACAAGGACAATTGTTCGATAAACATCCACAATGAAACTTATTGGATGTAAGTGGATTTTGAAGCTCAAATATAAGGAAGATGGTTCTCTTAAGAGGCACAAAGCGCGCTTAGTTACTAAAGGCTATAATCAACAAGAAGGACTTGATTTTTTTGACACTTTCTCTCCTGTTGCCAAACTAGTTTCCATACGTATTATTCTTGCCTTAGCCTTAATTAATAATTGGCGTCTTCATCAACTTGACGTTAATAATACATTTCTTCACGGAGTATTAGATGAAGAAGTATATATTAACATACCTCATGGACTTCAAGCACCAAAGTATTAAGATGGTAAACTAAATAAAAGTGTGTATGGTTTAAAACAAGCCTCACGACAATGGTTTGCTAAACTATATTGTTCATTAATAGCATATCGTTTTGATCACTCATCAAGTGATTATAGTCTTTTCATTAAATGAAAATTCTTCTACTTTCATCGCATTACTAGTGTATGTTGATGATATTATACTAGCTAGCAATGATGTTGATGAAATTAAGAATCTTAAATCATATATCGACTCTGAGTTTACTATAAAGGACTTAGGTGAGCTTAAGTTCTTGGGAACTGAAGTTGCTCGAAATTCAACTAAAATTTCCTTGTGTCAACAAAATTTCGCACTAGATATTCTTAATGAACGTGGCGTATTAGGAGCTAAGCCAGTTGCATTTACTATGTAATATACACTAAAATTACGACAATAGGATGATCAACTCTTAGAAAATCCTTCCTCCTACAGACGATTAATAGGAAGGTTACTATACCTGACCATAACTCGACATGATTTGTCATATTCAGTGAACGCACTTAGTCAATTTTCGGCAAATCCTTCTATAAATCATTGGAAAGCTGCACAACGTGTGCTTCGTTATATAAAAATGACACGAGGTCAGGATATTTTCTTTCCATCTACTCTTGAGGTAAAACTTAAAGCGTATTGTAATAGTGATTGGGATGGATGTTTAGACTCTAGATGAAGCATTACAGGTTTTTTCATATTTCTTGGTGATTCATTGACTTCTTGGAAAAGTAAGAAACAGTCGACAATTAGCCGCTCATCAGCTGAAGCAGAGTATAGAGCTTTAGCTGCTACAACTTGTGAGATTCAATGGATTCTTTATGCGTTAAACGATTATGGTTTTCTTCACTCATCACCTGCAATGGTCTACTCAGATAGTAAATCATCACTTGATATGTCGACTAATCATGTTCATCATGAGTGAATAAAGCACGTGGATATCGATTATAAACTAACTCGTGAGAAGCTCCAAGCTGGTGTTAACAAATTCTTTTACATACCATCAACTTTACAGCTTGCCGACATGTTCACTAAATCACTTGGTTCTCTTGATTTTCACAACCATTTGACCAAGTTTAACATTTCTAACATCCATGTTCCGCTTGTGGGGGCTCTTGGAATGCTATATTAGATAAGAAAGAGTAATAGAGACTAAAACATGAAGGACTATTTTGTGAATTAGGAAATAAGTTTGTTACAAACTTATGCGTTAGTTAGTTTTCTTGTATCTAGACATTGTGTAGACTAGATACAAGCTAAAGTGAAGTGTATATATACAAATAGACAGCTGCATACACTTAATATAAAAAACGCTCTTATTTTTCTCTGTTTCCTCTTCTTCTTCTTTTTCACAAATTGTTAACTCTCTTCTTCTTCTTCTTCTTGATTCAAGCTCAATCTTCTATGGCTTGTGCTTAATAAATTTTATCAAATTGCTATTTGGTGTCGCCTAGGGCGTGATAAAATAATGGATAAACTAAGTGCAAATAAACACCCTAGGCTGAGCACGGTTCTGCAAGTATACAGGACGTATGCAAGTTTTAATGATAAATAAGATTCCTCAGAGACTGCGAAAGTTAGAGGGAACTTATGCATTATATCTAGCGCAAATATAAAAGCTAGAACAGATAATACGCAAGAATAAAGAAAAGGAAAATAGATTTTTATTTGGTTTTTGTAAATAGAAAATTAAACTAATAAATTAAAGACAGAAAGTAATTAAAAGAAAAGAAGATAGTATGATAGTTTAGCTCGAGAAATTAGCAAGTAATCCCCACTAGTCTTGTTTATTCAAACATGTAAGGGTGAATCATGTAGTATTGCAATAATTAGGATTCTAATTTCCCATTCCTTAGACCTTGAGAGCGACTAAGGGGGCTACGACACAACCACGAGGCAGTTTTAAATAGGGTTATCAAGCGCTACCAAGGCTCTAAGCAAACAATTCCTTCAGTTGGTGATATGGTGATTAAAACAAACCCTAATGACTATCTAGTTAGGCTGGAGTTGTCAGGACCATATCCTTATTTTAGACGTTATGTGGTGGTTCAATAATTAGACACCCCTTCCGGGCGACCATCTAACTACTATTAAGGTAATCCTATACGTTTGCAACCGCAAGAAAGACAGACAATAAATCAAAATACATAAATAGATAATAAAACATGAATTCAAATTAAATACGATAGTATCCCAAATTAAATAGAAAGAACTAGGGTTCATACATATAAGCTAAATCTCAAGCTAAAATTATTTAATTCACACTAAAGAAAGAAAAGAAAAGAATTACAAATTTGAAGGTTGAAGAAGATATGATATGGTGTTCAGCTCCTTCCAAACTTCTCTTCTTGTGTTGTAAGCTTCTTCCTGGCTTAAGGTTTGCCAAGGATATGTTTCTTCTGATTAAAGGGTGTATTTATTGGATATTGGAAACCCTAAAACGTTTTCTTGTAGTGGAAGACAAGTAACTTGGACTCTAGCCCAACTCAAATTCATAACCCTAATATATAGAAAATGTAAGATTCTAGGGTTGTTTTGTTTTGGCCGTAACTTCTTCAGTACTTATCCGTTTGACGCATTCCAATAGTCGAAACTGACCGTCTCGGAAAGCTCTATAACTTTGATTCAGAACATTTTTCCAAATTCCTAGCCAATCTTGAGTTATGATCACTTTTATGTTCGTAGCTGCTGGAATTCAGATTTATTTGACAATTTATCTTTCCCTTTTTCATATTTCTTTCCTTTATCTCCAATTTCCATGTTTATCTTTTTTCCCTTATCTCTTAGAATTAACTTGACATCTAATTAATTACCATATATCTTTAAAACTTCACACTAAATAAATAAATTAAATCCAATATGCTCTAAAAATAATAAATAATTAAATCAAGACAAGAAATAGAAAAGTGTACTAAAAATCATGAGAAAATCGGTCTATATCCTAATAAATACACCTGAAATGATGTCTCCAATTAATATTAGATCATCACAAATGGGGAGACATCAAGACCCCCAACTCTAAGTTGTATCGTCCCGATACAATAAAAATAAAAATAAAGAACATTAGGGTAGTCAGAGAAGAAGTAGGAGGAGGAGGAGAATAAGAACAGAGCACAATGAATGATCCTAGAGAATAATATCTAAAAAGTCTCATGTAGTAATGCTAAAGAAATTATTCACACGTATGCTTAATATACACATAATCACAATCTATAAATTCAAGTCCATATTAACTTCGCAATGCTAGAAGGAGAGGTCTCAACTCAGTTCATGGTAATGGCAATAGGTTGTTCATAGGTACTAATATAGCATCCAATGGTCCACTTACCTACAAGCTAATATCTCAATTGTTTCTCCATCAAGTAGTTAGAAATCCTAAGGTCTTTATGGTTATAACGTGGCTTAGGGACGGTGTGGTATATTTGGATAATGAAAAGTGAGCTTTTGGCTCTCTCCTCACATTCCATCAACAAATCACCCTAGAACTTGAGTTTTCACTCGAAGATGTTCTCACTCAACCCAATTTTGATGCCTTAATGTGCATCCCCAATTAATCCCAAATAAAACTATTTTATGATGATATACAAATTCCACTTTGCCGGTCCAAATATATATCCTTTTCCTATCAATTTTTTCTTTTGTATAGCTATGACTTTTTTTTTTATGTTGAGATATCACGCTATTTTTTCTCATATATTTTTTTTCCTTTTCAATTCATGCTTTTCAGCTTTTTTTCCATTTACTATTACCCCGGCAAAGGGTTACCATAATAACTTTTTCATCATCAATAAAATCACAATTAAAATTTCTCAAACCCAATGTTCCCAATGATGAAACCCACCACCCCAATTCAAGCTCTAAAAACGACTTGTCTCAGGTTTTGCGATTCGAGTGTAGGTAATATGGATAAGTCCTAAAAACTAAGGGTATGGTTTATAATGTGTTTAAATAAAAAGGCTTTAGAAAGGCTCAGAGGGGCTAAGACGGATAAATAATAACAATAATCAAATAAAAGGGTGAGAAAGCTAAAAGGCTTCAAGTGGCTTCAATATGAAAGAACTGCCTTATTCACTTTTCTAACTACCGGATTTTGTTACTTTTTACTACTAGTTCATAGATAAGTGGGTTTTCAACTAATTTCAAACCTCACGTTCTACACACCAAATAACTCTCCCTAAGTTTCAACATGACTTCTTAGCATTGCTCATTAACTTTTCTATCTTTTATTTCCTGTTTTCATGCATGCATACTAAACATATTTGTGACATCTTTCAAAAACATACTACTTACTATCATAAACTTAATTAAATCATTCTCAATAGGTACATTCAATATATTCTATGCCTATTCAAACCTAAATTTTTTAAATTTTATGCAAAAACAAAAAGGAAGATGAGGACAACGAATCCCCACCCCCAACTTAAAAGTGAGCCGTGTCCCCACGACTCAAAAAAGACTCAATAAAGAAATAAAATTTAAAATTAGCACACATATTGCACATGAAGAAATGGTAGGGAAGAAATAAAACACTCTATTCGAGGCTATTGTCTCACATTATCGACATCCAAGATAGGATTTGCTGGATCTTTCTTTAATTGCTCAAGGAGTGTTATGATGTGCTCCTTTTCTTCTTTTGAAAGTTGCGTAATTCCTCTCAAAACTTTCATGATCCAAGAAATGTCAGTATTGTTACTCATCTTAAACTCAAGTGTCTCTCCTTCACCCAAAATCACATTCGCTTTCCGGACAAGACACGTGATCATAGTAGGATATTTCACATTAAATAACGACATGGGAGAGACCGAAAATCGCATCACCTCCTCATAGATCAACTATGACACATCCTCTTCTTTTCCCCTCAAAATACAATTCAAAAAGATAGCGTTCGTTAGAACGTCTTACCATGAACGTAGACCAACCCAATCTTTCTTCAATCTCCAAAAATATTCTTGTATTCTCCTTTACCAACTTCTTCTTCAAATACTTTCTCATAAGCAAAAGGAAATTCATATAATTGTTTCTTCGCAGAAGCCATCAGGGCCCTTGAAGCTTTCTCTTTTTCTTCGGGTGCATGACCTTCGATCTGTAGAAGTTGTATTATTTTCTTCACGGAAACTGGAACCTTTTTGTTAGCCTCACCTTGTTTTTATTCCCGTTTTAATATTCGACAAATCATCATTTAAACTAAAATTCATTTTGGTATCTCTTTAAATATTTTCCAAAACCCCTCACTAGATTAGTTGTGTTCTTTTCCTTAGACTTTAGCTTAAAATTCAAAAGAGCAGCTCCGCGGTACACCGGACAAACCATGTGGTACACCGCAGAACCACGGACCAGAAGCGCGGTGCATTGGATAGCCCGTCAGTAAGCTCTTAAATCTGCACGGTACACCGGACCAAAGCGCGGTACACCGGACCAAGGCACGGACCAGAGGCACGGTGCACATGATAGCCCGTCAGTAAGCATCAAGAATCTGTGCGGTGCACCAGACCATTCCCGCGGTACACCGCAAGAAAGGGTTTCCTGCAACATTACAAGAGGACAAAGCTTATATCCGTTGGAGTTAAAATAGATCCGTTAGAAAGAAGCCTTGTGACCGTTGGACCATATTTTCAGCTATAAAATGAAGCTCATTCAAGACACAACTCAAGCCTTCCATCTACCAATCTTAAGAGCAATTAATTCTATCATTCAAGGAGGTTTCAAAGAAGCATTCAAGTCATATTTATTGTGAAGCTACTTAGTTCTTATCTACTCATTGAGGAGTTTAGTTACAAAGCTTTTATAAGCACCCCTAAACACTTTTCCCCTTTTCCTCTTAGTTCTTGTAATAGATTAAGAGAGTAGTGTGAGCATAGGTTTATGCTTGGTTCCTTGTGTTGGTGATAACACAAGTGTATTTCCTTCAAAGGGTTTTTGAAGTGGTTGTAAGGGTTTGTATCTCACCCGGTTAAGAGTTACGAAGATTAGTTGAGAATCTTGCAAATCCTAAGGAGGCTTCCTTAGGTAGTGGATGTAGGGAAACTGAACCACTATACATCGTTGTGTATCGTATTCTATCTCTACACTCTTTACATTTCCGCACTCTATATGCTTGATAAAATGCCTACTTGAATAGATTGATAATATTGTCTTTTAGGATTATCTAGTTTTATACTATTTAGTTTGCTAAAACAATAGGATTCAAATTAGCTTTTAATTTTATTTGCTTGAAATAAAATTAGCCGATTAATTTCTATTGTCCTATTCAACCCCCCTTCTAGGACGCATATAGTATATCAATTGGTATCAGAGCCTAGCTCTATTGTACTTAATCGTTTCTAGAGTTAATACGATATGGATTCTAATCAACCGGAAGGTTCATGTTCTACTAGACCTCCGCTTTTTGTAGGAAAAGACTACTTTGGGTGGAAAAAGAAAATGGAGATTCACGTCAAAGGAATTGATTACTTTTTGTGGCTTGCTATCAAGAAGGGTCCTTATATTCCTTATGTTACGGGTAGTACTACGGAGGTAAAAAATGAAGATGATTATAATGATCAAGACATAGCGAAACTCACCAAAAACAACAAAGCTATGAACATCCTCATTAATGGATTAAGTGTCACGGAATACGCTAGAGTTAGTGAATGCAATTCCGCTCATGAAATGTGGCAACTCTTGGAGCTATCATATCAAGGAACGGAAGATATCAAAGAAACTAAGATTGGTCTCTTTATCACTAAGTATGAGCTATTTCGTATGGAGCCCGATGAAGCCTTAAATGCCATGCATCAAAGATTTTCTAACATTGTCAACACCTTGAAGACTCTTGGTCAAGAGTACACCAACAAAGAACAATGCCGAAAAATCTTATTTGCTCTTCCAAGGAAATACAAATCAAAAATCAACTCTATAAGAGACACTAAAGATCTTTCAAAAATGACGGTTCATGAACTCATTTGCAACCTCATGACGGAAGAGCTTGTGCTTGAAGAAGAAAAGATAAGAGATGATGAGGAGAAGAAGATTAAGAAATCTATTGCCTTCCATGCCATGAGTTCCAAGTTGAAAGAACGAATAGAAAGGAAAGAAAGTGAAGAAGATAACTCACATGAAGAAGAAACTAGTGAAGATGAAGGAGTGGCTATGTTAGCAAGAGATATGAAAAAATTCATGAGATACAAACGCTTTGCTAAGAAAGGAAGTTCTTCCTCACCGTACAAGAAGAATGATAGAGCTATCAAACAAGATGAACCCACTTGCTATCATTGCAAGAAAGTTGGTCACATCAAAACCTATTGTCCTCTTCTTCAAAAGGAGAAACCTAAGAGAGCAATGCATGCTAATATCACTTGGGATACTCAAAATTCGGATGAAGAAGAAAGTGATAACGAAAACGTCAATCTTGTTGCTTTTATGGGAGTACTTGAAAATGATGAAGATGCGTCTTCGGATGATAATACCGGCTCAACTCACTTTGCCTTTATGGCAAATCATGAAGAGGTAACTCCTAAATCTAAACTCTCTTTAACTAATGATGATGCTAGTGAACAAGATATTCATGAGGCATTTGATTCTCTTTACAATGATTTTTTAAATTCTATTGAAACAAATAAGGTTTTAACAAAAGATTTAGAATTTGAGAAAAATAGAACTAAAGAGGTTTTGAAAGCTTTGGAAGATTGTCAAAATCTTTGTGATGAATGTATAGATGATAATGAAAAACTTCATCTTATTGAGAAAAATCTTTTGGAAGAAAAAGCTTTGTTAGAGAAAAAGATTGTTGATCAAAATGCCATTATTTTAAAATTCACTAGTGGGCAAGAAAACTTGGATTTGATTTTAGGTTCTCAAAGAATGGCTTGTGAAAAAAGTGGTGTTGGATATGATCCATTCACTCACCAAAAACCTTTGAAAAATGTTTTTGTAAAATCAAAAATTTCAAATGAAATTCCATCCTCTTCAAAATCTTCTATCACTTGCACTTATTGTGAAAAACTTGGTCATGATGCATCTCATTGTTACTATCGTAAATTATTGGATTTGGGATCTCTTGTGCCAATTTGGAAAAGGCCTATATGGGTCTTAAAAAGAAAATCCACTAACCCTCATGGACCCAAACCTAATTGGGTACCTAAAGCTTAATTTATTTTTGATTGTAGGGATTGAGCATCAAGAAGCAAAACATATGGCTCCTTGATAGTGGATGCTCAAGACACATGACTGGGAATCCTTCATTATTTACTCGTTTATATAAAACAAAAGGTGATAGAGTTACTTTTGCCGATAACACTAAGAAACGCGTTTTTGGGTAAAGGTAACATTGGTAACATGAATTCTTTACTCATCTCTAATGTGTTACTTGTTGAGGGTCTCTCTTTTAACTTGCTTAGTATTAGTCAACTTTGTGATGTTGGTTTTAGTGTTAAATTTGAAGCATCTAGATGTGTTGTTTTTAAAAATGATGAGTTAGATACTATGTTTATTGCAAAAAGATCGGATAATGTTTTTGTTGTTGATCTTGAAAGTCTTATGTCTAAACATATTAAATGCTTATCCGTGGTAAATGATAGTTGGCTTTGGCATAGACGTTTAGGGCATGCTAGCATGGATTTGATTTCAAAATTATCTAGAAAAAATCTTGTTGTTGGTTTGCCTATTCATAAATTTGATAAAGATAAATTATGTGATGCATGTCAACTTGGTAAACAACATCGTTCATCTTTTAAATCCATAAATAAGGTCATCACCGTTAGGCCACTTCAATTATTGCATATGGATCTTTTTGGTCCCGTTGATGTCACTAGTCTAGGGGGTTCTAGATATGTCTTTGTTGTTGTTGATGATTTCACTAGATATACATGGGTGATGTTCCTTGCTTTAAAAAGTGATGCCTTCGATGAATTTGCAAAACTTTGTAGAAAGGTGCAAAATGAGAAAGGCTACTCTATTACATGCATTCGTAGTGATAATGGTAGTGAATATGTGAATTCTCCTTTTGTGCATTTTTGTGATGAATTTGGGATTGAGCATAATTTTTCGGCCCCTAGAACTCCCCAACAAAATGGGGTAGTGGAAAGGAAAAACCGAACTCTACAAGAAATGGCTAGAACAATGCTAAAAGAACATAGCTTGCCTACATACTTTTGGGGTGAAGCCGTTCATACGACTTGTTATGTGTTAAATAGAGTTCTTATTAGACCCATTATCAAGAAAACCCCTTATGAGCTTTGGAATGGTAGACCACCAACTATTGCTTATTTTCGTGTTTTTGGGTGCAAATGTTTTATCCTAAACACTAGGGACTATTTGGGAAAATTTGATGCTAAATCGGATGAAGGCATTTTTCTTGGTTATTCCACTAAAGGAAAAGCCTATCGCATTTTCAACAAACGTACTCGTACTATTGAGGAATCTATGCATGTTGACTTTGATGAGACTAATCCGTTTTGTATCAAGAAAGTGGTAGATGTTGATGAAGATACTCCACTAGATCAACCCTTAGAATCTCCTACTCAAGAATTAAAATCTCATGAAGAACCTCTTAAGGAAAATGATCAAGTATTAAATGAAGCTAGTACGGATTTACCAAAGTGTTGGAAACATATCAAAGATCACCCAAGTGAATTAATTCTAGGTGATCCAAAAGAAGGTGTTACCACTCGCTCCCGTATTATTGCTCTTTGTGCTCATCAAGCATTCTTATCTCAAATTGAGCCCAAGAATATTACAGAAGCTTTGTTAGATGATCATTGGATTAACGCTATGCATGAGGAATTAAATCAATTTGAGCGAAGCAAAGTTTGGACATTAATGGAAAAACCAATTGGCCCCACTATTATTGGCACTAAGTGGATATTTCGCAACAAGCTTGATGACACCGGCATCATTACTAGAAATAAATCAAGGTTAGTTGCTCAAGGGTACAATCAAGAAGAAGGTATTGATTTCGATGAAACTTTTGCTCCGGTAGCTAGACTTGAATCTATTCGTATGCTACTTGCTTTTGCTTGTTATATGAATTTTAAACTTTACCAAATGGATGTCAAAAGTGCTTTTTTAAATGGTTTTATAGACGAGGAAGTCTTTGTTAAACAACCACCGGGTTTTGAGGATCCAAAATTTCCAAACCATGTTTTTAAACTCTCAAAAGCTTTATATGGTTTAAAACAAGCACCTCGTGCTTGGTATGAACGATTAAGCAAATTTTTATTAGATGATGGTTTTAAAAGAGGAAATATTGACTCCACTTTATTTATAAAAAGGTCTTCAAAAGATATCCTTCTTGTTCAAATTTATGTGGATGATATTATATTTGGTGCTACTAATGAAAATCTTTGTGAGAATTTTTCTAAAAGCATGCATAAGGAATTTGAGATGAGCATGATGGGAGAATTGAATTACTTTCTTGGACTTCAAATCAAGCAAATGAAGGATGGCATCTTTGTCAATCAAGCCAAATATACAAAAGAATTGATCAAAAAATTTGGACTTGAAGATGCAAAGGAAATTGGAACTCCAATGAGCACATCCACAAAATTAGACAAAGATGAAGATGGTAAAAATGTTGATGAGAAAGTATATCGAGGTATGATTGGTAGCTTACTTTATTTAACCGCTTCTAGACCCGATATTATGTTCCCCGTGTGTCTTTGTGCTAGATTTCAATCCTCTCCTAAAGAATCCCACCTTAGTGCCGTTAAGCGTATTTTTAGGTATTTGAAAGGAACCCTTAGTCTAGGACTTTGGTACCCTAGATTTACCTCTTTTGAGCTAATAGGTTATTCGGATGCCGATTATGCCGGTTGTAGACTTGATAGGAAGAGTACTAGTGGTAGTTGTCAATTCTTAGGTCAATCCCTTGTTTCTTGGTCTAGTAGAAAACAAAATAGTGTTGCTTTATCCACGGCCGAAGCCGAATATGTTGCGGCCGGAAATTGTGTGACTCAAATTCTTTGGATGAAACAAACCTTACTAGATTTTGGCCTAGAGT
Source organism: Nemophila menziesii (assembly GCA_029959085.1). Taxonomy (NCBI): domain Eukaryota; kingdom Viridiplantae; phylum Streptophyta; class Magnoliopsida; order Boraginales; family Hydrophyllaceae; genus Nemophila; species Nemophila menziesii. Next base: position 31,008,653 of record JARWIR010000001.1, on the reverse strand, counting down.
ATGATCGTGTTCCCATTCGTTGTGATAACACTAGTGCTATCAATCTTACCAAAAATCCTATTCAACACTCTAGAACAAAACACATCGAAATCCGCCATCATTTTATCCGTGATCACACTCAAAAAGGGGATATTGTACTTGAATTTGTCACTTCGGAAAATCAACTAGCCGATATCTGGTGTGGCCTAAGGTGTGATAAATTAATGATATAAATAAGTGCAAATACACACCCTAAACTAACACTGTACTGCAAGTATTACAGGACGTATGCAAGTTTTAATGATAAGAAGATTCGTTCCTCAGGGACTGACGAAAGTTAGAGAGAACTTATGCAATTTATCAAGTGCAGATATTAAAGATAGAAAAGATAATACGCAAGTAGAAAGAAGAAATAGATAAATATTTATTTGGTTTTCTAATAAACTAAACTAATAAACTAAAGACAGAAAATAAATAAAAGAAAGAAGAGAAGATAGTATGAAAGTCTAGCTTGAGTAATTAGCATGCAATCCCCACTAGTTTTGCCGTTCTAAACATGTAAGGGTAAATTATGTAGTATTTCCCTAATCGGTCCCAATATGCTATCGGTAGTTTAAAATAGGATTTACCTGTGTCAATAAGGCTTCCTAAGCAAACTTTTCCTGTAATTGGTAAAGAGTCACTAGACTCAACCATAGTGATTATCTAGCTAGGTTGGGTTGTCAGATCAGACCTAATACTAGACGTTATGTGCTAAACATACAATTAAACACCGTTGTCAATGGTGACCTAATTACTAGATGGTAATTCTATATGGGCGCGCATCCACAAGAACACAGAATATAAATTCAAACACATAAACAGAGAATAAAAACTATAATTCAATTTAAAACATTAGTTCCCAAATTAGATAGATGTCAATCAAAACTAGGGTTCATACATATATGCTAAACACTCAAACTAAAATGAATTAATTCATACTAAGAAGGGAAGAGAAAAGAGTTACAAAATAAGAGGTTGAAGGAGACATAATTGATGTACAGCTCCTTCCAGACTTCTTCTCTTGTGTTGTAGCTTCCTCTTGGCCTTAGGGTCTGGCCAAGGATGATTTAAGAGTGTTAAGAGGCTGTATTTATAGTGTAGAGGTTGACCTAATTCGTTTCTTGGAGATAAACTTAAGTAATGGACTCCTGGCCCAACTCAAATTCGTAAGGAAAACACTGCTGCGTTGTTTTGAGTGTATCTTCTTCGTTATTGGTCGGATTTTGCTCCACAAGATACCAAAAGAATCGCAACAGAATTATCTAGGACCATAAGAAGGAAATTACCAAATTCGGCCTATTTCTTAGGTAAAAACGCATATCTTTGGATGTGTACTGCAGAATCCCAGATTTAGGCAGCTTTTCCTTTTCCTATTTGAACTCAGTTTCCTTCTATCTCCAATTTCCATGCATATCTTCTTTCCATAAGTTGTAGTCTTTGACTTGGACTCTAATTAATCTCCATAATTATCTTTAAAGCTTCACACTAAATACACAATTAAACCCAATATGCTCTAAAAATAATAATTCTACAAATCAAGACTCAAAATAGGAAAGTGCACTAAATTAAGCTAAGATCGACCTATAAACTAATAAATAAGCCTAAAATGATGTCTCTGAAGTATATTATATTATCACAAATGAGGAGACATCAAGACCCCCAACTCAAAGTTGTATCGTCCCGATACAATAGAAGTAAAGAACAGTAGGGTAGTCAAGAAGAAGAAGTAGGAGGAGAATAAGAACAGAACACAATGAATGATCCTAGAGCATAAATACCTAAAAAGTCTCATGTAGTAATGTTCAAGAAATAATTCACAAATATGCTTAATATACATGTAATCAACAATCTATAAATTCAAGTTAAGATTAATTTCGCAATGCCAGAAGGAGAGGATGATAACTTAGTTCATGTTAATGGCTATAGGTTGTTCATAGGTCCCAAATAAAGCATCCAATGGTCCACTTACCTACTCCCTAATAGCTCAATTGTTTCTCCATCTAGTAGTTAGAAATCCTAAGGTCTTGGTTATAACTTGGCTTAAGGACGGGTGTGGTATATTTGGATAATGAAAAGTGAGCTTTTGGCTCTCTCCTCACTAGCCATCAACGAATCGCCCTAGAGCTTGAGTTTTCACTCGAAGATGTTCTCACTCAACCCAATTTATTGATGCTTTAATGTGCATCCCCAATAATCCCAATTAAAACCTTTGATGATTTAAAATCCACTTTGCCGGTCCGAATATATATTCTTTTCATAACAATTTTTTTCTTTTTTTGTATAGTTCTGACTCTCTTTTTTATGTTGAGATATCACACTATTTTTCATATATATATTCTTTCTTTTTAATGCCCTTGTTGGCAAGTTTAGCTCGTAGCTTCTTTTTCATTCACTATTACCCCGGCAAAGGGTTACAATAATACCAATTCATCATCAATAAAATCACAAAGATAATACCCAAATCCCAAAGTTCCCTAATGATGAAACCCACCACCCCAAACTCAAGCTCTAAAACGAGTTGTCTCAGGTTTTGCGATTCGAGTGCGGGTCATATAGATAAGTCCTAAAAACTAAGGGTATGGATTATAATGTGGTGTAATAAAGGCTTTAGAAAGACTCAGAGGGGCTAAGACGGATAAATAACAATAATCAAATAAAAGGGTGAGAAAGTATAAAGGCTTCAAGTGTTTTAATCATGAAAGAACTGCCTTATTCATTTTTCTAACTACCGGATTTTGTTACTTTTTCACTACTCGTTCATAGACAAGTGGGTTTTCAACTAATTTTAAACCTCACGTTCTACACACCAAATAACTATTCCTAAGTTTCAACATACTTCTTAGCATTGCTCATTAACTTTTCTATCCTTTATTTCCTGTTTTCATACATGCATCTAAACAATTTTATGACATCTTTCAAAAACATACTACCTACTATCATTAACTTAATTAAATCATGCTCAATAGGTACATTCAAAGATATTCTATGCCTAATTCAACCCAAAAAAATTTTAAATTTTATGTAAAAACAAAAAGGAAGATGAGGACAACGAATCCCCACCCCCAACTCAAAAATGAGCCGTGTCCCCACGACTCGAAAAAGACTCAAGAAAGAATAAAATTTAAAATTAGCATACATATTGCACATAAAGAAATGGTAGGGAAGAAAGAAAACATACTCTTCGAGGCTTACCTCGCCTTGTCGATACTCGGATTAAATCTAATGTATCTTCTTCACCCAACTTCTTATTCGCTTTTTGTTCAGGACACGTGATCATAATAGGATATTGCATTATATAACGTCATGGGAGAGATCGAAAATCCGTATCACCTCCTCATAGATCAACTGTGCCACATCTTCTTCTTCTCCTCATAAAATACAATTCACAAACAACCCAAAGCATTCCAAATCTCCATGAACCTTCATGTATTCACCTTCAACTTCTTCTTCAAATACTTTCTCATAAGAAAAAGGTAGTTCCTTTAATTGTTACTTCGGAGAAGCTGTCATGGCCATTGAAGCTTTCCCTCTTTCTTTGGGTATAAGGTCTTTGATCTATAGAGGTTGTGTTGTCTTCTTTACTAAAGTTGGAATATTTTTGCTCATCAACACAGCATGCTAACCTCTCTTCTCTTGACTTGTTTTACCCTCTGAATTGGAACTAGGACTTTTCTCGCTTGATTTCTTCTCAATTAGATCCAATACCTTGATTTCTTCATCACCCTTTCAGTAGATAATGTTCATGTTCTCTTAATCATCTCAATTGACCCCCAACTCAAAGCTTTAACCACTCTTGAAATTTGAAACTCTTGATTATTGGTTGTACAAGCTTAATTTGGGTTAGGAAAGGTGATTTGATGATGATTCTCTATGTGGGTAAGATGGATTCTTCATGGATTGGCTTGGATTTAAGAAATTGTAGGATGAATTATTGAAATCTAAGCTTTTGATTCTTGGATTCAAGGTGTTTTGGGATGATATAGGTGGTTGAATCTTCCTTGTAATATTGTGGAGAATGAATTGGATGTGTTTTCATGGTGATTGGGTAGTGTTTTGATGATTGGTGAAGGTTTTGATGAGCTTCCATGGAGTTAGGAGAGTTGTGGAGAAGAAAAAGAGGGTTTGGGTTCATAAAATTCGGAACTAAAAGCTTAATACCTCCTTTATAAGCAAATCCCGTAGGTTTTTCTCTCTCTTGCGGCGCTGCGGACTACCCCTGCGGACCATGGGGTGTACCGCGGGGTATACCGCGCCTCCTACGTCAAAAAACCCGTGGTAGGACCCCGTGGTACGGGTTTGTGCGGTGCATGGCGCGGTATAGGGTCCGGTATACCGGGCCCATCAGCTATTTTTTTTTCGTTTCTGGATAAAACCCGCGGTAGCAACCCGTAGTACGGGTTTTTGACCACGCGGTGCACCGCGGCTGAGGTCCGGTGTACCGCACGTGGCAAAAACCTCCCCAGCAGCTAGATCTCGAAAAGTTATGCAGTTTAGGCTCAAAAATCACCTGATTCCGATATCCGAGCGCAAAGATATGGCTTGCCGAAGTTTCTGTCCAAAAAAAAAAAAATTTGCTCGCTTCCCTAACTCGATTTCTCCAATACCTAATCATCAAAAACACTAATACCTTCCTCAAATATGCAATATCAACTAAAATTAACTAATCTAAACATAAATTAAAAAACTAAAAACGTAAAAACATATAAGAAATTTACGGGTTGTCTCCCGTACAGCACTTTTGTTTAACGTCTTTCTAAGTTAGACGTGTTACCTCGATTAAGGATGACGAAATTTCCACCCTTTTCCTTTAATTCCCACGAACTTTTCAGCTCGATTCTTAATAATCATGGATGGTGCCATCCAAGATGTCGTGGGAATAGGTGGTAACTCAATTCCAAGTGTAGCATTACACTCCTCTAGTAATCCATTCATCTCTTTAGCTTCGAATCTTCGTTTGTTAGAAAGAATGTCCTTCATGAACTGACCATATTTTGACATTCTTGTGAGACCTTCTACAAACGGTATGCTGATTTTTAACTTGTTCACCATGTCAACGAACTTCTTGAATTCTAAGTAATTGTCCTTTCTGACACGTGACGGGAATGGTGGAGGAGGACATGTGTTGGTTACCACCAGGCTCTCTTTCTTTTCTGGTGTCTTCTCTTGGACACGTTCTTGTTCAACTACCTCTTCGACCTTATCTTCTGTTGCTTCTTCCCCCCTCTGATCTGGAATAGGGACTGGTTCTGGTTCTGGTTCTGGTCTTGGTGGAGGTAGTTGTTTTCCACTTCTTAATTCAACTGCATGACAAAATTTGTTTTCTGGAGCAGTAGTATCACTTCGGAGTTGCCTTTCTGCAAGGAATTGAGTTTTTTCCACCATTCGTGACACTGCCTGCACCCTCTCCATAAGCGCATTCTGCGAGTTTTGGGATTCTTGCTGGCGACTCTCTATATTATCAAGTGTTTGCATCAGTCGAGCCAAACTTGAATTCAAACTCGGAGGTTGTTCTTGTGTAGTTTGCTGCATTGAATAAGGAGGTGGTTCTTGATAAGCTTCATTATAAATCGGCGATTCTTGATAGATAGGTTGTGGAGGATAGTAAGATTGTGGTCGTGGTTGATAATAATCATCATAATAATGATTATTACGATTATAATTCTGTTGATCTCCGACCCAATTGTAACTCTGTGGGGGTTGATAGTCAGCGTAATTTCCTTGAGGTTGATAATAACCATCATAATAATGGTCTCTTTGATAAGGCATGAAGGAAATTGAGGCTGGATTATTCATGCAATGTCCCCACGAGTGATCTCTTGCTCCACAACTAGGACATGAAGGTGAGGCATGTACTAGATTCCTCTGAGCTAGTTGTTGCGATTGTTCTCGTAATTCCTCAAGTTGTCGGCTTAACTCCTTGAGCTTTAGAGATTCCATCTTGAATTAGCTTCTTCAGGATCTAATAGCACGAAACCTTTATCTCCTAATAAATCTGCTCTCGCCTAAAAAAAAATCTGTAAAACAAAAACTAAAAAGAAAAGCGTAAAATAGAACTAACTAAAATATGAGCACAAGATAATTGCACAAGGACTAACGATGTAGTCCCCGGCAGCGGCGCCAAAAGCTTGGTGTGGCCTAAGGTGTGATAAATTAATGATATAAATAAGTGCAAATACACACCCTAAACTAACACTGTACTGCAAGTATTACATGACGTATGCAAGTTTTAATGATAAGAAGATTCGTTCCTCAGGGACTGACGAAAGTTAGAGAGAACTTATGCAATTTATCAAGTGCAGATATTAAAGATAGAAAAGATAATACGCAAGTAGAAAGAAGAAATAGATAAATATTTATTTGGTTTTCTAATAAACTAAACTAATAAACTAAAGACAGAAAATAAATAAAAGAAAGAAGAGAAGATAGTATGAAAGTCTAGCTTGAGTAATTAGCATGCAATCCCCACTAGTTTTGCCGTTCTAAACATGTAAGGGTAAATTATGTAGTATTTCCCTAATCGGTCCCAATATGCTATCGGTAGTTTAAAATAGGATTTACCTGTGTCAATAAGGCTTCCTAAGCAAACTTTTCCTGTAATTGGTAAAGAGTCACTAGACTCAACCATAGTGATTATCTAGCTAGGTTGGGTTGTCAGATCAGACCTAATACTAGACGTTATGTGCTAAACATACAATTAAACACCGTTGTCAATGGTGACCTAATTACTAGATGGTAATTCTATATGGGCGCGCATCCACAAGAACACAGAATATAAATTCAAACACATAAACAGAGAATAAAAACTATAATTCAATTTAAAACATTAGTTCCCAAATTAGATAGATGTCAATCAAAACTAGGGTTCATACATATATGCTAAACACTCAAACTAAAATGAATTAATTCATACTAAGAAGGGAAGAGAAAAGAGTTACAAAATAAGAGGTTGAAGGAGACATAATTGATGTACAGCTCCTTCCAGACTTCTTCTCTTGTGTTGTAGCTTCCTCTTGGCCTTAGGGTCTGGCCAAGGATGATTTAAGAGTGTTAAGAGGCTGTATTTATAGTGTAGAGGTTGACCTAATTCGTTTCTTGGAGATAAACTTAAGTAATGGACTCCTGGCCCAACTCAAATTCGTAAGGAAAACACTGCTGCGTTGTTTTGAGTGTATCTTCTTCGTTATTGGTCGGATTTTGCTCCACAAGATACCAAAAGAATCGCAACAGAATTATCTAGGACCATAAGAAGGAAATTACCAAATTCGGCCTATTTCTTAGGTAAAAACGCATATCTTTGGATGTGTACTGCAGAATCCCAGATTTAGGCAGCTTTTCCTTTTCCTATTTGAACTCAGTTTCCTTCTATCTCCAATTTCCATGCATATCTTCTTTCCATAAGTTGTAGTCTTTGACTTGGACTCTAATTAATCTCCATAATTATCTTTAAAGCTTCACACTAAATACACAATTAAACCCAATATGCTCTAAAAATAATAATTCTACAAATCAAGACTCAAAATAGGAAAGTGCACTAAATTAAGCTAAGATCGACCTATAAACTAATAAATAAGCCTAAAATGATGTCTCTGAAGTATATTATATTATCACAAATGAGGAGACATCAATATCTTTACTAAACCTTTACCCCAAGATCTTTTTGAGAAAATTCGGTGTGAGATTGGCATGCAAATTCTCTAACCCTCTCTTCTTGCATTTTTTATTTTGTGCTTTTTGTGTATATTCTCTTGTTGCTAATATTTTCTTGATGTGATAGGATCCTTGAAACTTCTACATTGTTATCCATTTACTTCCTTAGTCCTTGTTTTATTCAAAATGTATTTTTGACCCCTTATATTTTTCAAAAATCGTATCATTAGTTCTTTTTGTTGTTGACAAAGGGGGAGAAATTTTAGTTAAACTTTTTCAAATGCATTTTGTGAGGGGGAGTTTTTATAAAAACTCTAGTAACTAGGTTGAGGGGGAGTTTTTGATCAAAACTTAATCTTAGGCATATTCAAAAGTTTATGATTTGTCAAACATCAAAAAGGGGGAGATTGTTAGCCTCACCTTGTTTTTATTCCCGTTTTAATATTCGACAAATCATCATTTAAACTAAAATTCATTTTGGTATCTCTTTAAATATTTTCCAAAACCCCTCACTAGATTAGTTGTGTTCTTTTCCTTAGACTTTAGCTTAAAATTCAAAAGAGCAGCTCCGCGGTACACCGGACAAACCATGCGGTACACCGCAGAACCACGGACCAGAAGCGCGGTGCATTGGATAGCCCGTCAGTAAGCTCTTAAATCTGCACGGTACACCGGACCAAAGCGCGGTACACCGGACCAAGGCACGGACCAGAGGCACGGTGCACAGGATAGCCCGTCAGTAAGCATCAAGAATCTGTGCGGTGCACCGGACCATTCCCGCGGTACACCGCAAGAAAGGGTTTCCTGCAACATTACAAGAGGACAAAGCTTATATCCGTTGGAGTTAAAATAGATCCGTTAGAAAGAAGCCTTGTGACCGTTGGACCATATTTTCAGCTATAAAATGAAGCTCATTCAAGACACAACTCAAGCCTTCCATCTACCAATCTTAAGAACAATTAATTCTATCATTCAAGGAGGTTTCAAAGAAGCATTCAAGTCATATTTATTGTGAAGCTACTTAGTTCTTATCTACTCATTGAGGAGTTTAGTTACAAAGCTTTTATAAGCACCCCTAAACACTTTTCCCCTTTTCCTCTTAGTTCTTGTAATAGATTAAGAGAGTAGTGTGAGCATAGGTTTATGCTTGGTTCCTTGTGTTGGTGATAACACAAGTGTATTTCCTTCAAAGGGTTTTTGAAGTGGTTGTAAGGGTTTGTATCTCACCCGGTTAAGAGTTACGAAGATTAGTTGAGAATCTTGCAAATCCTAAGGAGGCTTCCTTATGTAGTGGATGTAGGGAAACCGAACCACTATACATCGTTGTGTATCGTATTCTATCTCTACACTCTTTACATTTCCGCACTCTATATGCTTGATAAAATGCCTACTTGAATAGATTGATAATATTGTCTTTTAGGATTATCTAGTTTTATACTATTTAGTTTGCTAAAACAATAGGATTCAAATTAGCTTTTAATTTTATTTGCTTGAAATAAAATTAGCCGATTAATTTCTATTGTCTTATTCAACCCCCCTTCTAGGACGCATATAGTATATCACTTTTTGCCTATTATATCAAACACAGCTAGCTGACATCTATTCTCTTAACCTATTTTACCCTTTTGTTGGAACTAGAACTTTTCTCACTTGATTTATTCTCAATAGAACCTAATACCTTGCTTTTCTTCATCTCCCTTACAGTGGATACTGTTTCTGTTCTCTTAGTCATCTCAATTGACCTCCAACTCAAAGCTTTAACCACTCTTGAAATTTGAAACTCTTGATTATTGGTTGTACAAGCTTTATTTGGGTTAGCAAAGGTGTTTTGATGATTATTCTCTATATGGTTAAGATGGATTCTTGATGGATTTGTATCGATCTAAGAAATTGTTGGAATTTTGATTATTTAAGCTTTTGATTCTTGGATTCAATGTGATATGGTATGATATGGGTGGTTGAATCTTCTTTGTAATAATGTGGAGAAAGGATTGGATGTGTTTTTATTGTGATTGGCTAGTGTTTTGATGTTTGGTGAAGGTTTGATGAAGCTTTAATGGAGTTGGGATAGGTTTGTAGAAGAAAGAAAGGCTTAAGGATTGAGAAATTCTTAATAGACTAGCCTTTCTCTTCTTTATAACCAAAACAACTTGAATTTTTTCTCTCTCCAGCGGCGCGGACCGGTATACCGCTGGTATTGCTGGCATACCGGTGAGCTGCTCCTCGAAAAGTCTCGCTTCAGCAATAAACCTGATTCAAAGACCCGTGGGCATGTGTTTGTGTCTGACCGGCACACCGGTTCGGCAATTTTTGAAAATTCACTTCTTGGCATAAAACCCGATATGTGAACCCGTGGGCACTGGTTTTGACTCGCCGGCTTACCGGCGGTAGGGGTGGTATATACCGACGAGTAGGTCAGAATGTGCTCAAATTTCGTTTTTTATTTTACCTCCAAATCAGTTTTTCTACATCCCATTGGATAGATCTCGAAAAAATATGCGATTTAGACTCGAGAAAAAGTAAATACCAATACCCGAGCGCAAAGTTATGTCCGTTCGAAGTTTTTATAAAATTTCTCGCACTGATAGGTGCGGTGCACCTCAAATACATGCGGTGTACCGCAAAAAAGTTCTGTCCAGCCATTTTTAACTCTGAAAATTTTCCACTTTTTCACCCCAAACTCGAACCCTTGCATACTTACATACCAAAACCACTTATACCTTTCTTATTACTACAATATGCACTAAAAAACACATAAACTCACTAAAACGAACAAAAACATAAATACCTAAAAACATAAAAGAATGTGGGATGTCTCCCAAGAGAACTTTTGTTTAACTTCGTTTAGTTCGATGTGTTACCTCGGTCATGTATGAACATCACCTCCCCAGCAACAAGCAAGTTTATTAATATTTGGCATGCGAAATTTGAATCCCTTGTCTTTCACTCCCACGAACTTCTCAGATCTATTATTTGTAGCCATGGATGGTCTCATCCAAGAGTTTTGGGGTGTATGTGCGTCTTGTGGTAACTTTATTTCATATGTAGCATTACACTCCTCTGTCAATCCATTCATATCTTCGGTTTATAAACTTCGTTTGTTAGAAAGAATGTCCTTCATGAATTTAAGATATTTTGGCATTCTTTTGTGAGCTTTTACAAACGGGATGTTGATATCTAATTTGTTCACCATGTCAAGGAATTTCTTGAATTCTTTTTCATTGTTCTGCTTTATGACACGTGATAGGAATGGTGGAGGAGGACGTGTGTTGTTTACCACTGAGCTCTTTTTTTTCTGGTGTCTTCTCTGGCTCTTTTGTTCAATTACCTCTTCCACCTTGTCTTCAACTGTTTCTTCAACCACTTTTTCAGGAATAGAGATTGGTTCTGGTTCTACTCTAGGCGGAGGTAATCATTTTCCACTTCTTAATTCAACTGCATGACAAGCACAATCTTCTGGAGCAATAATATCACTTGGGAGTTGCCCTTTTGGCCTGTTTTGAAGTATACTCGCCATGTGTGACAGTGTATGCTCAAGATTATTGATTACCTTGGACTGGGTTTGAGTCTTCGCTGCCTTATCTTCATATTTTCTTCCATTAGTTTCATCATTGAAGCCATACTTGAATCCAAACTCGAAGGTTGCTTTTGTGTACTAGCTTGTTCCATTGAATATTGAGGTGGTTATTGATATCGTTTCTTTAAAAACTGGCGCTTCTTGATAGATAGGTTGTAGTGGATAGTAAGACTGAGGTCGCGATTGATAATAAGTCTCTTGATTTCCGACCCAATTATGATTCTGTAGGGACTGATAATTAGCGTAATTTCCTTGAGGATGATGATAACCATTAAGATAATGGTTTCTTTGATGAGATACTAAGGAAATCGAAGCTAGATTATTTATACAATGGTTTCTTGCTCCACAACCTGGACATGAAGGTAAAGTATATACTAGATTTACCTGAGCTATTGTTTGCGCTTGTTCCCGTAATTCCTTGAGTTGTTGGTTTAACTCTTTGAGCCTCCGAGATTCTGAGGTCTCTTCTTGTTTTTCTGTTTTAGTCGGCCAACTCCTCTTGGTCTCGAGAACTTTCTCCATAATAGTTTCAGCTTCTTCAGGATCTAATAATACGAAGCCTTTATCTCCTAACAAATCTGCTCTTCTTCTGGACTCGTTATTGAGTCCTCCATTGAACATGGTTAATGAGTATTCTGGCGATGATACATGGAATGGACATCTCGCCTTCTTCTGATTAAAACGTAACCATGCTACACCAACACTTTCTCCGTCTTCCTGCATAAATTGTTCAAGCTCCAACATATCTTTTATTCTTCTACTAACCGGATAGAATCGGTCTAGGAATTTGGATTGAAGCTTGTCCCAATCTGTAATAACATCAGGGTGTTGGGTATCGTACCAATCGATTGCACCTCCGTTCAAAAAGAACTGGAAGATAATGTAGTACATCTGCTCCTTTGTAACGCCTTTATTGATATAAGCATCACAGATCTGCATAAATTTTTGAACATACCGGACCGGATTTTGTTGTGCAGCACCGCTAAACTGTCCATGACTCGCAAATTGCGCTATCATGCCTGGATCTGGTCTAAATTTTGCCCCTTGGATTTCTGGAGTGTGGATTCCTCTTGGCTGCACTTTAAATGTGATGCGAAGATCAAGTCTCCTTAGGCTCTCCATCTGTGAAAACCTGTAAAGACAAAACTAAAAAGAAAAGCGTAAAATAGAACTAACTGAAATACAAGCACTAAATAAATGCACAAGGACTAACGATGTAGTCCCCGACAACAACGCCAAAAACTTGGTGTCGCCTAGGGCGTGATAAAATAATGGATAAAATAAGTGCAAATAAACATCCTAGGCCGAGCACGGTTATGCAAGTATACAGGACGTATGCAAGTTTTAATGATAAATAAGATTCGTTCCTCAGAGACTATGAAAGTTAGAGAGAACTTATGCAATTTATCTAGCGCAAATATAAAAGCTAGAACAGATAATACGCAAGAATACATAAAAGGAAAATAGATTTTTATTTGGTTTTTGTAAATAGAAAATTAAACTAATAAATTAAAGACAGAAAGTAATTAAAAGAAAAGAAGATAGTATGATAGTTTAGCTCGAGAAATTAGCAAGTAATCCCCACTAGTCTTGTTTATTCAAACATGTAAGGGTGAATCATGTAGTATTGCAATAATTAGGGTTCTAATTTCCCATTCCTTAGACCTTGAGAGCGACTAAGGGGGCTACGACACAACCACGAGGCAGTTTTAAATAGGGTTATCAAGCGCTACCAAGGCTCTAAGCAAACAATTCCTTCAGTTGGTGATATGGTGATTAAAACAAACCCTAATGACTATCTAGTTAGGCTGGAGTTGTCAGGACCATATCCTTATTTTAGACGTTATGTGGTGGTTCAATAATTAGACACCCCTTCCGGGCGACCATCTAACTACTATTAAGGTAATCCTATACGTTTGCAACCGCAAGAAAGACAGACAATAAATCAAAATACATAAATAGATAATAAAACATGAATTCAAATTAAATACGATAGTATCCCAAATTATATAGAAAGAACTAGGGTTCATACATATAAGCTAAATATCAAGCTAAAATTATTTAATTCACACTAAAGAAAGAAAAGAAAAGAATTACAAATTTGAAGGTTGAAGAATACATGATATGGTGTTCATCTCCTTCCAAACTTCTCTTCTTGTGTTGTAAGCTTCATCCTGGCTTAAAGTTCGCCAAGGATATGTTTCTTCTGATTATAGGGTGTATTGATAGGGTATTGGAAACCCTAAAATGTTTTCTTGGAGTGGAAGACAAGTAACTTGGACTCTAGCCCAACTCAAATTCATAACCCTAAAATATAGAAAATGTAAGATTCTGGTGTTGTATTGTTTTGGCCGTAACTCCTTCAATACTTATCCGTTTGACGCATTCCAATAGTCGAAACTGGTCGTCTCGGAAAGCTCTATAACTTTGATTCAGACCATTTTTCTAAATTCCTATCCAATATTGAGTTATGATCACTTTTATGTTCGTAGCTGCTGGAATTTAGATTTATTTGACAACTTTATCTTTCCCTTTTTCATATTTCTTTCCTTTATCTCCAATTTCCATGTTTATCTTCTTTCCCTTATCTCTTAGAATTAACTTGGCATCTAATTAATTACCATATATCTTTAAAGATTCACACTAAATAAATAAATTAAATCCAATATGCTCAAAAAATAATAAATAATTAAATCAAGACAAGAAATAGGAAAGTGTACTAAATCATGAGAAAATCGACCTATATCTTAATAAATACACCTAAAATGATGTCTCCAATTAATATTAAATCATCACAAATGGGGAGACATCACTATTAGAATTAAAAAGGTAAGTAAGTCTATGATATAAATTACCTCTTAACAGTACTTCAATATCAAGCAAATTAAACATCTTTTAATATTCAACTCATATACAAGAAAATTTCAAAAATAGCATCACCAAAATGGTCATAAGTTTATACAATCTTATATGAGATAATGTTTCTCATTACTAACTGTTAGAATTATGCCCTAGCCCCGATCGTCTTGTAATGAATTGAACACAAGTGTATATTGTACACGATAATAGTTATCCTACAATATTGATTAGAGAAATTGTTTCGTTCAATATATGGAAATCTTTTATGATTATGGTATTCATCTACATAATATGAAGGCAGAACCTTGATTAAGTTACGAACAAGATATCATAAGGTGTTATGATAATGAGAATCTGGCTCATATGACTTAATCTAAACTTGTTCTTAATCGTAGGATCATCGAGCTACAACCTTGATGATCCGGTTAGATTAATATGTAGTTAACGAGTATTTATTGGATAAATATCAGTAGTTCTCGTTTACCGAGATAGGTGCATAGATAATGCACATAGAGATGTGATTATCAAACTAACTAAATTTAGAGATTCCTAATGGTTAATTACCTTGAACTGTCAAGTGAGTTAATCTCTATAAGGAATTTTATGCTTGTAATCCTTTGACCTGAGATCATCACTATAGTTGTGTATGTGCTTGTTGTGTTTAGATACTGGACTACTAGTGTATCATAATGTTATTCGAAATGATATTGGACATATCTAAGTATATATGCTTTAAGGGATGAGTCAAGATGGAATCTTTCAACTCTAGGTAAAGAGTTTGAGCTCTACGAAGTCATAAGATTATATCGATTGTATCAAATCCTTGGACAAGGTGATAGAATGAATGAAGAAAGGAGTTCCTTAGGTCATTCGTCAATTGCTGATAATCGACGCATAACGTAGTTGATTTTCTGATCGTATTTGACAACTATACCATATCCCATGATGATACGGAGCTGTAAAGATAGAGGAATTACGTGTACGATCCTTTACCGGGATCTTTGTACAGGGTTACTTCACGTTATCCGGTCGTTTGGGAGTGTTGCTAGACGCAAACCTTGATTAGTAATTAAATGCGTTAACTACTACCGGTTTAACGATGAACTCACGTAGTCGCACACTAACGAGTGCATTGATCTTGCTTCATGTTATTAATTAATTTTTATTATCGGATGATGGATATTAATTAATTATATACTTGGAATATTAGTATATTAATTAATTCTAATATAAGATCAAATTGAGAAAAAAAGAGAAAAAAGGAAAAATGACGAGGTTTTTGATCGAACCACACACCTCTAGTAAAGAGAAATGTATCACTAACTGTTAGTCTAGTTTAAGCCATATGTATAATATAAAAGGTTTAAATCCACTTCACAAGTGGGTAGTGATCCAGATTATTAGGATAATCAATTTTTATTATAACCGACAACTTTTCATTTTCCTAATTTTTTTATAAGTATAATGTTTTTTCATTATACGGTAGATTTTTTCACTTCTTCTCTTGAAACCAAAAATAAAACAGTTATAGAAGGCTAAAGGTCTCCAAGTAAAAAAAGATTCCTGAAAGAAAGATTAAAACTCGGTGTACAAAGCGTAGAGGCTTTAAGAATTTCGAAGCTTGGTTAGTGTTTCGATTCTCATATATATCCAAAAAAAATACGCAATCGAAATCTGTTTTAATATCTAGTCTCACTAGATTGGTTATAGGATTGTAATATTATTTTCCGTTGTGTATATGTGATATAACATGTATTGTGAATCCTTCACTAACAACAACAACCTGGATGATAATGCCTTTTAACCCATATCTCAGTGCATTTTCATAAGCTTTATTATCAATAATATTTTTCCTATAAAAAAATCATTTAATGAAAGCTATACAACATATTATATACATATACTTTATTTTTATTTATCAAAATTAAGCCAAACCTGAATCAAGAAATCAAGCGCTAGCCCTGTAAGAGCTCCCTATCTGAACACTTCCTAATCCTGCGTTCCATCTCAAGTCTAAAATGTCTAATAATCCCCTGAACCAGCCAAACTTTCATAATTTGTTTTTTATGAGAACAACTTTTTTTTGTTACATACGAGGTCAAGAGACCCTGAAGAGAAAACTCTTCTACAAAATTTTGTTAATTATCTAAACTCGTTCTAGGGGTTACCCACCCATACCGATCCCGAACAAGAAAGCGCCAAAGACCATCAGGGGGGTCTATGCACTCTATCAGCTCCTCGGAGCTCCGTAAACCCTTCTTTGCCATCCAATCCGCACTGTTGTTTGCTTCTCGGTAGTTCCAAACGAGCTCAAAATCCTCATTATACCTCAACATATCCCTACATTCCTTGATCGTACTGTTCGAGACTACCCTTGAGTTTGCACCGCCCTTCACTAGCGCGTGCAACTCACGCGAGTCAGTCTCGATCAGGACCTGCTTAAATCCAGGGTTAATTGCAATTTTTAAACCGTTATTAAGTGCTAATGCCTCCGCCTCAAGAGGCATACTAGCCATACCACGCCCCACAAAACCATACAAATACTCGCCCTCTGTATTCTGGAACAAACCACCAACTCCAGCCGTCGAATTGTTGATATCAAAAGCACCATCTATATTTAGTTTAATTTCCGCAGTAGGTTTAAGCCATTTAATTAGGGTGCTCCGTGAAGACACAATCAATCCACCATCGCCTTCCCTACCCCAAGCTCGTATATAGTCACTGGCCACCACCCTACTAATCGCGATAAGCTCATTGTTAGTTCTCACGCTCGCTTCGCTATCAAATACACAACGGTTCCTATTAATCCACATGACCCACGCAGCCGCCGCTAAGCAAATCCTCCGTTCAATGCCTCCGACCAGTGTTTTATTCGCTAAATTTTCCGTCCACCAGCCATCAGCATCAAAACTCAGCCCTGTATGTTCAGAATCTCCTCCTGACGTGATAGGATCAGGTCCCTGCTGCTCATGTTGATGTCTCGGCTCACTCCTATTTCCAATTGGATGGCCACGTGATAAGCTAATTTGAGAGAGATCATTCAGAACTAATTCAAAGTCTCTACTGTACGTGCTCCTTAAATGATCAGTAGCCAAGTTAACAAATTGCATATTGGTCCCTGTGAAGAAATTGAAAACTCCACTGAACCCATTGCAATTTCGGAATAAGTGAGCTGCTGTCTCCCTTTCGAAACCACACCTTGGACAAGAAGCATCCGTCAACACCCCTCTATCCACTAGATTACCCCGAGTTCCCACACACACGCCACAACAAGATTTTCACTTTCTGAGGACATTTTAATTTCCAAACTAACTCCCAATTAAACCCCGAATTTTCTTCACCTTGAGCTAACATGATATACGCCGAACGAACCGAAAACACCCCAGATGCCTCAAGCCTCCAAATGAAGGTCTTATCCGGCCCATTACCACTCTCAGTCACTCCTCTCCGTAGCACTTCACACCCCACTAGAACCGCCTTGCAAATTCTAGAGTCGGCTGCCTTAACTTCCCTATCCAACAAGTTCCCTTGAAAATATTTTTGCTTGAGAACCGTAACCTACAAAGCCGGATCACCGCGAAGCACCCTCCATCCTAACTTCGCCAAGAGGGCCCTATTATAATCGCAAGCTCTTCTAATCCCTAGCCCTCCATTTTTCTTGGTTCGGCAAATTTTGTCCCACGATAACCAATGGATTTTCCGCCCCTCCTCCGAAGAACCCCAAATAGAATCTCTAATAATACCATCGATTTCATCACAAACATATTTAGGGAACTTCATGGTTTGCATCATATACGTCGGTATTGCGGACAATACTGATTGAGCAAGCGTGATTCTCCCTGCCAAGGAGAGATTCTGACCTCTCCAATTCGGGAGTTTATTCCTCATATTAACCATTATTTTCCGAAAGAAACCCCTCGGAAGCCGTTGAGAACGAATAGGGGTCCCCAAATAAACGCCCAACGAGTCACTAAGCATGAAACCACTTCTGTTTGCAAATTCCAACGCAACCTCATGCTCCACGTTTCTCGAAAAATACACAAGGGATTTTTCCTCGCTCACTGTCTGCCCCGCTTCATCGCAAAACACTTTAAGCACCTCCTTAATAAGATCCACTTGTCGGCTATCCGCCTCCGCAAATAACATCAGGTCATCTGCAAAAAACACATGAGAGATACCGGGACCTTGATGGTGGATTCGAATGGGTAACCATTCCCCTCCATCGCAAAGTCCCTGAATTAGAGTAGATAAACGTTCCATACACAATACAAAAAGGTAAGGGGACAGAGGGTCTCCCTGCCGAATGCCCCTTTGGGGGGTGAACTCCTCCAGCTGCTGTCCATTCCACAAGACTCGCATCCGATTTGTTGCCATGGCATCCATAATCACCCGTATCCACGATTCCGAAAAACCAAAGAAGGCTATCCTATCCTCAATAAATCTCCAACTAAGTTTATCGTAAGCCTTTGCCAAGTCTATCTTAAGTGCCATGTAACCTGATTTAGTAGTCAACTTTTGCATTCTATGGTCAATCTCTTGAGCAAGTACCACATTATCCACCGTAGATCTTCCCGGAAGAAAACTACTCTGATTATACCCAATCTTTTCCGCTAAGAAAGGCCGAATACGATTCACCATCGCCTTCATAACAAATTTCACCGGACAATTTATAAGACTAATAGGCCTCAAACTCCCTACTACCTCCGGATCAGGAACCTTTGGTATTAGGTGAATGAGTGTCCCGTTAACCTTTTCCGAAATCCTACCTTCACGAATAGACTTCCTAACCATTGTGCACACCTCCTTACCAACGATATCCCAACACTGCTGATAGAATGCTGCTGACATACCATCTGATCCCGCCGCTTTAGTTGCCCCGATTGAAAGACTGCCGCCTTGATTTCCTCTTCCGAAAACTCCCCTTCCAAAAGACCCCTCTCCACAGTGTCAAGAGACCTTCCATGAGGTAGTGCAAAAGGCCCCACGAATTTTCCGAGTCCGAATATAACTCTACATAAAAACCTCGAACTAACCTCCCCAAATCTGTTTCACTTTCCACCCAATTACCATTCGAGTCTTTTAATCTAGAAATCCTAATTTGTTTCTGTTTCTTCATAGTCGCAAGATGATAATACCTTGTGTTCCTATCTCCGGATCGGATCCTACTCTCCTTAGATCTTTGGAACCAAAGCTGTTCCTCCTCCTCTAAAACACTTAAGTACTCCTTCCGAAGGCGCTTACCTAATCTGAAAAGATACGGATTATAACTCCTTTGAAGTGACTGCTGAATCCCTTTAAGCCTAGCCAATAATCTCTTCTTCTTATTAACATCTCCAAACACATCCATCTTCGAAGAGGTAAGGTGACCTTTAATACGCTCAAGATGATCCCCTAAACACCCCCTACTTTCTACCCACTTCTCCTGAACCGATTTCAAGAAATCTTTATGCAGACACCATGCTGTCTCAAAACGAAACCTATATGCCACTTGCTGGCGCTCCTGACTAAGCTTGATCAAAATAGGTGCATGATCCGAGTGTCTCCTATCCAAATTAAACACCCTAACAGAAGGAAACAACTCAGCCAAGCCAGTATTACCATACGCTCTATCCAACCTTCGTAATATCCTCTGTCCTATGTTCCACGAATCGGACCATGTGAATCTTGGCCCCTCAAAACCCAAATCGATCAAGTCGCAACTTTCCCTCCACTTCTCAAACCTCACCATTCTGCTAGTAACACCCGGTTCCCCTCCTTTTTTATCCTCCTCAACACCTATTTGATTAAAATCCCCCGCGATTAACCAAGGCACCCCAATATTACTGAACGCCTTATGGAGTGCCTCCCGCAATGGTTCCCTATCCTTAGCCCTTGGTCTAGCATATACCGCTGAAAAAAACCACGCATCGCAATTATTCTTAGAAATTTCCAAATTTATTACCTGTTTTCCGGCTGAGAGTAAACGAACTTCCATTTCCGAGTCATCCCAGATAATCCAAATACCGCCTTTATACGTTTCCGCCTCTACCCTGACTGAGTTAGCTTTGCCTAGTCCCGGAATAATGTCATCTGCACTAGTACCACTCACTCGCGGTTCAACTATTACCGTTAACCATACATAGTGAATTCTATTCATCTCACGGACGACTCTTTGAGAATCCGGGGACCTTGCTCCGTGACAATTCCAAACTAAAATATTAGGAGCTTGAGAAAGACCTTCCCAATTCCCAGAATTCATTTGTCCTGTACACATAAAAAATATTAGTCTAAAAATAATAAGAGGTTTAGATGGGTACCTGTTCCCCCCTTCACGCACTACCCGAATGCTCATCCATAAGTTCATCACCGTCCTCGTCCTCAAATTGTGTTTCCGGGACGGACGAGAGATTATAGTCCTCCCGCACCAACTCATTATTCACAAATTGGGCCGGAAAATCAAGGAATTCACCACTTTCGGCACCCTCCAGGACGTCCCTTTCTGTGGTGACCCATCCCCTAGATTGGGGTGTTGAAATTTTCGGAAAACTCTTCTGTCCAGTAACCTCAGCAGTGTCCGCTTCAGGCCTGTCCCCCTGGTTCGCCTCCAGTTCTGCTGCCGCAGCAGCTCCAGCTTCTTTTTTTCTTTTTTCTCTGCAGGTCCGAACCTGCTGTGATCTTGGCCGAATCTCCTGCTGCAGTAATCAATTCGGTTTCTGCTGCAGTAATTACCTCGCGACAGTCCCTTCCAGCAGCTGCTGGACTCGTCCCAACATCTTCATCAATCATTACAACTTCTGTGCTCCCTTTCTCAACCTCCGTAGCCCCTGCAATTCCGCCCCTCACTAACTCTTTTTTAGTCCCAATAGCTGCAGCAGTAAATTCCACCTCAGGAGCTGCATTTAGCAGCTTCGAAACCTCAAAATCCGTTTGCAACACTATTCTGTGTCCCCCCCACCATTCCTGTAATTACCACTCACATTGCCCTTGCTATTTATCTTTCTGGATTTCCCTGCAACGCTAGTTGACGCCCTATTCGAAGCCTCCACTTTTTTATTACCATCAGGCACCAAGTCCAAGCCCTCCTCGGTGAATAACGCACTATAACGCGAGCCGGAATCTTTGTTCGAGTTACCCTTGAATCCATTCATATAACCTTTAGTCCCATTTCTATTATTAGCACGTACATTCCGCTTAACTACCATCCACTCGCCATATGTTACTTCAGTGACTTGTTTCGCCCGCGATGGAGGGCTTTGAACCGCCTCTGTTCTTTCGTTTACCAAGTTCACATTAACCGTGTTAGCAATAATCGCATTACATTTATCCCGTTGATGCCGGAACTTACCGCATTCAAAGCAAACGAGATGCAAGCCCTCATATTCCACCAGACAAGTTTCGCCTCCGATATGAATTTTCGGTGTCAATGCCTTACCTAAATATAACTCAACGGCAAGCCGCGCATAGTTACCCTTTTTCCTTGCCTTCGTCAAAGAATCAATACGAACCGTTCTACCAATTTGATCACCCATCTTACGCAAGATCCGAGCTGTATAATTTTGCATACCAACGTTCGAAATTCTAACCCAAGCCGTAGTTTTTGTAATCGAATCCGCTTGTGGCTTGAATTCCGGGGTCCATTCCCTCACAATTAAATAATGATCAAAAATCATTCAAGGACCGCCTGCCAACGCAAATTCACAATCATCTTTATTTGCAAACTTGGCCATAAAATACCCATACCCAACATCTACTAAATCCATCATCCCTTTCGGGTTCCAAATCTGCTTAAGTTTCGATGAAAGATATCCAAAACTCACCTTATAACCAAGTAGTCTAACAACCACCGTATTTTCCCACAATTGAATTCCTTCTAAAATTTCATCCCTAGTTCTAATCACTTGCGGAAATTCACAATTGGGTTCAAACACATCATCCTTTATTGACTCAATAAATTTATCATCAATCCCATTTAGCCTATTCAATCTAATTTCCTTATCATCAATTATTTCAGGGATAATATTGTTCTTACCCATTAGAGCGGAGTGCCATCCCGAAGATTTCTTTGGCGGATTCAATTGCTCCACTCGCGGAAAATTGGCGGCTTCAGATTGTTTCCCACCTCCTGTATTATACGTAGCATCAAGATTGGGTCTTGCCCGTTTTGCATAGCGTTGTTCTTTCTTTTCCAACAGCGGAAACGCTTCCTGGCCGCCATCTACTGGCGATTCTTCGCTCATTGTTATGTCCACATAATTACCTCCACTAGGTGGCGGTAGCAATGGAGCTCCCATCTTGTCCGGAGGAGCCTCCGGTGTTGGGTCAAAGGGATAAGCTATTTTGACTGATAACGGCTAGTTTTCCAGAGAGAGCTTTGTAGAGAGAGAGAACAACTTTTAGAAAATTAACAAAACAATTTTAATGTCAGGTATTAAAAAGGCTCATTCTCATCGTTAGGTACACCTCTAGGGATGGCAATAGTTCAAATATTAACCGTAACCGATGGATATCTGATCCGATTAAAATCCGTTAGTGGAACCGATGGTGCATCCATGAGGGTTTGGTTCTCGCAAAAGGTAACCGGTGGATTATCCGTTAGGATTTGGTCTTTTACAATAATCTGATGGATAATCCGAAATCCGAATAAAAACATAAAAAATAGAATATTAAAATATATATATACTATATATAAAGATATATTATATATGCAAATTTCATACATAATATCGATCAAATATAATTATTCCATACATAAACTGGCTAATTGATTATTATCTATTTTATTACTATATTGCCTAATATCATTTTATGGTCTTCCAATAATTTTGTAGCTAATTTTAGAATTTTAAAAATATTTAATAATTTATTTTATTTAAATCATTTTAAATGATTGCAGATACGGATTAACCGCGGATAAACTGCATCAATCGCGGATGCGGATTTGGTAAATAATTCTAAAATCCGATGGTTAATGGATGCGGATTTGGTTATCGTTTTTCTTAATGGATGTGAATGTGGTTATGCAATTTTTCGTGGATATCCGATCCGTTGCCATCCCTATACACCTCAATTTTGCCTTCCTTTTAATTAAAGTTTTTTTTTTAATTTTGTAAATTAAAACAAAAAATTAATTTCAAGAAAAACTTATAAACAAAAATAATCATAAACCTAAAGGCGCTCCTCCAGGGGTCTTTACTTATCAACCCATTACTTACCAGGCTATTAACTTAATCAGATATATTAATCTTGAGGCGCTTCTCTATGACACGCGTTTACTTAGAAAAAAATTTGGCCAACGATCTCTGACCTAAGATCATCTCTAACCGATTTTGTTGCTCTATACTTGAAAAAGAAAAGATAAAAGTATACCATATAGAACAATAATCACTGCTCATTATTTTTATTTCATTTGTATCCTCTCACTATTTCATATAAAATGTATCCCTCTATAATTCGTGAGATTAGAAGATTCGTTTTAATTGTAAGGTGTTTAATCTCTCCCAACACAATATAGTTTGATTAGTTGTTAAACACAACTTTTGGTTGGTGGGTTAAGAAAATGATTTTATCCTTTAGTCAAAAGGATGAAAGTAAGATAGGAAAAATCATGTTTGCGCATTACACATCTCAGCTACTTTTTACCAAGAATGATTTGCTCTCTCACTTTATTTAGAAGCTGAAGGTCAGTCAATGCTTCTATCCTTGAGATGAACTAGAGGAGAATAAACGTGCTACTTCATTATTTGTAAGTTTGACTCTACATGTTTTTGTTTCTTGCAAGAGTAATAATCTCAAACTATTTCAACATTCTTAAGATAATTACATTGTTAACTTTTGAATGGATTAACTATTGTTGATTTATTTGAATTTGTACAATTAATAGTCTAGAGATGATTATGGCTCAATAGTCTCAGTTTTGTTTTGTTTTCAATATGCCGTTGAATAATTTTCTTTCAGAAAATGTGTTGAATCATCAAGTTCAGTTTTCTTCACCATAAGAACAAATACTTAACGACCATGTTGTTTAGCAGCTAAACTTCCTGAAGCGGTGATGTGATGATGAAGTTTGCTTATTAAAATCAAACTTAACATGCAATAAGAAATAATGTATGCGGATCAGAAGAATGGGAAGCTACACGAATTGATTTTGATTGATTTGTTCGTTTTTGTGCTTTTTGCTTTGTCAAACCCGATCCGGGTTAATTTGACTCGAGTACTTTTTAAAGAGAATTAGTTTAGAATTTTCTACTTTAATCTTAATACAGTTGATTAAGTTAATGGGCTGGGTTGATAAGTAAAAGCGTTCCTCCTTTAGGTTAGTATTATGATTACTTTTGTTCATAATTTGTTCTTGATTTTTTTTTATTTTATGTTAAAAATAAAAACTCTTTTTAGTTATTGTTAAAGTTTTTCTCATATGTCAGATTAATTATTGTACACTTTTGCTTTTAATATCAGAATTCTATTTTATTTAACACATGTCAAATATGGAGTGGTGAATCTAATATGGCGATGATTATGCCTGATGTTATGAGAAAACTGTTGATATTTTGAGCCGGTTGGAAGTTTAAAGTGCACTAAGATGCAAACATGTGTGCAAGTCATGGAACATTAGATTTTTGGGAAGAATATTTATTCTTCTTTGTAGGATAGCTTTTTACCTATCTATGAGAGATTTGGGAAGAATACTGAATTTTGACTAATACAAATAGACCACCTCACCTTTATTCCTAGAAACATTAATTAACTATTTTGAAAATTACTAGTAAGACTCAAGCTTCTCTTCCATATATTTCAACTCATTTAATGCCCGTTTGGAACTGCTTTTTTGGAGAAGCACTTAAAAGTGCTTTTACTATTTTAAGAGTTTTTTTTACTTTGAAAAGCACTTTTATGAGAAGCACCAAATAGCTGCTTCTTGAAAAAAGCACTTAAAATCATTTTAGATTTAAGAATTATTTTTAATAATTTTTTTAAATTTTGAATTTTATTCTAAAAGTGCTTTTTTACTCTAAAATAAGCACTTCCAAACGGGCTCTTAGTATGTTAATTTGTATTCCATTTTGGTTTTCACATTTCTATTTGTATTAATCGTATTAATTAATCATTATTTATCGCAACTTAGTTTTATAATAAAAAACCCAATACACATTTAATTAATTTTATTGTTATTTATCGCAACTTACGCTACCATACTCATAAACACATGTATCTTAATCTTGTTAGTCTCTGTGGAGACGATAACCCTTATACTTATTAAATTATTACTTGTCAACATCCCATATACTTGCGGGAAGTAAACCCTCTTTAGTGTGTCGATTTATCTATCACACTATAAAGAGCGACATGGATAAATGTTACAAACATTTCATTAGAAAGATTTGTTATTGTTATCAGTATTTTGATTCGAAATTTGCAGGCTGGGGAAACTCTTTTAAGGATGATTTTTGAAGAAACTCTGAATCTCGATCAGATTAAAGATAGTTAGAAATCAAATAAGACACTAGGTTTCTATATAAGTGCCGAGCAAATATTTTTTGAAACATATGAGAACCACTTTGACTCGGAATCATTTTGATTCCCGTAAGATTGGTGGTATTTTATCCACGATAGGTGTTCGTAACCTTTACAAGCAATACGATATTGATGTAAATGGAAATATTGTTGATGCTTGATCATGTGAAGACTTTCTCAAAGATGCAACTTAATCTGATAAGAGAACTTCAAGTACTTTGCCAATAGTGGTAATGAGCTCATACTAGCACTCCATGATGGATTTGATCCTACCAAGTAATACTTCGAAAACATTCTTTGTTATAGTATATCTTAAGGCTTCGTGTTGATTTTAAAGTTTGAATCTTTACCAGTTTTTGAGAAATATGTGTGTGAACTTAATTTTTAAAGTTTAAACCTTTAATAGTTTTTTAGAATCGGGTGTTTAAATTGATTATTAAAGATAGAATCCTTACTAGTTTTTGAAAAATATGTGTTTGAATTAAATTTTAAAGTTCAAATCTTTAATGGTTTTTGACAAATAGATGTTTGAATTGAATGTTAAAGATCAATTTTTTTTAATTGAATGTTAATTGTACTATAGATCCTTATAGTAAGTAAAATTGCAATATAGGTCCCTATATTTAGTTTGAGAATGAACTTAGTGTAGAGTTATTTGCTGTCTTAAAAGTAATACTAATATGTGTTTTATGAAGATTTTATTGAAATGAATTATCAGGTTTATAGTGCTTCGTGACTCCTCTGGATTTTACTGGATGTTCATTTCCATAAGATGGATTGTGCCAAATGGATATTTACTATAAAAGAAAATTTTAAAAATTGTCGTATAAAAGCAAATTGTTGTCTCATTTATCTACTGATTTTCATTATTGTTTTGGATAAATGTTGTCACATTTATCTAGGAAAATTAATAATGAGTGCCAAATGGATTGCGCCATTGAGGTTCATTATATTATAACATTTTTGTTACTTTTTTACCTAAATTTTATTGATTTTTTGGAAAATTAGTGGGTTCGTGGTTTAAACCAAGAGCACACACTAAATTCCCAAAAAAATCTAGAAAATTAAGATAAAAAAGTAAACGTTGAAAATCTGTTTATATTTTTTTAATTTGAGTTTTTTGATGATTTATTCTTGTTGATAATTAGTGTTGATTAGTGTTGTTAATTTGATGATTCGATTCAATTGTCTATATGTTGTCATTTTTTTTGGTTTTATGAACTTTTAAAGTTATAAATTTTCTAGATTTTAGTAGGTGTTTTTGGCATTTCACCAAGAGCACCTACTAAAATTTCATAGAATTCATAAATTCAAAAGTTCGTAAATTTTAATGAAGAAGAAGAAGATTGTAGGTAGGAGTGTTGCTTGTTTTCTAATATTGGTTGTTTGAAAAAATTAAAATATTTAGAGGTTAATTTTAATTAGTTTAAACATATGGGTTAAAATAATAATTTTAAACAATATAAATAAATTAAGAATAATTAAAAAACAATTTAATAATAATTTAATTTTTTTTAGAGGGAACCCGTTAGTGGGGGTAAACTGCATGCAATATTTTACGGGGTGGGGGGTGGAAGGGTAAAAAGGCACGTTTTAGAAAGTAGTAGGTAATCTGTCAAACGAGCAATAATTAGGGGGTCTGAGTGTATTATATATATACGGTTTTCGGCTATTCAATTTTATTTTTATCTAAAACCGTAATATAATGGTTTTAACTATCAGTTATACTGTTAAAAATCATAACCTAATAGTTTTAATCACGGTTAGATACTAACTTCTACTAGATTTGGTATATCCATAAGTTTCAATTTTTTACCCTAACCATTCCTAAACATACTCAATTTCCTTGATAATTTCTCTTGCTAATTAGCACTCATCCACTTTGGAATAGGGATGTCAATGTGATGGGTCTGAGGCGGGTTTCCCTCTCCCTGTATACACCCCACAAAAAAAAGCCCCACGCCCCATCCCACCCCCCACGTTGTTCTTCCACACGCCCCTTCACACCCCGCTCTTTATATTCCCACGGGTTTCAGTTTGATCGTTTAAATTTTTTATATTATTACTAATTTTATTATTTATAAACTCTCAAATATTCTATTTTTCAAAATTGTATTTTGATATTTAGACAAATTCTTCCCTTGGAGTTGCACTTTAATTTTAATAACTAAAATTTTGTGTGTTGTAATAGAACACAAACAAACTTTGATTTGAATAATTATTTAAAGTAAAATATACATTATATATTATAATTAAAATATATTAATTGTATATTATGTACATGCGGGGAAATTTTGCGGGGTGGGAAATACTTATCCCACAACCCGCCCCGCTCGCACGGGTTTTGAAAATACATTACTACAACCCACCCCAAACCCCATTTAGTATCTCAAAACACGCTCCATTAAAAGTGAGGTGAGGCGGGTAACCGCAAACCCGCGCCCCATTTACATCCTTACTTGGGAACACTTTGTTCCTAAAGATACATTCGTTTTTGCTATCCAGATATCCATACTCATGTTACAAAAAATCTGTTCCACGTAATTCCCACGAAAAACTATTACTTTTTTTCTTTACATTGTTGTTTTGTTTCCTCTCTTTATCCTAACTAGGTTTTGATCCCGTATGATGCACGAGAGCACAATTTAAGTTTGAAAATAGAAAAAAATACAAACAAAAAAAAAATATTTGTAATGTACTACCTAAATCGGAAATAATAATAGTCAAAAATTTTATATTATAATTTTTTTAGGAGAAAACAAATATTAAAAGAGACATATCGTAAAAAGAAAAATAATAAAAATTATATGATAAAGTAAAATGACACATGAAAAAGGTAAAATGACACACGGCAAAAGTCAAATAACACATGACAGAGTCAACCATTTATTCTTCTTTTATATATTTAATGATAATAGTCAAAGATTATATATTACAAAATTTTGAGCAGAAATAATAATAAAAGACACATTTCATAGTAAAAAAATAATAAAAGTTATATGACTAAGTAAAATGACACATGAAAAGAATAAAATGACACATGTCAAAAGTCAAATTACACATGGTAAAGTCAATCATTGATTCTCATTTTGTATATTATATAAATTATATGAAAATGATAATAGACAAAGATTTATATTACAA
The DNA here is from genome assembly GCA_029959085.1 of Nemophila menziesii. Lineage (NCBI taxonomy): Eukaryota > Viridiplantae > Streptophyta > Magnoliopsida > Boraginales > Hydrophyllaceae > Nemophila > Nemophila menziesii. Next base: position 30,979,915 of record JARWIR010000001.1, on the reverse strand, counting down.
ATTATTAAGGAGAAAAAAGTAATAATAGACGTATATCATAGTAAGAAAAATAATATGACAAAGTAAAATAATACATGGAAAAGATAAAATGACACATGAATCAATCATTAGTCCTTCTTTTATATATTATATAGAAATGATAATAGTCAAAGATTTTATATTACCAAAATTTAAGAAAATATAATAATAAAAAAAACATATCATAGTAAGAAAGATAATGAACGTTATATGACAAAGTAAAATGACACATGAAACAGGTAAAATGACATATATCAAAAGTCAAATAACACATTGTAGAGTCAACCATTGATTCTCCTTTTTTATACTTCTTCTATCCATTTTTACTTGTCCTACTTTGTATGGCACACATATTTTTAAAAAGACATTAAATACACCCTGTTTTTACTATTTTGCCCTTATTCATTAAGTATTAGGTCATTTATTACACTACTTTTTTAACTAATTAGTTGGGGGTAATATTGAAAAAATTGGGAAAAAAATGTTTGATGATGTAAAAGGACAAATATTATTGGACACTTTATTTTTAAGGAAAGAAGAACAAATAAAAGTGGACAGACAGAGGGAGTATTATATAAATGCCGTCATTTCTTCGCTAATTAAAACAAAAAAACGCATAAACCTTCCAACAAAGCTTCTTGAAATCACAAGCAAAGCTTTATTCAACCCAAACACCAAGCAGCCTTCACAAGAACCAATCAAGCCTCCCTTTTATCTATTCAAGGTTATATCTTTATCCTTTACTTAAACTGGGACTAATTTGTTATTGTTTTTTATTTTCACATTGCATTGAATCTTTACTTTGTGTTACTTGTAGAATTTATCAAAAACAGACAATACGAAATACGCTCTTTTTGTTGAAGAGTTATAATCATGTCAGTTCACATTAGAGAGGTTTGGAGCCACAATCTTGAAACAGAATTTAATTACATTAAATATTTTGTAGTAGGTAAATATAATAATATAGCAATGGACACTGAGTTCCCCGGAGTAGCTCTAAATCCGGTAGGTGAGACGTGGTCTGATTTTAGCTACGATAAAATGAATATTAATGTCAATGCTTTGAAGCTAATCCAACTGGGATTAACATTTACCGATGAAGCTGGAAATTTACCCACTATTAACAATGATGTGAATTGTATATGGCAATTTAATTTCCGTGAGTTTGATATAACTAAAGATCCACATGCTGAGGATTCTATCGCGATGCTAAAGGAGACCGGGATAGATTTTGACAATTTTAAAAATTATGGTGTTGCTGCAACAGATTTTGGCTATCTTTTAATGGGTTCGGGGATTCTTATGAATAAGAATATAAAGTGGGTTGTCTTTCAGGGAGGGCATGATTTTGGATACTTTCTTAAGTTGATAACTGGTAAGGTATTACCGGAAAAACGATATGAATTCTATGAAAGTCTCAAGGTTTATTTTCCAAAGGTTTATGATCTCAAGTATTTAATGGAGTCTTACTGTGATGGTTTTAATGGTGGATTGAAAAAAGCTGCCTACATATTGCGAGTTGAAAGGGTTGGAGTTGCTCATCAAGCTGGTTCGGATAGTTTGCTCACTTCACGTGTATTCAAGAAGTTTCAAGAAACATTCCAACAATTCTTCGTTGAACAAGAGAAGCATCAAGGACAGATAGCATGGTATAAGTTTTGATAATGAGGAATGAGGAATGATAAAAGTAAGAGAACCATTTATCGGGAAATTGAATACACTGCTTTTTTTTTCTTTTCTTAATTTCCATCTTTTTATCAATTATCTCTAGTCATTATAAACCCTTGACGGGTGGTGTTATATCTCGACTACTGTAATAGTCACTATATTTAATTCATATTTCGTAATTGAATTTAAAATAAAGTAATATTTACATTTGGTTCATCTTTTTGTAATTTTGTGTATATATAATTACTCTATAATCTATTATTTCATGATTTAGTAAACATACAAAATAGTTATGCAATTGCAAAACCTTTCAAAAATCTGCAAGACATGCACACGAATCACGGATGTATGTTCCAATAGCCGTCATAACAATGTGGCATCCTTGATTATATCATCGCCATCATAAAATAGAAATTAGGAGTTGAATCTAATTGTTGGAAACTGTAAAACTTTTTAGTATTAAAATTAAATTTCCTGCACACCCCCTCCCTGATTTTCTTTTGTTGTTATTTTAATTTTTTTTCCTTCATATTCCACTGTTTTACTGAAATGAGAAAATTATTGTTCTTAATTATGTTATTGTTAGGTCAAAATTAAATGTAAAATAATTTTTAGCCTAAAGCCTTAAAAGCGAGGTTTACATTTATGTTTATGGTGATAATGCCCCTAAACTTAATGATGATATACTTGATAAGATTGGGATGGGTGTTCTTAAAACCACCCTATTTACTCAATCGTTACGAATAGATATTATATGTGTGCAATTTTAGGAAATATACATGATCATTTCTTTGCTTAATGGAGGTGGGTTAATCCGAGGATGCACATTACTTTTTTTTTAAAATTCAAAAGCGATGTATTAAAAAATTAGAAGAAAAGGGTACATGGTTCAAGTGATAACTGATGAGGAATCAAAATCTCCCAAGACCTGGTCGATTCACAAAAAGGTATCAATGGCCCATTATTCTAAATAAAATATCTAGTATCTACATTTCTATTCTTAGAAATATTACTAATAGAAATAAAAGTTTGTAACAAATGAACTCTTCAATTCTATGCATAAGAGGTTGAACTCTTGAATTAGATTAAGATATCGCAGGAAAGCCTTGGGCGGTCCCAAGTCAATTTGTGTGAATCAAATATCCTATCTTGGAACACGCCTGACACAATGCACACCTTATAAATTGCCACAACTTATCCCTAGTATTGCTCCAGGATCTCGCCGTCGCATAGTAAATGAGTAGTTGTCTCATCTTTACCAATGATAACAATACCTATAGGTTCCTATTCGCTGGAAAAGAAGTCTCACAAAAAAAATTTAAGTCTGCTCTGTCGGTGGCATCTGATGCATACAAATTGTTGTATGGGGGGGGGGGGGGGGGGGGAATTCATCGATTCAGATTTCTAGAACATCTCTTAGTCAAATCCAAATATATCCATCATTAAATAACAAGTAGAACTCTGATTGCTTTAAGATTCCATTCAATACCTTCAAACATGCTTTTCATTTTGGCAAACCAACTGTTTCAAATCATAATTATTAACCAGGTGCAGATTAATGTTTTTTCTTTAAAGATATAATTTAAATAAATTAAAAGAATAATAAGAATTCATCTGATCCCAGATCGGTGGTTATATAGTCCTTCCAAGAAATTGATTAGAATAGAAATAGGGACCAAAAATCAAATCTCTAACAATAAATACATATAAACCCTTTAACTAGAATGTCACCCGCTCCATTCCTAAACCTAGGAACATGCTTAATAAAAATATGTGATCTACGCTTAATAAACTCTTTATTTTTCCACATAAGAGACCGAGTTTTCCAGTTAGTGCCACGTGTGGATTTCAGGCCTTGGGTAATACCAAGGTAGTTAGTATGAATAATAACATTTTATATCCTCGAAGGAGTTAGTAAATCTACAAGTTTTTAGAACCTATACATCCACGTCTCTGATATCTGAGATATACCAAAATATACTCTTATATAGTGATAAACATTAATACAATTCATCTACAATTTTGGTCGTAACAAAATCAGCAATTCCTCAATTATTCCATGATTTGAGGATCTCTTTAAAGCTATCAATGAAATTGATCTAGAAATAAACAAGATGTTATATATTACACCTCATAATCTTAAAGCATCGTGTGGCTAGTTTTTTGGAGAAAATTCTCATGAATTTAGTTATTTAGAGATATTTCATGACCAATATAACAAGGGAAAGATGTTTTATATTTCATTGAATATAGTGCAAGAAGCACAAGGTTGTCCGAGTTGTGAGGTCAATGATCATGTATGAGAAGAGTGTGAAGGCAATCCAGAATATGTTTACTTTATATCAAATCGAGGGAATTACCAATTTAGTAATCACAATCATCTCGGTATGCAATATTCTAATCCTCATGGGGTCGTGAATCAGGGTAATTCTGACCAACCACGAACTCAATACAACAGCTTCCAACAAAGACCCCAAGGTCCTTATAAAGGGGGTCAAAGTTATAACAAGCCAACACCTCCACCACAACCATCCTATGATGTTTATATAGATAGTCTAGCTCAGAAGGCCTTGCCACAACATCCACAAGAAACGGTTGGATTTGATTTCCAGAAAAACCATGCAAGATTTCAAGACTTTAACTCAAGACAACATGCAGATGTACCAAGAAAATTTAACAAACAAAATGCCGAAATAAAGATCCTAACAACGCAAGTTACCCAAGTAACTAATGTTGTCAAGAAGTTGCAGAAAAATACTCTATAAATTGGCCATAGGAACGAATGATGTGACGGTAATAGAGGCTGGTGATGTCAGTGTTGTCTCATTTATCTAGGACAATTGATAATGAGTGCCCAATGGATTGCGCCATTGAGGTTCATTATATTTTAACATTTTTGTTACTTTTTTACCTAAATTTTCTTGATTTTTTGGGAAATTAGTGGGTTCGTGGTTTAAACCAAGAGCACACACTAAATTTCCAGAAAAAATCAAAAAAAATTAAGATTAAAAAGTAAACGTTGAAGATCTGTATAAGTTTTTTTAATCCGAGTTTTTTGATGATTTATTCTTGTTGATAATTAGTGTTGATTAATGTTGTTGTTAATTTGATGATTCGATTCAATTACCAATACGTTGTCATTTTTTTGGTTTTATGAACTTTTAAAGTTATGAATTTTCTAGAATTTTAGTAGGTGTTTTTGGCATTTCACCAAGAGCACCTACTAAAATTTAATAGAATGCATAGATTTAAAAGTTCGTAAATTTTAATGAAGAAGAAGAAGATTGTAGGTAGGATTGTTGCTTGTTTTCTAATATTTTGGGGTTGTTTGAAAAAACTAAAATATTTGGAGGTTAATTTTAATTATTTTAAATATATGGGTTAAAATAATAATTTTAAATAATATAAATAAATTAAGAATAATTAAAAAACAATTTAATAATAATATAATTTTTTTAGAGGGAATCCATTAGTGGGGTAAACTGCATGAATATTTTACGGGGTGGGGGAGGGGTAGGGGTGGGAGTGGGAGGGTAAAAAGGCACGTTTTAGAAAGTAGAAGGTAATCTGTCATACGAGCAATAATTAGGGGGTCTGAGTGTATTATATATATATATATACGGTTTTCAGTTATTCAATTTTATTTTTATCTAAAACCGTAATTTAATGGTTTTAACTATCAGTTATACTGTTAAAAATCATAACCTAATAGTTTTAATCACGGTTATATACTAACTTCTAATAGATTTGGTATATCCATAAGTTTCAATTTTTTACCCTAACCATCCCTAAACATACTCAATTCCCTTGATACTTTCCCTTGCTAATTAGCACTCCACCACTTCGGAATAGGGATGTCAATGTGATGGGTTTGAGGCAGGTTTACATATCCCCGTAACCGCCCACAAAAAAATCCCCATGCCCCATCCCACCCCCACGTTGTTCTTCCACACGACCCGCCACACCGCTCTTTAGATTCCCGCGGGTTTCAATTTGATCACTTAAATTTTTTTTATTACTACTAATTTTATTATTTTTAAACTCTCAAATATTAAATTCTTCAAAATTGTATTTTGATATTTAGACAAATTCTTCCCTTGGAGTTGCACTTTAATTTTAATAACTAAAATTATTTGTGTTGTAATAGAACACAAACAAACTTTGATTTGAATAATTATTGAAAGTAAAATACACATTATATATTATAATTAAAATATATTAATTGTAGATTATATATATGCGGGGCAAGTTTGCGGGGTGGGAAATACTTATCCTCACAACCCACCCTGCTCGCACGGGTTTTGAAAATCCATTCCTACAACCAGCCCCAAACCCCATTTAGTATCTCAAAACACGCTCCATTAAAAGTGAGGTGAGGCGGGTACCCGCAAACCCGCGCCCCCATTGACATCCTTACTTGGGAACACTTTGTTCCTAAAGATACATTCGTTTTTGCTATCCAGATATCCATACTCAAGTTACAAAAAATCTGTTCCACATAATTCTCACGGAAAACTGTTATTGTTTTTCTTTACATTGTTATTTTGTTTCCTCTTTTTATCCTAACTAGGTTTTGATCCTGTATGATGCACGAGAGCAAAATTTTAGTTTGAAAATAGAAAAAAATACAAATAAAAAAAATTAATTTGTAATGTACTACCTTAATCAGAAATTATAATAGTCAAAGATTTTATATTATAATTTTTTTAGGAGAAAAAAAATACTAAAAGAGACAAATCATAAAAAGAAATATAACAAAAATTATATGATAAAGTAAAATGACACATGGAAAAGGTAAAATGACACACGACAAAAGTCAAATAACACATGACAGAGTCAACCATTTATTCTTCTTTTATATGTTATATAGAAATGATAATAGTCAAAGATTATATATTACAAAATTTTGAGCAGAAATAATAATAAAAGACATATACCATAGTACAAAAATAATAAAAGTTATATGACAAAGTAAAATGACACATGAAAAGAATAAAATGACACATGTTAAAAGTCAAATGACACATGGTAAAGTCAATCATTGATTCTTATTTTGTATATTATATAAATTATAAAAAAATGATAATAGACAAAGATTTGTATTACAAATTATTAAGGAGAAAAAAGTAATAATAGATGTATATCATAGTAAGAAAAATAATATGACAAAGTAAAATAATACATGAAAAAGATAAAATGACACATGAATCAATCATTAGTCCTCCTTTTATATATTATATAGAAATGATGATAGTCAAAGATTTTATATTACCAAAATTTAAGAAAATATAATAATAAAAAACACATATCATACTAAGAAAGATAATAAACGTTATATGACAAAGTAAAATGACACATGAAACAGGTAAAATGACATATATCAAAAGTCAAATAACACATAGTCGAGTCAACCATTGTTTCTCCTTTTCTATACTTCTTCTATCCATTTTTATTTGTCCTACTTTGTATGGCACAAATATTTTAAAAAAGACATCAAATACACCCTGTTTTTACTATTTTGCCCTTATTCATTAAGTATTAGGTCATTTATTACACTATTTTTTTAGAGTTTTTAGCCAATTAAGTCCACCAACCCAACTACTCATCCCTAATAGGTCCAACCCATCATTCCTTCCCATTCAGGTCCAGCTTATTTTTCCATATACCATCGTTGCCTTTTTACAAGATCAGATCATATATTTGACTCCCTTGATTCTCTCATGTAACCAACTCCACATTATTAGCTAATTGATTTAAATCCCTTAAATATTGCTTTTATTACGGGAAACTCAATCAATAATTTAACAAATCCATTCTCATACACCACCACCACCAAAACACCACCACCACCAAAACACCTCCACGGAGATCGGAGCAGCCTCCTTGTTCGACGAGCAACCATGAAGATTGCAGACACACTCGCTATCTGCAGCAGTTAACCACCACAGCGCCGACATGGTCTGTCTCTTCTTCTTCGAAGCAGCAACAATGGCAGCACCAAGGTCACGCTCGAAGGATACCAGATTTGCAGGTCTCTTCGTGTCTCCAAATCGGCGCCCAAGGAGGAGAGCTTCGAAGGAACCACCACAGCGCCACCATTGCTGCGCGAACATTGCAGCCCCTATTCTCGTCGGCACCGTTCAGCAGCAGCAGAAGAAGAAGAATAGCGCCGCTGGTTCAAAGCTCAACTGGAGAAGAACAGCACTGCTGGTTCGAAGCTCAACCGATCTGGAGCCATTAACGTTTGAAGCTTCGCATTTGAGGAGAAAGACGAAGTTGAGAGGACGAAGACGATGGGGATGAATGGATGTCGCTGTGATGCAGATGTACACCATCGATTTTTACAGAGAAACCATCAAAGCAAAGCTAATAACCCACCGTAAACCATTAGTTTTAAAATGCAACCCATCAATATCATACACATAACCCACTACCAATAGACGACAGCACTAAAGGCTAACCCACCGAACTCAACATTCACACCACCGAGTTTAGTGGACAACCCACCATCGTCCATTTGAACAAAAGTTTCAAGTTTTTCATCAGTTGATGCATTAGAATTTTATTAGTTACTGATTGTAATTTTTCTGAGTTATTGATTTGATTGATTGCATGATTTTAGCGATTTTTGTTTGTTTTAATTTCTTTGTTTTAATTTTTAACTGATTGAATGATTTTAGTGTTTTAGTTTTGGTAACAAATCTCCAATTAATGGGTAACTGGGGGCAAGTCTGTCATTTGCGATGGGCTGGACTTGATGGGCAATCACTGATTACCTGTGGACTCTATAAGGAAATCACCCATTTTTTTAACTAATTAGTTGAGGGTAATATTGAAAAAAATTGGTAAAAAAATATTTGATGATGTAAAAGGACAAATATTATTGGACACTTTTTAATTAAGGAAAGAAGAATAAATAAAAGTGGACAGACAGAGGCAGTATTATATAAATTCCGTCATTTCTTCGCTAATTAAAACAAAAAAAACGCATAAACCTTCCAACAAAACTTCTTGAAATCACAAGCAAAGCTTTATTCAACCCAAACACCAAGCAGCCTTCACAAGAACCAATCAAGCCTCCCTTTTATCTATTCAAGGTTATATCTTTATCCTTTACGTAAACTGGAACTAATTTGTTATTTTTTTTTTTATTTATACATTGCATTGAATCTTTACTTTGTGTTACTTGCAGAATTTATCGAAAACAGACAATACGAAATACGCTCTTTTTGCTAAAGAGTTATAATCATGTCAGTTCACATTAGAGAGGTTTGGAGCCACAATCTTGAAACAGAATTTAATTACATTAAATATTTTGTAGTAGGTAAATATAATAATATAGCAATGGACACTGAGTTCCCCGGAGTAGCTCTAAATCCGGTAGGTGAGACGTGGTCTGATTTTAGCCACGATAAAATGAATATTAATGTCAATGCTTTGAAGCTAATCCAACTGGGATTAACATTTACCGATGAAGCTGGAAATTTACCCACTATTAACAATGATGTGAATTGTATATGACAATTTAATTTCCGTGGGTTTGATATAACTAAAGATCCACATTCTGAGGATTCTATCGCGATGCTAAAGGAGACCGGGATTGATTTTGACAATTTCAAAAAATATGGTGTTGCTGCAACAGATTTTGGCTATCTTTTAATGGGTTTGGGGATTCTTATGAATAAGAAGATAAAGTGGGTTGTCTTTCAGGGAGGGCATGATTTTGGATACTTTCTTAAGTTGATAACTGGTAAGGTATTACCGGAAAAACGATATGAATTCTATGAAAGTCTCAAGGTTTATTTTCCAAGGGTTTATGATCTCAAGTATTTAATGGAGTCTTACTATTATGGTTTTTATGGTGGATTGAAAAAAGCTGCCTACATATTGCGAGTTGAAAGGGTTGGAGTTGCTCATCAAGCTGGTTCGGATAGTTTGCTCACTTCACGTGTATTCAAGAAGTTTCAAGAAACATACCCACAATTCTCCGTTGAAAAAGAGAAGCATCAAGGACAGATAGCATGGTATAAGTTTTGATAATGAGGAATGAGGAATGATAAAAGTAAGAGAACCATTTATCGGGAAATTGAATACACTGCTTTTTTTTTCTTTTCTTAATTTCCATCTTTTTATCAATTATCTCTAGTCATTATAAACCCTTGACGGGTGGTGTTATATCTCGACTACCGTAATAGTCACTATATTTAATTCATATTTCGTAATTGAATTTAAAATAAAGTAATATTTACATTTGGTTCATCTTTTTGGAATTTTGTGTATATATAATTACTCTATAATCTATTAGTTCATGATTCAGTAAACATACAAAATAGTTATGCAATTGCACAAACCTTTCAAAAATCTGCAAGACATGCACACGAATCACGGATGTATGTTCCAATAGCCGTCATAACAATGTGGCATCCTTGATTATATCATCGCCATTATAAAATAGAAATTAGGAGTTGAATCTAATTGTTGGAAACCGTAAAACTTTTTAGTATTGAAATTAAATTTCCTTCGCACCCCCTTCCCGATTTTCTTTTGTTGTTATTTTAATTTTTTTCCTTCATATTCTACTATTTTACTGAAATGAGAAAATTACTGTTCTTAATTATGTTATTGTTAGGTCATTATATTCCTACCTAAATCCATTAAAACATATACCAATCACTACCTTATTCTTTCTTTGCGACAGGATTGACCAAAAAACTCCATCACTAATATCTAAAAATCTAAAACTTGATAATGAAGAAGAGCAATGATTCAACACGCATAATGTGGGTTTACCATAGTGTTTCAATTATTAGAATTGATTTGAACAAAAAAAAAAAAAACTTATTAGAATTTGATAACTACTTCTACCTAAAATGAGTTCCCATATGATCCAATTCACGCTCCCCCAAAACAAACGGTTTTACATATTTCAAAATGGTAAGCTCTTAGATGTTGAACTCAATGTAAGAGACTTATAATGATTTGAATGAACAAAATCATGATTCAAATTTGCCCTCTTAGCTATCCTCTTCATGTTATTCTCTAAACTCTGTTGAACTAACTGCTCAACTGCTCTTCTCTCTTCACTCGCCATACCATTCTCGTCTTCTTGACATGACTTCCATTGATGACTAGGATCTGACGAGGATGACCATTGCCCACAAAGAGGCTCTGAAACTTGCTTCCCTTTATCCACCCTCAAAAACTCCAATATCCTCGAAGCTCTTTTCTGCGTCAATGTACTACCTAAAAGCGTTAACTCAAGAAGAGACGATACAATACCAGCTTCGATCATGGCTTGTCTTTCTCCATAACCCTTGTGAGCCATTACCATTAAGATATACGAAGCTTTTTCCTGGCACACAGGTGAGTCTGTCCAGCTCAATACATCCACAAGTATCGTAAATCCTTCACAAACATTGATGATCGCTTTTCTTCCCTCGGGTACTGATACTATATTGCTGAGGATTGCAAGTATTCTTTCACTCACGTCCATATCTCCTAATTTACTCATGAGATATTTTATCAAATCAGTTTCTAGTATTCGCAACACATTTGTGGATGATATAGAAAGATTGTATAATGCTCGTAATACATCTTCCTTCTCTCGGGAGCTGCTTGTGTCATTGAATTCTTGGAATGTTTTCACTAAAAACGGAATTGCACCTGAAGAACCGATAATTGGCTTATTTGAATCGAGGGCGCTTAAACCAAGAAAATTTGCAACAATTGCTTCAGAGACAGAAGGGTCGAGTAATCCGTTTCGCGATTGAATAAGCTTTAGCATCTTGTGAATTGCTCCCGCTTTAACAATAGCTGCTTTGTTTCTGCAAAAGGGTAGATATCTTAAGAATATAATGGGGGCAGAAAATAAATGAAAGAAGATTATATTATTAAGAGAAACAACCAAACTAATGGCTAGCACTGCACATTAATGTTTATTACAGAGAAAACAACGTCTGTTGATAAAGATAAAGACACACCATAAACTAATTTCGTTGCAATTTATTTATTCCTAGCAATAATGGGAATTCAGACAAGAACTTAGTTAGAAATTATTTGATAATACGAGGGATCAAAATGGAAAAAAAAGAAAGAAAAAAAACACTAGGGGAGTAGTGACAAATAAAAATTATGTCAACGGACCCTTAATAATTTGTCTTGACAAAATTTGAACAAAACAAAATAAAATTTGTCTTGACAAAACAGATTAAAGTCAAATCAACCCTTATTTCATTATGTAAAGTGAAATCATCCATGTCTCAAACCAAGTCAAATTAAGCCTGATTATGATCTAACATTACTCTTATAAATTAAAATTATATTATTAACTAGGTCTTTCTTTTGATCTCTAAATTTCATACTACTTAATATCAGGTTAAAGCATAATTTATTTGTATTAATATTTTGTTTTTTATAATAAAATATATATTATTTTGTATAATATAGAGCTAGATCAACTTATTCAGAAAAAAATTTAATATCAAGATTTATATTGACATTTTTATATAAACTAAGGACTTGCGGTATAAACTTTAGGATCTTTCAATGCAATTGAACTGAAAAAGGAAAATTCCAAAGGGAAAAAAAAAATTGACTACCCCTTATTAGTCTCACACAATTAACACGATTTCAAAAGCATAAAGAGAAAAAAAAAAAGGGAAAGAGTGATATATGCAGTTTTACTCACCCTTCATTGGCGATAGAGAGATTAAGCAAAGCATAGAGAGCAGCGATCTGAGAAGGAATATTCTCTTGTGCATCAAGCAGTGCCACCAATGGAGGAATAGCACCCAACAAACCAAGTGTAGTCCTAGCTTCTGAGTCATCTTTGGTCAACCTTCTCACCTCCTTTGCACCCTCCAAAACCTCGTCGTTTTGAAGTCTTTTCACTACCTTCTTCAACTCTTCTAAACCTTCAATCTTCTTCTTCACCATTAACTCGTCTTCTTCTTCTTCTGGTAGTCTAAGCAGCTCCGATAGCTTTTCTGGATCATCTTCCCTACTCAACTCCGATCTCAAGCTCCTGACGCCCATTTTTAGCTTAGGGTGATCTTGAACTTGTTCATCAGAATATTGCTTACAGCCTCCGCAAACCATAGTTTCGAGAATCATTCGTCGGAAATATGCACCGGAAAATGCTGACCATATCTTGAAATGGCCATTACCTGCTCCTGAGGGGGAGTCTAGAACCAGTGATCCTACGTTGTTACTTCTAATATCCTTAGCCATCGTTTACTAGTACTAGTATCGGCTACTCATCATACTGACCATAACCTTAAATCGATTTAAAATGAAAGTTTGTGATTAAGTGACTCTCAATTCTGAAAAATAAGAGTTGATGATGCAAGGGATAAATCTATGTATGAGAATCAATGGAGAAATAGAAGAAGAAGAAGAAGACAATGAATGTAAAGCGAAGTGGTCAGGAAACAAAAAGTGAGAAAGAAAGCTTTAATTTAGTTAATTATTATAGAAGAGAGAGGTGGGTAGTAGTGTATAGTACTAATGAGTAATGAGTGATGTACCTTAGAAAAGACTGTGTGAAAAGGCCCTGATTGAATAGTTGAACAACAACTTTCTTGTCATTAATGTCTTCACAATTTTTGCCCCAAAAGTAAGAAATTTGAACATCTCTTTCTTTTCATTTATAATCGAAATAACATCATATTGCTAAATGAAGACCCAAGTGATAAATGTAGATCATGTCCTTCGAATTTTATTGGAGTTTAATATAATTGGGTGAATTACTTAAGGAGTCTTGTAGACCATCTTAGAGCCATATAGGAATTAAGTGGATTCTCTGTTCTATTTAGAGGTCTTAAAATTGACAAATATCTTTACTACCCTTATAGTGTATATAAGACAAAAAAATAGATTCTTCTCTCTCCTCCGTTACTATTACTCTCTCTCCTCCATTACCATTAATCTCTCTCCTCCTTTATCAATTTTTCTCTCTCCTCTTTCATTAACTATTAATAATTTCCAGCTCCGACCTCCGGCCACCGACCACCGCCGGATAAAGTAGTGAGCATAAAGTACTGAGCATAAAGTACTGAGTATAAAGTACTGAGTATAAAGTACTGAGCATGGAAAAAATACTGAGCATAAAGTACTGAGCATGGAAAAAATACTGAGCATTAAGTACTGAGTATCGGAAAAAGTGCTGATTATTCGAATTTTTTGGTTGAGCCGCTTTACTGAGCATGCTCGTTTGCTCAGTAACTTTGCTAAGCATGCTCAGTAACTTGGCTGAGTATCGAAAGAATTAATAGAGTTTTTAGGATTTTTATTGAGTATTAAATAAAAACAGTTGAGTTTATAGTATAAAAATGCTAAATAAAAATTAGAGTAATAAATATATCCCAACTTAATTACACCAATTATCTAATTAAGAACAAGATCTACAGCTGTAATAAAGCATCTGAACAAGAAAAATAGAAAAAGAAAATAATAAGACAAATGTGACGAATCTGACCAAGATCAAGAAAATTAGTTTTTTTTTTATGAAAAACGTCATTGCAGTACATAATAACCACTAATCCATACTGATTGAAATTCTACAGCTAAATTATGCAATGTTACTGAAATAAAAACATTTAAAATTCTTCAAGAGCTTGTAAACAGATCAATAAAATTAGCTGCTACAAATGAATATAAGACAAATCATTCTTTAAAACCATTTTATATTCCCCATCTTTCTTTTCTGCTACTTGTAATGTAACCTTTTATTTGTCTTTATATTTTGAATTCATTTACTGTTTGAGCTCAATGACAGCTTTTCATTTTGGCCAATTCCAGCTGTAATACCCATATTCTATTGAACAAGAAAAAATACTCAGCTAGAAAAAATAAAGTTGTTAACCTCTTCCCAATACACCACCACGCACCACCTCGCACCACCACTAGCACCAGCCCCACCAGCTAGGGTTCCGCCGTGAAAAAATAAGCTGGCAACTCACTAGCTACCACCGCCGCGAGCTAGGGTTTCGCGAGGATGCACCAGAAACAGATCTGCTGGACTGGATCTGCTCCGATACAATGGAACTCACGAAGACGGAACCCTAGCTCAAACAGATCTCCTTCCTCGGCGAAGGCAGTACTGCGTGATAATGGATCAGAAACTCGAAGGATGCGTGATAATGGCTTGAGCTCTTCACCTTCTCGAACGGAAAGTAGCTAGTTTCATGGCCGGATTGTGAAATGAGAGAGAAAGGTTTTGAGGCGTTGGTTAGTACGAGAGGAGAGAGGTAGGGAAAGAGGAGAGAGAGAAAAGTTTATGTAATTTAGTGTTTTGAAAAAATAATCAACAAATTTAATATATATAGAGAAAAATAAAATAAAAAAGGGTAGAAATGTAATTGAAATTTTGGTATATAGTGTTAAATTGTGATTGGGGCCTTTAGTAAGAAGAGTAAATCCAGCTGGTGTTGTTGAGTCTTGGGGTGGTGTGTTCAAGACCCTTTAAATAATAATCTCTTCTTTGATATATTTTGAGTTAGGGGCGTCCGTATTTGTCGTCCCTTATTTCTAGTTTATGTGTTTTATTACTTTATTGTGAAAATTTAAAAATTTTAAAGTATATTTTAAGAAATTAGGTGTAGAATGTGTAAAGTGTCCCCAAAAAGTATAAATTTTAGTGAGTTTATGATAGATAAAGTAATATGTTTGTAAACTGTTCATAGAGTACGCTTTTAAGTATGGACATGAAAACACACCATAAAAATACAAAAAAGATTAGTAAGCAATGTGGTAGAAGTAAGTTTGAACTTAGGAAGAATATGTGGTGTGTAGAACATGAGATCCGAGCTAGTTGAAGACTCATTTAACGAATGTACTAGAGGAGAGAAAGCAACATAATCAATTAGTTAGAAAAATAATTAAGGCATTTATTTGATAAACCTTTGTTGTCTTTTAGCTTGCTAACCAAATATTATTGTATTTCACTCTTATCCCCTTTTAGCATGTAGCCCTTTTCTTTGTAGCCACATTATAAGTCATACCCCTTAGGTTTTAGGACTATTCCATATGACTTGCAATCGAATCGAAACGCTAAGACTGTCGTAGTTAGAGCTTGAGTTTGGGGTGGTGGGTTCAATTTATGGGAAACACATTGGGGGGTTGAACTTGTATGTGTATATGCTATGTTGATGATGCACTTTATTGTAACCTTTTGTTGGGCCTATTAAAAAATGAGAAAAAGAAGAGAAAATAAGTAGCATGACACCCATCAGAAAGAGTGTCATGACTATCTTACAAAAAAAATGAAAGAAAAGAACCGACAAAGTGAATATTTTTTGTAATCATCGTGAACTGTTATTTGGTTATTGAGGATGCTTGTCAAGCGCATCAATTGGGTCAAGTAAGAACATCTCTGAGTGTAAAATCAAGTTTTAGGGCGATTTGTTGATGACTAGTGAGGAGAGAGCCAAAAGCTCACTTCACGTTATCCAAATATAGTATAATATCGTCCCTAACCCAACATTACAACCTTAAAAACCTTATGTTTCTTAATTATGTGATATAGGAACGGTTGAGCTGATAAAGAGTAGTTAAGTGAAAAATTGAATACTATGTTAGGATCGATGGTTAACCTATAACCAACATATCATGCTAAGTGGAAAATTATCCTTCTTGCATTGCGAAACTAATCTAATATTGAAATTATGTTGTGTTGATTGTTTGTATAATAATTGTATATGTGATTTAGTTTGTAAATATTATTACATGAAACTTGTTAGTTAGTTGCTTTGGGACCTTTCTTTACATTCTCCTCTCCTCCATACTTCTTTGACTTAGATTCCTTAGTTTAGTTCTTATTTTTTCGAGACGACAAAACCTTGAGTTGGGGGTCTTGATTGATAGATTAATCTAGTCGCAAGACATCTTTTTAGGGGTATATTATACTTTTTGAGGGATTATTCTCTATATTTATATAGTTTTCTCATTTCTTGTTTAGTTTTGGAGAATTGTTACTTTAGAGCTATTTTTGCGTAATTTGTGTGTTAAGTGTGCAACTATTAGTTACTTGGATGGTTTTAGATCTCAATACAAAGGCAAGAAGTTGACAAAGAAAGGTCAAACCCAAGTCAAAGAGTAAAGACCACAAAGCCACTTTTGGATAACGAGAGTAGTTTTTGGCTATATTTGGAAATCGACTTGTTAGTACCACCACGTGCAATTGATAAAGATTCTAGAGGATCCCTTTGGTTTCTATATAGTACTTGGAGTTAGGATCTGTAGGAACTGATGGATCGTGATTTGAAGCTGAATTGATGAAGTTATTAAAGTTTCAGTTGTCGTGGCTCGAAAAAATCCACTCTTCGTTGATAGTGTTTTGAGTTGGGTTAGGTGACTTAAAAGGGTCCCACAACACCTAAAATGATTTGGAATGTATATATATATATATATATATATATATATATATATATATATATATATATATATATCATTAGAAAAGAGTACGCCTTCATTAGAGAAGATTAGAAGACAACTGAGAAAAGGACTATGTCGCTTGGGAAGGAGAGTAGCAAGCGTTTCACACCGTTCCATCAATTCATCATCTTTTTTATTGTAATCCTTATCTCTTTTTAATTTTTAGGTTAATTATGAATATGACTACCCTTGTATTTCATATCTCTTATTCATTTAGCTTGAGATGCTTTTGTATGAACCCTAGACTATGAATTGGGTATTATTTTGATCATATTTGCATTTATATTTGATCAAAACTAATTGAGTAATAATTGTATTGATTTTTATAACTCTTGTAATAAATGTGAACCCAGATTTAGTAGTCATGCAATTAGACATGATAGCTATTTAATTGTCACCCTAAGGGGGGTTAAATAATACACATACATAAGTTATAACATCTAGTGTGCGATAGTGATCTTGACGAGCTTGCCTAACTAGATAATCATATAGGTTAATTCTTGTAGTGCCGAGCTTTTGCGTAGAATATTCTTCCCCAAGTACTCTTGTAAAAGTTAGGCAACCATCTAAGCTTTCCTGATAGGAGTCATAAGGAAGATAGAATTTAAAATAGCAACACATCCAGATTTGTCCTTAAGTCAATAATAATACCAAGTCGTAACTTGTGGTGAATACTAGCGTCTTGGGCTACCTTCACATATTTTAACTCCAATCCATCTCTTTTATCGTTTATCCTAAGTACTTATAAAACTCAAAACCCAATAATATCATTAACATTAGATGGATCAATCGAGCCTATAAACTGATGTCCCATATTTATTGTTTGGCTATGTGCTATGATCCATGAGAACAATATTCTGAATCAGATAACTGGTTAGGTCACTAAAGGAAGAAGGGCTCATGATGGCGTCCCGACGACCAAATTAATAACGGATGAGTAGATAACCCCTCTGCGACCTTAGCCTCTGAAAGGTGTAGATATGGAGTGAGTGTGTTTTGTGTGTGAAGTGGTACCTTAACTATAGGATTTGTGGGGATATTTATAGGAAGAGTGAGTAATATGATTACTTCTAGATCTTCCAAGATTTTTTTTTCTTGGTGAAATATTGATAATTCAGAATCCATTAAATTGTGCCATCTCTTGAATTTTCTGAGATCATTTTCAATGGATAGTTATGGCTAATGTGTGATTCTACCAATTTTTATTTAATTATCCCTCTAAATCTTTCGAGGTCTTTGCTTTGATGGATAATTACTGTTGATAGGATATATTTCGACACACTCCTATCCCCCCCCCCCCCCCCCCCCCCCCCCCCCAAATGTTAGAAAATATCATTTTCACTCTTACAATAATATAAAATAAATTTAATTAGCTTATGTCCTCCCAAAAGTTTCAAACTCCCCTTACTACCTTTAATATTATTAAAATTGTCTTATTAGGTTTATATTTTTTAATTTAAATGAATACTTTAGTTTCTAAACACTAAAATATAGGTGATTTTTTAGTGTAAATATAAATAAAAAAATCAATATGGAGACTTATAATGTATTGTTTTACAAAAGAGTAATGATATATACCACTCAAATTCATATCGTCCAAATACTACCCAATGACGTGACGTGAATTGGTTGGTTACAAATCGTTAATGTATTTATTTTTTTGATTTGATTAAAGATTTGTAACCAATTCAAGTCACGTCATTGGATGGTATTTGAGTGGTATATATATATATATATATATATATATATATATATATATATATATATATATATATATATTCTTTACAAAATATAAGGACCTCTATCACAATTTTGCATAATATAGAACATAAATGAAACTAAGTAAAAAGAATTGGTATGGTTACCCAAAACCTTCTTAATCCTTTTGAATAAGAAATCCTATCTCCGCTCAAGTGTTTTGGTAATGAAATATTATTATCCAATATATTAAGTGATTCTTTTTTCAAAGTCGAGGGGCCTTAATTTGTTATAATTTGTCTAGTAACTATAAGGCTTTAAAATAATTTCAGATTATCGAAGTTTACCGATCATCAGACTTTTTCTATAGCTCATACAACTTCAAAATTTATTACGACAAAGATTGATAAAATAATATTGCATTACTGAGTAACTTGTCCTATTGATCTCTAGTCAAGCATTGGAGCGTTTTGTTGGTTGTTAGATAAGAGGAACAAAGACAACAGTGATATCTAGTAAGTGGAGAAACCGATAATAAAAAAACAGGGAATGTGCCATGCTCCAAACAAGATAATATTGATAAGATACAACTACGTTTTGTAAGACAAATGTTACAATTTTTTTGGATAGAAAACAAGAATAAGTTTTTATTTGCTGCTTTGGAAGCTGTGTCCATTAACACTGACACTCCACTAGCTATTCTATTCTTTCCACCCTCATCCTGGCCTTAATTACAACAATCAAACACCGTCCAAATATTAAGAAAATGGTTTAAATGCATATCAAATTTGAAAAGGCAACATGCAATGATAATAGTCAACCCATTTCATTTCATCCTGTACTTCTAATTCTTCTAATGATTCCCCAGTGCATGTGTTTTCACTTCCTGAATTAGCATCTGTTTTGTGTTTTTCTGAAGTTGTGGGGTTTTTCTTTCTTCTTTTCGCTATCTGTTTTATCAATTTCTTCTCTTCCAGGAAGCTATTTCTCCCCTTAATCTCAAATGGGGTGGCTCCGAGAATGGAGACTAGCCTGGTCTGAATTGGTCATCTTTGGTGATCAGGAATTGTCAACTGTCATTCGTTACCTTATTCGATATTTATTCGATGTTATCTTCATTCTATCGCTGCTATGCAAGATAAGATTCCTTAGTCTTCTTCCTACCGAAATCAGAAGCTTGCTGTTGCTACATCATGTATTAGAAATGGTAATATCTCATAAAGGAAGGAATTGGAAGCAATTCTGCTGTGGTTCATTCGAGATTGCTGGATTTTCATACTTGCTCTGTCTTGATATACTCAAAATTGCAGACTGGAGTTTGATCCGATATCTCGTGATTAAAATTGGTTTAATCTCATTGTGTTATACTAAGAGAAGTGATCTGCATCAATTTTTACTCATTCCTAATTATGATCTCGGAGAAACCAAAGATAAGTCCCTCTATCTCTATTTACCTATCTGCTTAAATAATTTTCATTATGTTGCTTCAGATGGGCTTGTGCGTATAACGTCAAACTCCTTAATTTTGGGCTATTTTAATTCATTTGCTTATCTTAAGGCTAATTGGACTTATTGGATAATTTTACTACCTCTTCTCCTTAATGGGCCTAATATAATGCGTTGGAATGTATTTAGTCTAGCTTACGCGCTGGACAATCGTAATCTTATTCTTGATTTTGTCATAGAAGATGTTATTGGGGATTCCCTTAAACGTATCTCAGAAGGTTTTCCTATTAGTTGTGATAATAGGCTTTTTAGGCTGCTGCTAATAGCCTTTTATCTTGTTTGGGTTAAGTCCTTTTATTTCGTGCTGCACAAATGCCTCAAAGATCGATGGTCTAGGAAATCTTTTCTGGAAAATATTACAGATCGATGGCCGCCTTTTATACTTTTGATCATTTGGGTTACGCTTCTTAAAGGTCTTCTGAGTCTGGTGTTTGATTTTAATTGCTGGTTTGTGGCAAGAACTTTGCCAGCGTGGGGTTTGGAGTCCTCGTGGATCATCTCCCACTTTTCTCTGGTAAAGGTTTGTTTCTGGATGCTGTCTTCTTTCTGTGTTTTCTATACGACTAATGGCATGTGTGTATCATCAATGAAATTGGATTATGATGATGATTTTATACAAAATTCATGTCTATATAACTAAGTTATATACAAAGCACTTCTGCATTTGATATCCTTTATTTGGATCATCGAGGACTTTGTTAATGTCCAGCATTTCCTATCAGAAATCATGTTACGAGTTTTTATTTGGAACGCGGATCAATTTCGTGGTGAATTTATATTGATATCCGCTGATTGGCTTCACCTTTCACTTGGGCTTCTGTTCTTGATTACCGTTTTCTCCAAGGAGCAGGGGAGGCCAACGATCTCTGTATTTTGTGTTGATTTGGACTTTACTAGAGCTAGCTTTAATAAATATTTTGAGCCTGATGATATCTCCTCTGACTAGCAATCTAGCGAGATGGAGAAGAGGAAATATTACTATTGTAGCGCGCCGGACTGTGATGGACACTTAAGAGATGACGATGGATCAGAGTCGGATTCGGAGGGTGACGCGAAGAACCAGGAGCTTCATGTGATTGAAGGCGTAAACCCACTCGAAATTAAGGGTAGCGGCCAGCCCGGGATGAAAGCGGCCGGCTTTGATGGATAGGTTCATGATTTGGAATTGTCAAGGAGCCAGGGCGACCTCGACAATGAAAATGATCTGCGCCCTTATCTCGAAATTTAATCTATCTTTTATATGCCTTTTGGAATCACGTGTTAGGTCTAGTAATATCCGATCTTGTCATTTTCTAAAACCATTCGAGAATAAATTTATAATCAACCCTAGGGGAAGAGCTTATATGTCTGGGGGGATTGTAATCGCTTGGAAGAATGGTATTAATATTAGTATTTACTTTTCGTGTTCGTATTATGCGATTTGCTTTGTTTCCGAATCTAATATTACACCATGGTTTCTCGTGGTTATTCATGCGCCTAATGATCTAAAGGAAAGAGAAACAATCTTCAATAATATTTCTAATTGGATGACTAATATTAAAGAAACGGTTATCATTGCGGGTGACTTTAACGAAATCTCTAGAGCCTCCGATAAAAAAGGTAAAGTAGCTCCAAACCTTGGGAGAATAATCGAATTTAATGAATTTATCAATAACAATAATCTCATCGATATACCGTTTAAAGGATGTTATTATACGTGGTCTAATAAAAGGAAAGGTGAAGAAAACGTTAAGGAGAGATTAGATAGAGCGTTAGCATCGGAATCTTGGTGTAGTTACTTCCCGAATACGATTATTAAGGTACCTCCGGCTATAGGATCGGACCATTCTCCTATTATAATTCAAAGGGAACAAAATTTCAAAATTAATAAGAGGTATTTCATATTCGAATCAAGATGGATGGAGAATGATCAATGTAGGGGCGTGGTGAACAATGCCTGGAATAATTCGCATAATATTAATAATATTCATGACTTTATAATAAAAAAAGAGGATGCGTGTAATGCACTTAAGGAGTGGAGCAAGACAACTTTTTGTGATAGTAGGAAAATGCTAGACAAGTATCAAAGTATGCTGGAAAAATTACAAAACGCGGATGCATCTGAGGAAAATATGAAGCTGGAATACGAGATTAAACAAGAAATCGAAAATCTTTGGGCACAAGAGGAAGCCTTTTGGGCTGATAAGGCCCGAGACGAACATATAAAGAAAGGCGACAAAAATACTAAATATTTTTTTGCCAAGACTACAATGAGAAGAAGTATAAATAGAATTGAGGCTTTAAAAAATAAAGACAGGGTATGGTGTGATAATCCTAAAGAAATCGGACAAATCATTCAGGAATTCTTCACTGACTTATTTAGCGAAAATCCAACTTCAAATATGGAAGAAGTAGCAATTAACACTCCTACCAAAATTGATGATAAGATCAATGATTCTTTGATGAGAATCCCGGATATGGAGGAAATTAAGAATGCGGTCTTCACCATGTCGGGCTCCAAAGCGCCAGGGCCGGAGGGCTTGCCGGGTAATTTTTATCAGGAGTTTTGGGATATTTTAAAGGACGATATCTTTAAAATCGTTCACGGTTTTTTTGCCTTTAATACCCCTCTCGACGAGATCAATGATACACTGATCACGCTTATTCCTAAGGGAGAAAATCAGGAAACCATTAAAGATTTTCGTCCAATTTCTTGTATTAATTTTTGTTATAAGATCATCGCGAAGGTGCTAGCGCTCAGATTACAGCCGCTAATGGATAAGATTATTTCACCGACTCAATCCGCTTTTATCAAAGGAAGAAGCATACAGGATAACATTCTCATTGCACAGGAGGTAGGTTTCTTTCTCAAGTCTAAAAGAAGATCAAATAGGCACTATGGGGTGGCAAAGATTGACATGGCCAAGGCATATGACCAAGTCAATTGGAGATTCCTTATGGAAATTCTTAAAAATCTTGGCTTTGGAGAGAAATTTAGAAATCTAATATACAACTGTATCTCGACGGTCTCGTATCAAATTAAGGTAAATGGCGATAGAATGAAAAAATTCAAGCCTTCACAAGGGATTAGGCAAGGCGACCCTCTCTCTCCGCTCCTTTTTTCAATGCTTACGGAAGGCTTAATTGGACTTATTAATGCCGAGTGTAGAATGGGTAATATCAGAGGAATTTCTCTTGCCAGAGCTGCACCGAGACTCACTCATCTCCTCTTTGCTGATGATTCTTTATTTTTCATCGAAGTCAATGACATAGAAATTCAAGCTTTCAAAGAAGTGCTATCTAAATATTGCGAGGGTCGGGTCAGAAAATTAATTTTAACAAATCAACGATCATGTTTAGCAATGGATTTAATGAGGACAAAGCTAGAGACATTGTGAAAACCTTGAATATTGAATTTACCAAGACAATGGGGAAGTATTTAGGGATTCCTTTAACTCTAAAAAGATCAAAAATTCAAAATTTACAATATATTACAGATAAGATAATGAGTAAATCTGAAAGCTGGATATCTAAACTTCTCTCGGATGGGGGTAAAGAGATTTTAATTAAAGCGGTCTTGCAGTCGATCCCTAATTATGCCATGTCTATCTTTGAATTTCCGGTATCGCTTTGTAAAAAACTTAGTATCCTTATCGCAAAATTTTGGTGGAACTCTGGAGATAAAAAAAGAATTCACTGGGTGAAATGGAAGAAAGTGGCAAAGGGGAAGATGATGGGTGGTATTGGTTTCCGCGAGTTTCAAAAGATGAATCTTGCTCTGTTAGCTAAACAAGCTTGGAGGCTTACTCAGAATCCTGATCTATTGGTGTGCAAAGTTCTCAAAGGTATTTATTACCCAAACTCTAATATTTGGAATGCCAAACTGAAAAATAAATGATCTTGGAGTTGGGGTAGTTTATTCAAAGGATTATCTTTCCTAAAAGAAGAATGCGTATGGCAAGTGGGAAATGGCTTGACTATTGATGTTTGGGAAGACGTTTGGATTAGGCATGGATACAAACTATCCAAACCTATTAATTGCGATATTAAAAAGGTGGCAGAATTCTTTAACGATAACTTTACTAACTGGAATTTTGATATATTGAAAGATTTTAGTACTCAAAGGGATTTAATGGATATTAGGAAGGTGCCCATTATGCAGCTGGATAAAGAGGATTATATTATTTGGCCGTTCACAAAAGATGGAATCTATTCTACTAAATCCGGGTACCACAGGCTAACTAGCAAGGAAGTGGATAAAGAGGGAGAATTCTCGAAGGATGGCGAGATAAATAATGATATACAAACCTGGGATATGGCATGGAAATCGAATTTACCGCTCAAGATAAAGAATTTCATATGGAAATTTTTTAATAACGCTGTCCCAACAAAGGTTAACCTCAAGAAAAGAAAATGTGCGGATAATATTATCTGTGAATGGTGCGAGGCGGAGGAGGAGAGTATAATGCATATGTTTATTAATTGTCCGTTTAGTCGGGCAGTTTGGGCTAACTCACAACTACAGTGCAGGGTGGACACATAGTTTAAAGGAAATATTAAAGAGTGGGTTCAAACGATTATTTCAAACTACTCTAAAAACGGATGGGAGAAAAGATTAGTCTCAGCAACGGTGTTCATTACTATCTGGAACATCTGGAAAGCGAGAATGAGCTGCTATTTTGAGAGGAAAAGATGAAACATTAAAGAAATAAATGGCAGAACAAAAGAATTACTGAAACATTTGTTCTCAGAAAGAAACGCCAATGGAGAAAATTCAAGGAAAGGAAAAGAAGTGATTACGAACAACGATGTTCCGATTAATGATGATGAGGCAGACATACTCTGGATGAGCGATGCGGCATTTAATTATAGCTGGGAACCGGCGGGGATTGTGGCTATTGGAGCGGATAGAAATGGGAAAGTAGTGCAAAAGGTTATTAAACGTGTAAGAGTCAATTCAGCCGTTGTGGGCGAAAGTTGGGCAATCCTCCTCGCAATGAGGGCTGCTGCGGAATGCAATTCAAAGAATAGTTCATTCTATTCTGACAACCTTGAAGTCGTTCAAGGAATTATTAAAGGTAAGTGCGACAACTGGCAGATCAGACCAATGATCTGTGAGATACTTGGGTGGATGAAGAAATTTCCAAATTGGAAGGTACGCCATGTTAAAAGGGACCTGAACTTAATCGCGGATTTATCTGCTAAACTTACTAAGAAAGGCATCAACATCACGGAGGCTCCGTCTTCTTCTGTTGTTGAATTTTATAATTATATTTCTAGACTCAAAGTGTAACTTTCTTTACATTGACAAAAAAAAATTGAAAAAAAAAGCATATCAAATTTGATCGTTATACAGCATAGTACAAAATTGCTTACGGATATGGTTCTATTGGATACCGTACTTGTCTATATAACAACATATTTTGTAATCAAATTTTATCTTTATCAAAAGATCTTTAAATATATTAAAAAATAAAAATATTTCTGGGAACTCCACCATCACCATCACTATCCCTCCACCTCTTAAAGACCTTTTTCTGGATACAGTTCACTAGCTCAATTTTTTTTTTTTTTTAATACTAACTCAAATCTCACCATACTCTTCTCCTGTCACTATTCTCAATATACACACATGAGAGCAAGTTCAGTATTTAAATATGTCTGCAAACTTAGATCAAATAAGTTCTATCCTTCTTTTAGGAAAATTTCGCTGAAGGAACTTCTATTTGTCTGCTTTGTTTTTATCAGACTTTTGAAAATTAAAAAAATGTCATAATTTATTGATGGTTGATTGTCCTAATTCATTAAGCAAGACTCCAAACTGTTTATTCATAAATGGACATTTTGAAATGGATTTAATCTCTTTGAATGGGAAATCCCATCTACGACAGATAGGGGTGAGAGAACCAAAGTAAAAGATAACAAACTTTCGTGATAGAGTGTGAAATGCCTGATCAATAGATATACACTTACGCTAGATCTTCAATTGATGTTGATGGTGATATTTGTGCTAATTCTATCTTCAGCAGAGTTTAGAGACTTGAAACTAGACAAGGTTCATGACCATAGGGTGTATGGCTCCCGATTATACTCCGACGATTAAGTTAGTATTGGAACCAAGGACCAAGAAGAATATTTATTGGACTAAGTCTGACGGTAATATAAACAATGTAAGTATATAAGTGATGCCTATTTAGGCGCATATATATATATATATATATATATATATATATATATATATATATATATATATATATATATATATGAACAACGAGACTATCTTTAAATTAGGACTCTACACTTATTATTTTTTGAAATTAAAACCTGTAAGGAATTTGGATGTGTAAGTAGAACGGAGGGACCCAATTTCTTATGTCAGCAACAATTCATTTTCTCAATAATTTATGATGTTGGACAACTTAGTGCCCAGAATGTTCCGCAAACAAGCTCATGAGAACATATTATGATAAAGCTTGATATCGGATGATGCTAAAACCCGACACCACACATGCACACTATACACACAAAACTCTCACACCAAGTTTGTGCAAATGCACAATGCTTGCACAACCCAAACATGGTATTACCGCCCAATCTAACCCAAAGGCCCAAAAACGGGGTTTGTTTATCCAACCTAGTGGATGGCGGCCCTTTAGCCTATTCTTTTGAAAAATTCAAGGATGTCCCAACAAAAATTTCAACACGACCTGCAATACCCATCCCACCTGATGTAAAACTTATTATACCAGCAAAAATTTGTTTTCTCATAAATTTATGATGTGGGACAACTTAGTGCCCATGATGTTTCACAAACAAGCTCATGAGAATATATTATGATATAGCTTGATATCGAGTGATGCTAAAACGCGACACCACGCATGCACACACCATACACACAATGCTCACAACACACACAAAACTCTCACACCAAGTTTGCACAAATGCACGATGCTTGCACAACCCAAACATGGTATTTTGTAACTGTTTTTGACCAAAATTGGAATACTATCGTATTTTTATTGAACTTTACCTATAAATAGACGGTTCATCTCCAATCCAAACACTTTCCTTGAAGCCACACCCCCTCCTTACCTTAGCCCATATTATCACGGGCTTAAGTAAAAGTTAAGTGGGTATTGTGATTAGATAGTTATTGTGTCTTTTTCTTTTAAATGGGACCCCTTAAACAATAGCCCTTATTTTGATGGGTTTGTAAATTTTTGGATGGGTATGGTTGGATAGTCAATTTCTTTAACTTTTAATTCTCCAACCTTTCCTTACCCCATAATTGTTGGTTTTTGGGATTTTTTGTGGGAGTTTCTTGCCAACCTTCCCTTTCCTAGGTTATGGATTGCGACCATCTTTTCATTGACATATCATCAAGAAAGCAAGAGAATGTAAAGATACAGAGAAAACATTTAAACTTTTTAATAAGAAAAAACAAAGTGTGTAGGTTTTTCAAAAGGGCATTTGCTCACTCCTCACTCAAACAATTTTAAAAGAAACGCTCTACCTACCTAAAGTATGAAAATACCTATTCACTGTTACCTCAATAGAGTCAATCTTTGCATAACTTTGTGCCATTCTATCTATTGAAAATTTTATTAATGTGGTGATACTCTTCTCAAACTCACTTGCACCTTCTTGCGAATGGGATGAAAGTGCTTTCAAAAATAGTTTCTCCTCATAGGATTTATAAACGATATTTTAGGGAACTTGGGCACTATAGATTGGACCTCCTTGGTAATTATTTTGAAAACTTGATTGATAATTGGTCCCTTAGAGTCGAGTCGGAATTTGGTAGTATTGACCATAGCCCTGACCACCCAGATGGTGTTTCCCTCCATAAGGCACAAAATATACCGATTATGGATTATTTGGACACTCTTTCCATACATGATAAAACACCCCGCAACCCGGAAGATTTTTGGCTCTTGAACCAAACTCACAATCGCTTAAATTTTGTTCATGGATATTCGTTTTACCATGTTCTCTACAACGACAATCTTTGCATTCAGTGTGGACTCCTTTTCTAAATTTATTGTTTATGTTTCAGAAACTTGAACTGACAATCTCTCTGGTTGCGACTCATGTTATTTCTCACAACTTTATCCATAATGCTAAACACATGATTTTTGCGCTCACCATCATAAAACCTACTCCACATAATGTATCAGCTTTTTCTTTGGAGGGGATATCTAAATTTTGATAAAACATACCTGATTGAAACTCCGAGTGTACCCATGTAATAGACATTTCTTCAAGCATGATTGGAATCGAGTCCAAGCTGCTCCTAATGTTTTGTCTTGTTGTTGGCGGAAATTTTCCAAGTCTAGTTGACCAATCATTCGTACACTTTGAGGATAGTACCTATCTAAAAAAGCGGTTCGCAATTGGTCCCACGTAGTGATTAATTCATGTGGTTGTTGATCGTACCATTCATTGCTCCTTTGCTGAGGAAAATGGGCATGGTAATATATACATGTTACCGAGTAATTCCGTGAGTGATGTACGCATCACAAATTTGCATGAATTTATGTATAGCTGGAACGAGATCTTCTGAGCAGCCCCGCTATAATGGTTGTAAGGGGCAAACTGATTAATCATGCCCACATCGGGCTTAAATCGCATGGGTTAAATAGCGGGTGGATGGAGAGGCGGCGATCGGAACAGTTGTTGCTCATAATGTTGCATAATCTAAGGCATGGCCTCTGGTGGGACTTGTGCATTAATTTTCTTTTCTAAGTTCACTTCAGCATTTAAATTTGCCAATATCTCCTTGTGCACCTAAGAATCTATAAGATACAAAAACAAGAAACAAACGTAAAATTTAAAAAAAAAAATCCAATACTACTATACTAACTTAAAACACAAATATAACGTTATAGTCCCGGTAACGGCACCAAAGCGATAAATAATGAACACCTAAAGAAGGTGACTCCCCGCAAGTGCAAGGGTCATTAACAAGTAATAAAAAGAAAGTATAGTCTCCACAGGGAGTATCAAGGTTATAATGAATGTGTTTGCGAGTATAATAGCTTAGTTGCAAGGTAATGACAAATAATGTAAATGAAATGTATTTTGGGTTTTTTATATTTTAATCTAAAATAAAACTAATTAAAGACGCTATGTAATTAAACTAAATACAAAAGGAGTGAGTATGAGAAGGGTACGCTTCAGACTTGATAGTAATCCCCAAAGTCAACTAATTTGATATTTATATATATAAGGGAAAATTGGATATTTCACGTTAATTCGGGATTCAATATTCTTCCCAACTACCTTCCTGGTAGACTTGAGAAGCTAACTTACCCAAAATTTGTATTACTAAGTTCAAACCCTAATGATTAACTGGCTAGTCAAGACTCGTCGTCTCACTAACGCACACCAGGCGCCTATACTCTATGTCCATAACCACACCCCATCCCGTATGCTAATTCAATTACTAAGATTACACAATATGTGATCAATATACAGGTAGCAATTGGGCACAAGTTATATAGACAACAGAATTAAAACTCAATTTATATAAATAATAACAATCCTAAAATCCAAATACATCAAACTAGTATTCTAGGGTTCATACATAAGCAATTATCAAGCAATCAAAGGTTTAGTTCATACTAAAATAATAAAAACCAGTAGTTGATAATCTTAAAATCATGTTCTCTACGAAAAACTAATAAGGATAGAGCTAAAAAATACTAAAATCGGAGGTGGAATGGTCCAGCAATGGTGTTGTCTTCTTCTTCACTCTTTTCCCAGGCGTTCTTCCTCTTCAACAGTGATTAACGACGGCTCCTTGATGTGATAAGACAAGCTAAGACCTATTTATAATGTTATTTGTTGGTATAAGCAGGTCTAAAAATGTCTCATGGGTTGTGGGCCTTATTTAAGTGGCCTAATCCAACCCGTAAATGTTTTACTTAATAAAATTCTCGTCCGAACCACAACATCGGCTTTTCAAAAAACTTCTTCATTTCCGAATTGTGAACCGTCGACGTGCTCCTAACTTCAAATCTCATATTCCTATGAAAGGGATCGTCCATAGTCCTTGTTGATATCACGTGGTAACTCAAACAATCCAATTTCCAAATTTGGCTGGCATAAGCTTTCACTTTCTAAAAGTGGTCGAATCTTTCTTTCGTGCCATGGCTAGGGGATATTCTTTTTTTCTTCACTTCTTATCGTCATCTCAACGTGTCCTAGATTCCAAGTACCTAACAACTACACAACGAACACACAAATTGTGCGCAAAACCTCTAAAAATAACAATAAACACCCAAACGTGACAAATCTAGACAAGAAAGTGTAAAACGTCAAATAATGGAGGAAAATCCCTCACTTAGGCACAATAAACCCCTAAAAATATTTCTCGTGAATGGATTAACTCATCAAGAAAAAGTAGACATCAATGGGGTTGCGAGAGTTACAACGATAATGACGATGTATAGGTTGTGCGAGATGAACAATAGAGGCGATGAATGGAGAATATGTTTAGGGTTACGATGTTGGACGGGAAAAAGGGTAAAGAAAGACAAAAGAAAAGTATAAGAGATATGAGAAACGAGGAAGTATTATTTTCTGATATTTTGAGATATATTTTGAATTCAAATGTTTACCCTTACGCGTTTCAAAATTCTCACTATTTCTTAATCACGTGAGTAAACCATATATCACCAAAAAAGTCAAAGAAAACTGTATATCATTAACGATGAAAAGTTAATAAAATCACCACACGGCCTTAATCTCAAAAGACACTAACCACACGATCTTTGCAATCATTTGGTCATTTCTAGCGTCCGAGGTTTGTTCTCAGATGCACTTTTACAGACCTACGCTCTAAGGAAAAATTTACTTATCAGTATGGATGTAAACGAACCTTTATTTATCTTGGGCTTGGTATGGTAATATTTTAGTGAACTTGAGCTTTGTTTGAGTTTGAAATGAGTATCATTGTTCGAGCTTGGGCCTGGTTTGTTAGCTCTTAAATAATCCTTACCAAATTATTCACGAGGTTAACGAGCCGAGTTTATACAAGTTTGAGTTTGAATCATTTTGTAAACAAGACAACATTTAAAGCTTGAGTTTGGATTGTTAACTAACTACCTAACTCAAACAAACCCTTAACATACTCAAATATGAGCTCTTGGTGAGAGTATCGACTCATTCCCGGCCTACTTATCAGTCACCCATTACGTACCAACCCATACCAACTTTCGCTTTCCAAACGTCATCATAAATAGCACATCAAGAATACCAAGCTAAACAAGGTGAACCCGCTTTTGATAACGTAAACATGATAATTTGATTATATAACAGAAAATGCTAGGAGAATTTATCAAAGAAAAAAGCTATTAAGGTCGACAACTAACTCTTATTTGATTTTCAAGCTGAAATTAAGATTCCTATCTTTTAAATATTCTACTACTAAATAGATTTTTGAATTATTCAAATGATTAATGCCTAAGAAACACCTCATGCTAGTTTTAATTTCCCCTAACCACATCCGTTATTTATCCTCCCATATCAGGCATCATACATTTGGTTCTTTCCTTTTGTCCCTTTTTACCACAACTACTGTCGACCTTCCCTATCTCTTCCATCACCTTCCATGCTTCTAAACCATTTGATATAGCTGTAATTGCAAAAAACAAAAGAACACTGCCATCATGATATCTTTTAATAAGAAAGTGGATCTTTTTACAAGAGAATAACTAATTGAAAGAAGATAAATTAACAAATAATAAAAAATATTATAAATGAAATCTCAAACATAAACTAAGCTTTGTAAGAAACAAAGCTATGACTGGAAAGCTGAAAGATATATCAAATGAAAAGCTATTTCATTCATTTACTAAATATATTACATATATACAAACATACATAGTCATGGTAAAAAAATTACACTTCAAAATGATTGTAATATCTAGTATATGACATAGAACCATTAGAACATCTCCCTTATCAGGCAATCAGCTTATTAAACGGCATACATCATTTTGTTATAGGTTTTATTTGGATCAGATGCCGCAAACACAAGTGTTGCAATCAAAGTGTTGACCAAATCATTTGGATGGGAGACCATGACTAATTAGAGTTGAAGGCAAAACTTCGATATTGGATTTGAAGAACAGTTTGAGTTTTGGGAAAATTCTCAAAACTCAAACTTTTAATCTTTTTTATTGTTCTTTTATATTTTTTGATTCTTTTGATTGTTTTATTGTTTGTGAATTAATAACCAATAAAATATGTATCATAATATATGATATATACCACTTTTTTTTATGTATTTTACCTTTAATTTGAAGAACAATTTGAGTTTTAGAAAAATTCCTAAAATTAGATTCTGAGTTTAGGGTTTTTCCCAAACTCAAACTATTTTTCTTTTTTGTTGTATTTTTGTATTGCTTAGATTTTATAGTTCTTTTTTATTGTTTGTGAAGTAACAAACAATAA
This sequence comes from Nemophila menziesii, assembly GCA_029959085.1. NCBI lineage: Eukaryota > Viridiplantae > Streptophyta > Magnoliopsida > Boraginales > Hydrophyllaceae > Nemophila > Nemophila menziesii. The sequence goes on along the minus strand of JARWIR010000001.1, from coordinate 30,947,155 downwards.
GTATATATTATAAAATGAAATATATATATATATATATATATATATATATATATATATATATATATATATATATATACTAGGAAATGCCCCGTACCTGAAGGTACTTGGGCTAAAATGAATTAAAAAATACAATAAATTGTGCAAATTATTTCCTTGAAGCAAGTCTCTAGCGGAAATTGGAGGTGTTGGTGATGAAGAAACATCTACAACCAGAGATTACACCAGGTGTTGAAATTGATTTAACAGTCACTTCTTTTAGTTCATGTCATGTTTCATCTAAAATATCTACCCCAAAAATTATCAACTTCACATACATATACTGAAACATATGTAAATTAAAGTTGTAAAATCTCATTAAACTTTCTTTCACCATCCCTAAATCCTTCGTTTATGTTTTTATTCAAGAAATCTGTCTTCATATTCACTACTTCAAGTTTACTTAAAATTTACTTATGTTATACATGATTGGTCAAAATTACTTACCACTTAGTAAGGTATCTCAAGCGTTGACTTATTCATGTAATATATTTGTACTTACCTTTACATGGCCTACAATGAATCAGTTTGTCGATTTAAAAGACTATGTAAATCCAATAAAGTGTGATGAGGATTTTTTGGTAGTTCTCAAAGACCATGGTCATTTCAAATATTATGGGTGTCAAAAAATGAATTGATAAAAATAAAAATCGATAAAAATATTGGTTTGTATGGTTTTGCTAGAGTTTTGATCCTCTATAAATTGAGCAAATCTTGTTTAATCTATATAATGGATTTGCCTTTGAGGCCTCGCGGGCTCGACAAAATTCTTGATAACCTGTTTAAAACTTTGTTATCAAGCAACCTACCCTTAACACTTGGAAGTTCCAACTAATGTAATGTACAAAAGGTTAGGTTTTCAAATCATTGTCAACACAAAAGCTTTAGTTTTAAATTTGAGTTCTTATATAAAAAATACTAATAATTACATAAATTATATTGATTAATCATAATTTATATTAATAAATTAATTTAATATTAACTAATTTGTATTTAATAATAATTTTTTATCAATATTTTGTTGTAAAAATATTAAATTTGGATATATATTTGAATTATATTTAAAAATTGGTTGAAAATCTTATATTTAAATTTTTATTTTATGTCATATTTATTAATGTCATTTTATCAAATATATCATTTTAAAACTATGATCGATAGCCTATAAATTATGATCGATGACCTATAAATTATCTCCTCTAGTGGCGGAGAGAGTATTTTACAACATCATGATCGATGGCCTATAAATGTATAAGTTGAGCATTGTAAATGATAATCAATAGCTTCTTTATTTAGTTATAAATGTTTGATCTAAATCAAGAACTAAGATAAGCTTCTTTTCACACAGTAACATGTAATTGATCAAATAGAACGTGAGAGAGGGAGAGAGATAGAGCAATCCACAACTTTGCAATCATTTTATTCCTAAAGAGTATAACCATTAAGAAATTAAGTCCTTTGGGCTTTGGATACTTTCTGTTTACTTGATATATTTGATAAACCAGTCTAACATTTCCTTGTGAGCTTCTTAAGCAGCTTTCACAACCTTTTCATCTTCAACCTGTTAAACCGAATAACCAAACAACTTTAAAAGTAATGCCCATTGATTTTAAAGGGTAAAAAGTATTATTAAATGTATTATGTTACCTCAGGTTTAGATGATAATATTTCTTCAAATTGTTTGAGAAGTTCTGGAGGAGAAATTTTGTCTATTTCAGCTCCCAAAACAGCTATTGGTGACTTAATCTCTGTAATTCAATAAATTTAATATAGGGACCATTAGTGCAATAAACTCAATAATAAAAACCAAGAGAGGTCTCATACCCTTGAAATCATCTGTTTTTCCAAGTTCAACAACTACTTTAGCTGGTAACACAATCAAGAAACTCTTAAAATATAATAACATTATTGTTAAAATAAAAATATAAGTGTAAAAATGAGTTTCGAGTAAAACTAAACTACTACTATTTTCAGATAAGTATAAAGATCTCACCACCCCAGCGAAAACCTGCAGCTCCAATGGAAGATTTGCCTTGGCTTCTCAAAGCTGCAATAACCGGTGAATGTATATATAAATATCGCATTACTTCCATTAAACCGGTGAATGTGAATTTATCCACACATGCAAAGGTCTTTCAGTGTTTTGAGGATTATATGGATCTTCATTGAAACCACTACATAAAATCCAGCAGCTCCAACTTTATCAGCAAGTTTCCTTTAATGCAAGCAAGCAATTATATTCTCAACTTTCAGTGTTGTTACTTACATGACGAAAATGCCCCTACAGATATATGAAAGTAAGCTGAAGGATCATATTGCACATAAAGCATGGAAGCAAAGCAAAGTATATACGGACCTATACTGCAATTAACAGATGATGAGTTGAGCTGAGGTTCTATATCAGCAATTACAGGTTCTATTGAGCAGTTGCTGTGGGTTTAATGTTAGCTTCAAGAATTGACAATATTTAATGTTAACACCATCATCTCCGGAGCTGAAAGCAAAGTAGTCCAAAGCTGAAGACTATGACACCTAAGTGAGCAATTAACCATAGAGAGAATGTAAAGATGCTACCTTGAAGGCTGAATGCTAGTGAGATATGGAGCAGGTTATACATGAAAAGACAATCAAGTAACTACCAGAAAGGACCCAAAGTTCTTCCATCTTCACCTGTTAAGTCAAATAATCCTAGAAATTTAATAAAAACTATTACCCAGAAGGCTATAGCAGGACAGACAAAGGAAATACCTAGTCTGGAGAATTCCACAACACTTACTTAACGCCATTGAGTAGCTTGTAATTCTCTTCTTTACCCCTGTTATCTTTTGTTAAAAGTAATAACATAGTTGAGGCTTTTGGATTGTAAGAACATATCAGTAATTATGTAACACTCTGTTGAGAATTTAAACTCCAACCTTGGATTATATATTAGCCCAGAAAATAGAACCATAATATCTCTCGGCCATTTGGTCGAACACCTCTAGCGCAAACATTTGAATAAGTCTATGGGTGTTTTGATCTCTGTAACTTGAATCAATGACAGTAGCCTGAATTCTTTCATTCGGATCAGAAAATAGTAAAGCTATTTGCTAATGATCTTCAAATTCGAGTGTTGGTTTTGATTGATGGAGTAGGTGGGATTATGATCGTGGTGGTGGTGGTGGTTGGAGTTCCGGCAACGGCAACGTGGGCTGGTGACTGCGGGTTATGGCGGTTGATGGTGGGCTTCGGCATCGGCAATGGTGGAGTGGAGAGCGGCAGTTTTTTTTTTCTTTTCAAATGAGCGGATAAGAATGATAAAGAGAGCAGAGTGAAAATGGTTTTTCTAAAATTTTCTTATTTAATAGCTAATATACTCGTGACATATTTTTACCTAAGAATCGATCCTGACCCTTCTTTATACCCCTTAGAGATATATATATATATATATGGATATATCATATTTTAATTATTTTACCTTTTGATTTGAAAAATAATTTGAGTTTTAGGAAAATTCCTAAAACGCAGAATCTAGGTTTCGGAAAATTTTCCAAAACTCAAACTACTCATTTTTTTTGCTGCATTTTTGTTCAGTAATTCCTACTTCTACTACTAATCAAAGGTCATTCTATATTCAAATCATAAATCTCTCATTTATGAAATAATGAGAAACAGAGTTTTTCCCTTATAAATCTACTAAATGCTACTTAAAAGTTGTTGACATGCTGTTTAAGCATTATACTGACAGTAGGATGTAGTTTTGTATGGTTTGTTGACTAAGATCAATTGTCTAAGGGTTGTTGTATATCATAATATTACTTTACTCTTTTATATTGATGTTTACAGCTACAATTGTATCAAATGATTTAGAAGTAGGGAATATGTTGGAAAATATAGAGAAGAACGACGACAATTGTGATAAAAAAAAAAAGTAGAGATTTTGACCCAAGGGGTCTTGAACACACACCCCCTAGTCCTAACCCAACCCCCTCTTTTTACTCTTCTCACTAAAGACCTCAATAAGATTTTAACACTATAGGTTAAATTCCCATTTACATTACTACCCCTTTTTGTTTTCATCCTACTATATATATAAATTTATTTCAGAAAATTTTATAAAATTCATTTGTCATTATATCACTCTCTCTCTCTCTCTCTCTTCTAAAACCTTTAATTTGCAGTCATGGCTGCCGAACCTACACAAACCCGCTGCCACCGGGGAAAAGAAGAAGCACTGCTCGTTTGCTCGTTTTCTACCACTGAATAGAAGCCGTAGCCGCCGGCCGTGGAGAGCAGCCATGGAGAGCAGCCATAGCTTTTTCTTCTTTACTCATGAAAAATGTTGTGACAAGTGAACACCACAGCCCTTGACTCACGAACAAAGACCCATTCACGCCCGATTTGAATAGATCTCCATTAACGCCGGAGAAGAATGTGTCTTCGAACTATTCCGGCAAAGCTAGATCTCCGTTCGCCGGCGAGCTCCGCGAAACTATTCTCCGACGAGTCTGCACCCTCGACGCTTCCCGAGCTCGCATGAGATCCACCCGTTGATTCGAGCGCTACAGATCTAGGGGGGAAGTAGCAGTGAAGCCAGATCGTTGTTGTGCTGGTGGCCGGAGAAGACAAGGCAGCAACTTAGAAGACAAGGCAGTACAATGCGATATGTGTTGTTGGTTCGAGATCCAAGCTCCGTTGCTAGTTCGAGATCCAAGTTCCGCTGCTGTGTCGCCGGAGGTTGATTCGCCGGATCTGTTCGCAGTGGAGTTGTGATGTCTCCCTATTTGTGATACATTAATATTAGTTGGAGACATCATTTTTAGTGATTTAGGAAGTCTCTGAGTCGATCTTGAGAAATGCTACACTTTCCTATTTTGAGTCTTGATTTAGTAAATTATTATTTTTAGAGCATATTGGGTTTAATTATTTATTTAGTGTGAACAGGGGCGGAGCCAGGATTAGTTATTAGGGGGGCCAAGGGGGTTCGGGGGCAACGCCCCGAAATTTTTTTTTCGAGGTCTTTGCAATATAAGTCCATATATTATGCAAAAAATTGTAATATAAGTCCTTATATTATGTAAAACGGTAAAATAAGTCCTTATATTTTACAAAGTTGCACTATAAGTCCTATATTAAGTAAAAATTGCACTATAAGTCTTAATATTAATTTTTTTAAAATTAATTATTCTATAAATAAAATAATTATAAGGTTAATAAAATAAATTTCAAAATTTAGGGGGGCCCAAAAGATGATTTTAAAAAAAAATTGGGGTGAAAAGTTACTATATATTTTTTTTTTATAAGTAGTACATTTTTTTTTTGAAAAGTCCGGGGGGGCCATGGACCCCCATAGGGAAGGGCTGTCTCCGCCCCTGAGTGTGAAGCTTTAAAGATAATTATGGAGATTAATTAGAGTCCAAGTCAAAGACTACAAGATATGTAAAGAGATAAGCATGGTAATTGGAGATAAGGAATGAAAAGCTAAAATCATGGAAAAGGAAAAGCTGCCTTAAATCTGAATTTATGCAGCTACGTCTAAAGAAGTGGTAATAACTCCAAAACCGAGCCAATTCTGGAAGATCCCTTTCATGGGGACGTAGATAATTCCGTGAGGATTATTTTGACATCTTATGGGTCAAAATCGGTCCAGTAACGAAGAAGATATGGTAAAAACAAGTCAGCAGTAATTATCCTTATCTACCTACGAATTTGAGTTGGGCTAGGAGTCCATTACTTTCTTTCTCCTTCAAGAAAACGAATTAGGGTTCCTAAATACCTATAAATACACCCTTATACCATTGTAAACATGTCCTTGCTCGGTTTCAAGCTTAGGCTTAGTCCTTACTTGTATTTTCTCACTTTTAAATAATAGCTTAGTCCTTTAAATTAATATTAATCCTTAGAATCAAGCTATTCATCCAAGAAGCAAGCTGACCTATAGAGGAAGACAAGAAGCAAGAAGTTGGAGAGTGTAAAACTCCTTTTCTACATCTACCTTCTCTATATTTAGGGTAATTAGCTATAGATTTATGCTCAACCATATTTCTAAGCTTTTATTCTGTAAGTTTTACTTTTAATTGTTGGGTTATTATTTTGTCTTTAAATTCATAAATACTTTTGTTATTTTAATCGATTGAGCTTGGCGTATATTGTTATTATGTGTTTTGACTTATTGTTACAACCCTAGATTTAGCCAATCTTAGGATTATTCGTAGTTATTAACAACACCACATAAGCGTCTAGTTTTGATCCTTTGCCTAACTAGATAGCCATAAAGGTTCAATTTAATCACCAATCGTTATTCACGAATCCCTAGTAGTGGAGAGGTTGCTCTTAAGCCTAGAAAAGTCTAGGTAGAATTTGGAATCCTGGTTAATATATAATGCTTAATCTGTGACAGGTTAGAATAACAATTTAGTAAAATAGACTCATATTAGTGACCCTGATCTATTAGACTTACATCCATATTTTGTTTATTATTTATTTATTCGCGTTAGATAGCTATTATATTATCTTATATTTTATTCGAAACATATAAATTCATCTACGCTTATTAAATACAAGTAGATCTGACGGATACAATCCCTGCGAACGAACTTGACTTATCATTAAAACTTGCAAACGATCTGTGATACTTGCAGTGAGTTCCGTGGTTCTCAAGGGTATGTGCTCTTTTATTATTATCTTTATTTATCTATCATTTTATCACATCTTTGCCCCCACCAAGTTGTTCGTTCGTGTTTCACTTTTTTTTTCGAATGCGTACTGTACGCGTAGGTTAGCTGAATTTTGTTGACCAGACTGGTCAACAGTCAATAGGTGGAGAAGATGAGTCAACAGGTTTTATTTTTAATAAATTGATTAAGTTTATTAGTTAGTTTATGTTGTTCAGTTGTAATAATGGAAGTAAAAGTGATACTCATCATATTTTAATAATACTTGACTTTTTTAATTAATACTCTGTTTTTTTTTCAAAAGATACTCATCATTTTTACTAATACTCATCATTTTTTAATAGAATACTCATTATTTTTAATAGAATATTCATCATTTTTTAAACTCATTTTTTTTTTCTGGTGGTCGGAAATTGGTGGTCGGAGGTCGGTGGTCGGAGTTAGGTGGGTAGAGGAGAAAGATGATCAGTGTCGTCATTTTTTTGTCTTTTAGTGTTAGTAAAGGTATTTTATTATTTGGTCATGACTGAGGTCCTTTTAAAGAAATAAGATTTATACTAGTTTCTTTAGACCAAAAATCTAATCTTTAAACCCCTATAGGTCAATCAACCAAAAAAAAAACCATACCTTTTATAAGATAGCATACAATGTTGTAGGATTTGTTAAGTATTAATCCTTAATTAAATTTGCAACCAAATTAATTTATGCGTGTATCGGTAAAAAGAATTAATAGTTTATATTTAGGGGGGGTGTATTCAACTAGGAGTCTGTTGGATTTTTTTGGATTTTAAAAGTCTAGGGGTATTCAATCAGGACTTTAAAAAGTCTATTAAAATCTTAAGGTATTCAATTGAGATTTTAAAAACTCTTTTTTTTTTTTTTTTTTTGCATACATGAGAGGCATAAAGCCGTTAAGCAATAAAGTTTACATGAAGAACAAGAGTTCTTATTGAATTTCTAGTACAACTCTATTAGTTGCACATTCGCTCCTGTCCCTAGTAATTAAACTCCATAGGTAATCTGGGGGATCATCAAAGTCCAATGGTTGTGTATACATAGTTGCCCCTTCTTTCGCTAATCTATCCGCACAAAAATTCGCTTCACGGAAAACATGGTTTATCTTAAAATTCGGATTGTCTTGAAGCATTATCCCACAATCTCGAGCAACTAAAACGGTATGACTACTTAAGTTCCCACCGCCCTTCACTAGCGCGTGGAACTTCCCCGAGTCAAGATTACAATTTATTGAACTCCCACCGCCCTTCACTAGCGCGTGGAGTTCCTCCGAATCCGTTTCGATACACAATTCTTTGTATTCTTTATTAATAGCCCATCGTAAGCCATAATGAAGTGCCAATAGTTCCGAAATGAACGGGGAATCAGCCAAACATGGGCCTACAAACCCCGCTATACATGTTCCATTAAAGTCTCTCAGAATACCCCCAATACCTGCGGTTTTCTTTATTTTGTTGAAACTTCCATCTATATTGAGCTTGAGTCCACTCGTTGGCTTGGCCCACTTGACCAGAATATTCCGTGCTAGTTTCACTATACCGCCATCTAAACTCTTTCCCCAAGCTAGTATAAATGAACTAGCTAGGGAAATTATCTCTTTTTTTAACTCATTTTCGTGAGGAAGAGTTGCCCCTTCATTGAATAACACTTGGTTCCTTTTATTCCAAATGGTCCACATTCCAGCTATAAATATATAAGGCCACTCGAGCCCTTCTATAATTATTTTGGACCGAATGTGGCCCATTAACCATTCCTGTACATTGAAGACTGTAGGCTGGTGAATTACTTCTGCAGCAACAGCACTTTGGACTCGCTGCAGGTGCTCCATTTCGCCTCCTCCAAGAATTGTAGCAGCATAATAGTAAGAGGAGTGTGTAGCTGGTCCATTTTGTTCCTGATCTCCTGCCGCATTTAATCTTCTCAAGTGCTCCAAGCTCGAGGCGCGCGACAATTGCAGGTTCTGCATTCCAGGCTCACGCGCCACCTGTAGCAGCTGTCTTCCCTCCACGGTGAGCTCAAGACCCCTCGCAAATCCTGCAGCAGCTGTACTTCCAGTAGCTGTCCTCGCTCCTTCAGGTGTAGTCCTCGCCATTCCAGGAGCTATACTCACCACTCCAGGAATTAATCTTCTTCCTGTACCTGAGACAAAACCGAAAATTTTCCAAAAAATAACAGCAATTTTACAATTTACCATGGCATGATGAAGATCTTCCTTAGCCGCTCCACAAACGCCACATCCCTTCGATTCTATCACATTCCTTTTGTAGAGATTATCCGCGGTTGCTATACGATTAAGCGCTACTCTCCAAAGGAATACACGAATCTTTTGGGAGCATTTCAATTTCCAAATGGTGTTCCAATTAAATGATTGATCCACCACAAGTTCGTCCATACTATCAAAGGCCGATTTAACCGTGAAAGAGCCCGATTTGTTAAATTTCCATACCGCTTCCACTCCCAAACCACTACTTTGCTCAATCACACCATTACGAAGGATACTTGTTCCTGCTAGAATAGCCTTACATGCGCTCGAATCATTCGATTTTTGTTGGCGAACTAGTAGCACATTTTTAAAATATTTTTTCTTTAACACTTCCACCCAAGCTACGGATCGATCATTTTGTAAGATTCTCCATCCAAGCTTCGCTAGAAGCGCTAAATTATATTTTTCCGAGCTCCTAAGCCCAAGACCACCATTACTTTTTGGTTTGCAAATTTGGTTCCACGCAACCCAATGGAGTTTCCTCTCCGTAATCGAGGACCCCCAGATAAAATCTCTAGCTATCCTATCAATACCATTACAAATATATTTTGGAAGCTTCATGACTTGCATTTGGTATACGGGAACTGCACTTAACACGGATTGGGCTAGCGTGATACGACCCGCAAGTGACAGAGTCTTTGACTTCCATGATGCTAACTTCCCTCTCATCTTTTCCAATATACCCTTATAAAAGCCTTTTGGTAACCTTCCGGATAAGATAGGCATCCCTAAGTAAGTCCCAAAAGAATTACTAAGAGAGTATCCGCTTGATTCCGCTAATTCTTTCTGTAAATAATCCGGAACGTTTCTTGAGAAGTAGATAAGAGATTTTTCCGCACTAACACTTTGACCGGATTCATTACAGAACAGCTCCATAGCCTCATGAATTACCTGTACCTGCAACAACGAAGCCTCACCAAACAAGATTAGATCGTCAGCAAAAAATAAATGTGATAACTTTGGACCTTGGCGACCAATCTATATCTCACTCCACTTGCCAGCTGAGCATAATTTTTGAATTAATAAGGAAAGTCTTTCCATACACATAACGAAGATATACGGGGCCAGGGGATCCCCTTGCCGAATACCTCGATATGGTGTAAATGGAGGAAGAGGTTCCCCATTCCAAAGAACACTCATCTCATTATCTCTCATGCTAGATATAATCAAATTAACCCAGTTGCTCGGGAAACCAAAGTGGCTAATCGTATCTCTTATGAACTCCCACCGAACTCTGTCATAGGCTTTCGCAAGATCTATTTTGACTGCCATGATTCCTTTTTTCCCTTGAAGATGCCGCATTTTGTGGTCCACCTCCCTTACAAGTACTATATTGTCAATCGTGGAGCGACCTGGTAAGAAGCTACTTTGGCAAGGACCAATAATATTAGCAAGTAATGGCCTTAGTCTATTGACCATAGCCTTCATAATAAATTTAACATGACAATTAATAAGGCTAATAGGACGAAATAAGCGTACCCGATCCGGGTCAGGTACTTTAGGTATAAGATGTATAAGAGTACCATTGAGACCCGAGGGAAGATGACCCTTACCAACTGTATCGCGAACCATTTTGCACATTGCTGGACCAACTGTTACCCAACATTTTTGATAAAACGCGGTTGACATTCCATCCGGCCCAGGAGCTTTAGTCGGATTAGATTGAAATACCACGTTTTTAATTTCCTCATCGGTAAACGGTTGTTCTAGCTCAATCAAAGCGTCACTCTCAATAGGCCTTATGTGTGGTAGTGTATAATCACCTATGTGTTCCAATGGTTTTTCGTAAAGCGATTCAAAGTAACCCCGAACCATATCTTTTAATTCTTCCACTCCTTCAACCCAAACATCCAAATCATTTAATAATCTTATGCAAAGAGCCGTTTTCCTCCTCGTGGCGATTGAGAGTTGATAAAACCTTGTATTTCGATCTCCTGATCCAACCCAATTCTCTCTAGATTTCTGAAAATACATATACTCCTCTTGTTCCAACACACTTTCATACTCCTTAGCAAAACGAATTCCCATCCGGCGAAGCGAAGAATTATATGATATTTGTAGCGATTTTTGTATACCTCTAATTCTAGCACTTAGCTCCCGTTTTCTTTTATTCAAATCTCCAAAAACTTCAATTTTCCATTTATTTAAATTTTTCTGAATTTCTATAATGCCATTACCAATCCCGATATTGTCCCCTACCCAATTATTCTTAATAAATTCCTGAAACTCCGTGTGTAAACACCATGCAGCTTCGAATCTAAATCTACGCGGATTTACCTTCGGATTTCTTGGCGGGCATAGTTGAATTAAAATAGGCATATGATCCGAATGTACCCTTGCTAAATGAATTACTCGTGCATTTGGAAATATGAGCTGCCACTCTACATTCCCGTATGCTCTATCTAACCGTTCCATGATTTGTTGTCCCGAGTTCCATGAGTCACACCAAGTATAGCGTGGTCCCACAAAGCCCAAGTCAACTAAACCACAGTTATTTCTCCATTCTTCAAACTTTTCCATTCTTCTTGAAACTCCAGGGACGCCACCTCTTTTATCTATTTCTAACCCCACTTGATTGAAATCACCTGCCACCAGCCATGGGGTTTGAATGTTATGGAAAGCTTGGTGGAGAGCTTCCCAAAGTACCTCTCTTTTTTTATAGTCTGGACTCGCGTACAATGCCGAAAATATCCACGTTTCACATCCTTCCTGACTAACCTCTATATTTATAACTTGCCGACCCGCAGACAAAACTTTAATATTAACACTCGAATCATTCCATATTAACCAAAAACTCTTTTAAAATCTAGATATATTCAATCAAAACTTTATTAAATCCATTAAAATTTTGGGGTATTCAAAAGTTAATGGACTTTCCAAATCATTGGACTTTATAGGAGTTTAAAGTTTAAGTATAAATAACAATGTCTTTTACAAATCCTGAAGCAGAGATTTTATAAACTCCAACCAAAATAACGACTGAGGTAAAAAAAAAATTATATACTATTTTATAATTATTCTAATATCTAATTGTTTATGGTCGTGTTTTTTTAATGAATTGGGATTAGGAATTAATGAAATAATTAGATGAGTATGACATAATTATTTTTTTCCAATACGAAAGTGAAGAAATGGGTTTTATCATGTTTCATTGTTTTTTTTTTCAAACTGTAAATGAATTATTTTTGTTTTGTTATCCAATGTAAAGGTGAAGAGATGGGTTTTAGGTTTTATCATGTTTCATTTTTTCTTTCTCTAACAGTGAATGAGTGTGAAGAAATTCAATTTGTTTTCTTTTTTCAATACCAGAGTGAAGAGATGGGTTGTTGGTTTTATCATATTTCATTGCTTTTCTATTTTGCAAATTGTGAGTGTGAAGAAGGAATTCCTTCTTTTTCTTTTTTCCAATGCCCCAGATTGGTTTTTAGGTTTCGTCATGTTTCATTGCTTTTTTTTCTCCGAACAGTGAATGTATAGGAAAAGATTTGTTTTCTTTTTCCAATGGAGGGTGAACAGATGAAAAGGTTTCATCATGTTTCATTGTTTTTTTTTCAAATATTTTCATCATTTATTTTTTATTTTCTTTTTTTTGTTCTAAAATTTCCCAACGATTCTGGGTATATATATTTTTATTTTAAAATTTATTATTTATTTAATATACGAAAGATAAAAACAGAATTACAAGTCGAAAATAAAAATTAGACCGGGCCACCATAGTAGAGGAACAGTATTTTTTTTGCTTAATTGTTTAAATGGTTGTATATTTTATTTAATAAAAAATTAAAATCCCTTAAAATCCTTTAAAATCTTTACATAAGACTCCGTTAAATTCTATATAAAATTCAAAAGAATTTTATAAACTCATGGAATTAAAACAATCCGAAGAATTTGCATCCAACAAACTCTCAGTTGAATACACCCCCTTAATGTGAATAACTACAAGAGATTAAAAGGTAATATATTGAAGAGTTGATTAAGTTATTAAATCTACATTATATTTTATTCACCTTAAGGCTCAAAATGCTTGTTTTAAACAATAATTATAACTAGTGTAATAATATAAATAGTTAATTATATTTTTAATAGACCAAGAGAATTATTTTAAATTTAAAATTATTTTAATTTCAATAAAATTTAATACCAAAAACTCATGATTTAACCATTAATCTTATTTTTTGTATTTTTTTGTCTTAGAACATTATTGATTTATTTCCCATCTTATGAATTATAAGTCAAATAACAAATAAAATAGTCCAAAAATAAATAAATTAAAAATACGCATAACGACGACTCCGTCGAGACTTCATTTGACTCGTTACGATGTCGTTGACGCATATACGTTCAAATATAAGGTTTAAACCCCAGCTCTCTCGAGACTCCATAAACTTCAAACAAAGCTTCTTGAACTCAAAAGCAAAGCTTTCTTGTACTCAAACGCCAACCAGTCTTGACAAGGAACAATCAAACCTCCATTTTTCCTATTCAAGGTTATATCTTTAACCTTTACTTCAACTGGGTCTAATCTTTTTTTCTCTTCCATATTGTATTAATTTGTAATACGTGCAGAATTAATCGAAAAAAGATTGTACGAAGGCCCTCTTTTCGCTGAAGAGTTAATCATTCCGATGCTTCCAAAAAGTGATGCAGTTCACGTTAGAGAAGTTTGGAAAGACAATCTTGAAGAAGAATTTTGTTTCATTAGAGATATAATAGATAATTATCCTTATATAGCACTGGACACGGAGTTCCCAGGAGTAGTTATCGAGCCAGAAGGGGATCTATCCCCTTATGAGTTTATGTACAAAAAATTGAAAGATAATGTTGATAGTATGAAGTTAATTCAAGTGGGTTTAACATTTACTGATAAAAATGGGAATTTACCCAATATTTCGAATGATGGGTATTGTATTTGGCAATTTAATCTGTGTGAGTTCAATATGCATGTAGATATATTCGCTAAGGATTCCATCGAATTGCTAAATAGATCCGGGATTAATTTCAAGAAGAATAAAGAAGAGGGTGTGGAATTGAAACGATTTGCTGAGCTTTTAATGAGTTCAGGGGCTGTTTTGAATGAATGTACCGAGTGGGTGACATTTCATGGCGGATATGATTTCGGATACTTGCTTAAATCGTTGACTTGTAAGCCATTACCAGAAACACTAACTGAATTCTTTAAATTGCTAAAGATGTTTTTTCCTAAGGTTTATGATATCAAGCATTTGATAAAGTTTTGCGATGTTGAGTTACATGGTGGATTGAACAGGGTTGCTGAATCCTTGGAAGTTGAGAGGATTGGAATTGCTCATCAAGCTGGTTCAGACAGTTTGGTTACTTCACGTGTATTCAAGAAGTTGAAAGAAGAATACAACTTCGAGCAACATGAAGGTGTTTTATATGGTTTCGAACGGCGTTGATCGTAAAAGTAAGAGAATCATTTGGTTATTAATTTTCCACCTTATCTCTAATTTATGATGAACAGTACTTGAAGGATGTTATATCTAGCTTGAGTATTGTAAAAGTTACTACTTTTGGCATTTTAATACCGCCGTGATTCATGTTTTATTTATGTGTATATAAATAATTTTAATTCGTTTATATAATTTGAATAATTTGGCATTATTAATTGTTTTCAGGTAATCATTAGTAATAAATTAACTATAATATAATAAGATTAGATAAACTAAAAAATTTAATAACTAAAATCAAAACGATGCAATATCTAAAATCATGCAGCCCACATCTGCATGTTACTACTTCCTCTGCAGGTTACTATTCCCTATTTCTATGATTTGTCCTTTTTATTTATACAAATAGTAAAAAAACAATTAATATCTCTCTCTCACACTTTTTTTTTGACAGTATATCTCTCTCACACAATTGATACAATTAATATTAATTAAGAATAGTAGCATAATTTGACGAGAAGGAAATTGATTTATTTTCATTCAAATTATATCATATCATTAATAGTATATTAGATAAGTATAAATTTAAATGGTATATATCGTTATTTATATTTATTCGTTCTTAAAAAAACCAACAAATCAACAACTTTAGAAGTAATGATATATATTTCTAATATATCATTTATAACGTGGCATGATATTAATTAGAAATAAATCGTTAATCAAATTGAAAAAATAAATAGATTAACGATATATTTCTACTCAAATTACTTGACGTCATGTCTTAGGATTGTGGTGTAGGATTGTGGTGGTATGAATTTATAGGGACTTGATATAAAACAAGCCACGTTAGGCTTCTTTTCTTCTTTGAATAGAATTAATACATATTTTTCTCTTGCTAGATCATGGTCTATATATATATATGAATTAAATTCAAACCAAACATAGAATTAAGCAAAACTAATAAGAAATAAGAAAGCAAGTTACATAACTGATAACGATAGAGGGTTCAACTATAAAAGATGTGGAGTTCAAATCACAACAAAATGTTCTGGGAAATTGTTATATTTAGATCAAGACCAATCCCCATATGTGGTCATTTCTCCGTTCGAACTCTCATCAAATTTGCCTGTTTGTAGAATCCTTGTTTGTTGTATAAGTTTTCCTGTTTCTATTTCTTCATTAAAAGGTTCAGCCATTCCATTTGATAAGTGATAAACATACATCATTTTATGATTTGTATCACAGAGGTAGCGTCCTACATCTTTGTCCCAATAGAGTATGCGGGGTCTCACATCTCTGTTCGCGAAGTATATGCAATTAGGCTTAAAACCATTATACTTTGTACACTCAATCGATCCATACATGCACAACAATATAGCCTTATTCCCTAAATCACTAATCTCCACCCATGTACCATCTTCTATATTCACCTCATAAACTTTAAATTGATGACGTCTACTAACAATTAGAACTTTATTTATATAATGATCAACTATGAGGATTTCTGGATCAAATAATTCGCTTAAATCAAAGAGTGGAAGCAATTTAGTTGGTTCTGGTCCATGAACATCACATCTTAGCATCCATCCCCAGTAACCAACTCCATACAAGTTGTTATTCCAGTAATATATTTGATGAACTCCACCAACCCAATCATCTATTAAAGTCCACGAGGTATTTCCTGGCTTCCAAAAAGCCAAACGAAAACTATCGCACCATATTACCACAACTGTAAAGTCAGAGGTTAAGTTAGGATTGACTGACAGAACGAACATGAGAGGTGGGGAAGAATTTACTTCTACCGGTGGGAAAGGAAGAGGGATTTGAATACGTGACACTAGGTGTAATAGACATGATGTCTGGTTTTTATCTTTCCCAATTATAAGTAACCAATCTTGGTTTGTTAAGATATATTTTTGGCTAGCTTCAGGTATGGCAATCTCGTGAGTATTACCGGTTGACGCGTTGAAAATTTTATGGGTGCCTGATTCTTCTTCAGCAAGAATATATCGTGGAGTTCTGAACTTTTTTTGCTTGAGATTGTCCTTGTCCTTGATATTAGAGGCTCGCCATGATCTGCAAACTGAACCAAAAGATTTGCAATCCTCTATTGTAATCAATCGTTTCTGAATCTCAAATAAAACATCATCGTGAATCTCTTTCCAATCTACCATGTTTGTGATTATAGAATGAAATTATGTGGTAAAGGTGGGGTACGAAGACTTTGTGTGCAAATATGCTTGTTAAAGCTTCTGTCGAATATGTGGAGAGTACTGAAAACTTATTTGATTTGTAGGTTTCCCATCTTCATTGGTCTATTTATACTGCTCGGGAATCATCCCATATCTACAAGATTTGGAGTTGTGGTAGAATATGGATACTTCTCGAATATTAATCCATAACATCAAGTACTTCATCTTATGATAGGTAAAACTTAAATTCTATACTGGAGGTCAATATTTTAATTATAAATTATAACCAGTAATGGCATTAAATTAAATATTGACGGGAGCTATAAACAAAGGTATTCGGCTGCAGGAGTAGGTGGAATATTTTGGGATACAAGTGGCAGTTATATAGGGGGTTTTGCGGGAAGAACTAAGACACATTCGGCTTTCGATTCGGAACTTATTGCGTTGCACTTTGGATTATCTCTGGCTATTCAAAGGTTCTATGAGGTGGTGGTTGTCGAAACTGATTCGCTAGAGTTACACGCGCTAGCTAGTGAAGGGCGGTGGGAACAATGGGAATTGGTTAGACGCGCTACTGAAAGAATGCAAGGATATTCTTGCATCTCACACGAGTTTTGAACTGGTTCATGTCTATCGGGAAGCAAACTATTGTGCGGATTTTATGGCTAAATTGGGTAATCAACTAGAGGGCGAGCCGACTTATTTCGCAGATCCTCCTGAAGGCTTGAAGAAGCTAATTATGAAGGACAACTGTAGGCTAGCTACTCCTAGAGTTATATTGTACTCTCCCTCGGGAGTTTTGTAAGTCATGTATGATTTACCGGTCGATTTAGACCTCACTTGTAACAAAAGAAATATTTTAATTATAATTATTAATTATTTTTATAAAAATAATAACCATTATTATAACAAAGTCAGCCCTACAAATTTGAAGGCCCTAGGCAAAATTTTAATTCGGACCCTAAGACAGTTAATTTAGAAGAAAAAAAATTAAGATACAAAATTTTCAATTAAACCAACTACTTCTAATTTGTATATTGCATAAATTTCACAATACCTATTAGATATGAGAAATATTAATTTTTGTTAATTTTTTTTATATATTATTTATAATTAAAATACTTTTTTTCTTTAAGTCCAAAAAAAATACTTTATTTCTTAGAAGATATATAAAAAATTAAAATAAAGAAAAGTAATTTGTTATATAATATAGTTTAAATGTAAAAAATCTAATTAATTATTTTAACAAGAATCATAAGTCATTTTGATTTACAATATTTTTTTTTTAGCTTTATTAAAATATTGTTTCTTAATAGATATATAAACATATTCTTAGTAATAGTGAATCCACATCATCTCCATGTTTTGACTTAATTCACTCTAAAATTTGGAGACTTTCTCCCACTGACCATGGGGGATCTCGTTATTTGTGATTTTTGTTGATTATTATTCTAGATTCACATTGGTATACCTTATGATTTTTGTAAGTCATGTATGATTTACCGGTCGATTTAGACCTCAGTTGTAACAATTTTTTTTTTAATTATAATTATTAATTTTTTTTTATAAAAATAATAACCATTATTATAACAAAGTCAGCCCTACAAATTTGAAGGCCCTAGGCAAAATTTTAATTCGGACCCTAAGACAATTAATTTAGAAGAAAAAAAATTAAGATACAAAATTTTCAATTAAACCAACTACTTCTAATTTGTATATTGCATAAATTTCACAATACATATTAGATATGAGAAATATTAATTTTTGTTAATTTTTTTTATATATTATTTATAATTAAAATACTTTTTTTCTTTAAGCCAAAAAAACAAAACACTTTATTTCTTAGAAGATATATAAAAAATTAAAATAAAAAAAAGTAATTTGTTATATACTATAGTTAAATGTAAAAAATCTAATTAATTATTTTAACAGAAATCATAAGTCATTTTGATTTACAATATTTATTTTTAGCTTTATTAGAATATTGTTTCTTAATAGATATAAAAATATATTCTTAGTAATAGTGAATCCACATCATCTCCATGTTTTGACTTAATTCACTCTAAAATTTTGGGACTTTCTCCAACTGACCATGGGGGGATCTCGTTGTGGTTTTTGTTGATTACTATTCTAGATTCACATTGGTATACCTTATGAAAAATTGGCCAGATCTCTTTCAAATCTATATAGAATTCACTACCATGATTCACACTCAGTTTTCATATCGTATCAAGATTTTCCGTACAAATAATGTCATGAAGTATAAGTCGTGTACCTTTACCCCTCTTCTTCGTCAACATGGTACTATCTCACATCAATATTTCTCATACATATCTCAACATAATGGACCGATTGAGCATAAACACCGACACATCCTTGACATCACTTGAACATCTCTCATTTTTACCTCATGCCTAGAACGTTTTTGGAGGGTAGCTGCACTCACAGTCGTTTATGTGATAAATCGTTTACCCTCTCCCATTATTGATAATTTTTCCCCATATTAAAGTCTACATAGTAACCCACCCATATATGACCTTTTTTGTGTCTTTGGTTGTATTTGTTTTGTCGTGGTTCTTCCTCATGAACGTACTAAACTTGGACCTAAAGCACGTCTATGTTGTTTTCTAGGTTATAGGATTAAACATAAAGGTTATAGGTGTTGGGATCCACTCTAAAAACATATGCGTGTATCACGTCATGTGATTTTTGAGGAAAGTAAAATGTTTTCATCCTTATCATTATTCTCTATTCCTCATGTACCATCTTAACGTTTATTCATAGACTCGGCCGTGCATTTATTCCTTAGTAATGATAGTGACACGTGTGCAATATACAAGCCCGTCACATTGCTCCTAAGGTCCTACATTGATATGACTCATCCCGAGTTATCTACTTTAGTTAAAGATCATGTACCCGATTCAGAGTCTCTAAATCACCTTCCTCCTCGAGTACGAAAATTCCCCTTACACTTTGTGATTATCATTGTTTTTATACTATTATGTCTCTACAAGAGCTTCAAAGTTACTGTGATACTAGTTTTAACAATTTATTGCAGAAAGCTATGATAGAAGAATTGTGTGCATTTGAAAACAAACATGCATGGGATTTGGTTAATCTTCCACCAGGTATATATGTAATGGGATGCAAAGGGGTTTATAAGATCAAAACACGGTCTGATGGTTACATCAATCGATATAATGCTTGTCTTGACGCAAATTGGTTCACTCAAGAAAATGGAACCTGAATATTATCAAAAGTAACTTCCAACATAATGTAATTTTTATGAAAAAATTATAAAAATATACATACCTCTGGTCCACACTCATGATACTGTATTCTGGATTGTGAGTTCAGATGGGCTATATTTTGTACAAAAGGCCTATCAATATTTAAAACAGGAGAAGGAAAAAAGAGAATCAAATAAAATTATAAAAAAACCATCTTCATCTCATATATCTGGGCCTGAAATATGGAGAACTATATGGAAAATGAATACCCCCACCCCCTCCCACCCCCACAGTAAGAAACTTTATGTATACAAAAATTATTTATAACTAATGAGAACCTATACATGAAGAAATGCAGTGATACAAGATTGTGTTCATTATGCAATAAAATACCTGAAAATATTGAACATATTTTGTTTGAGTATGAGTGGGCTAGAGCAACTTGGCTAGCTTTCCCTCTAGGTTTAAGGACAGGCAACCATATCTACTGTAAAGTAGATATTTGGATGGACAAAGTCCTTAAATTGGTGGATAAGGAGGCTGATAAGAATGTTATGCGTTTAGTAAAATTATACCAGACCATGTAAGTATATTGGCTAAAGCAAAAGTTGTTTGGCTGGAGTATACTAATAACAACTCCAAGGATGATCTTTATGATCTAAGGACAAAAAACAAATTATCAATGGGGTTTACAACCCTCTCGTCCCTAATGCCCCTTATTACAAATCACCTAATAATGATAATAAAAATATGAAGGGAAAAGAAATATATTCAAATACCCTTCACCCCAGAAAAAGGAATAGTAATATATCCCAAGTGAATTCTCCCAATTTACCAAACAAGGTTACAAAGATAGTTAACAAAGCTGATGTATATAGTAAGTGGACCCCACCGATATTAAATTATGCTAAGATTGATAGTGATGTCTCTTATACTAAAGATAAAACAATTTTATCTCGTGTTGCCAGGGACTATCATGGTGCTTTGATTAAGTGTATGGCTTGGAAGTTGAATGCTGAAAACATTCTAGAAGCTGAAGCGATAGGGGGTTTGAATGCCTATCTATGGGCTAGAGATCTCAAATATATCTGTTGCAAAGTGGAAAACGATTGCCTTCAACTGATGGAACCGCTAGTTAATAATTTAGTCATTAATATTCCATGTATTAAGAACATTATTAGAAGTATTTATTTTATTTCGGAAGAATGTAATCCTAAACTCTCTTTTGTTAAAAGATAAAACAATATGGCGGCTAATTGCGTATGCAAAAATATGCCTCTGGGCGATGTCTTTGACTTTTGTTCACGCCCAAACCCTGCCCAGTTAGGAAAAATAATAAGCCTTGATTCGTCCCCCCAGGGGATAGGCTAAGTGAATTGTAATTTTGGTTATTTAGTGGGAAAAACTATTAGAAAAAAAAAGAACAATAAGATTAAAACAAAAATCCTGATCTTGCGAAAGAGGAAAAGACTTTATGAAGCAAAACAGACCAATCTCTTATCTAATCATACAAGATAGTAAAAGACAATATTATTATTATTAAATTATTATTATTAAATTATTATTATTATTATTATTATGATACGTGGGTGGTCGGGCCAGCTTGCGCGCACCACGACTAATTCCACGAGAATATGCAAGCCTCCTCATGCATATTTTTAGGTAAATCAGAACTAGGTTACCTATGTTCAGGGAGGGGTTTGAACCTTGTATATCTCTCTTTACACCCGTTAGGGAGGTATTCGAACTATGTACCTCCCCTTTACGTGTTGAAGAAATATCATGTACCTGACCAGTTGAGATTGTTCCCATAATAAAAAAGGGATACAGATGTTTTTTGTACACCGAAGCTAAGAGAAAATGTTATTACTTGTATGTAAACAAAATGGTAAAGTTTTAATTTTATGGCATATTAAATAATATTTTGTTGAATAAGTAATCCGGTTGAACAAATATTTTGTTGAATAAGTATTCTGGTTGAACAAATATTTTGTTAAATAATATTTTGTTGAATAAGTATTCCTGGAGTAACGTGAGCAAATATTTTCCTAATATGATGGATTAATGTTATATTTTTCTGTAAACGAGAAAAAAATGGATTGTCGATTTAAGAGTTATTAGCTTAAAAAGTCCTTAGACTCAATAACCCACCCCCTACAAGTCCTTCTCTGGATTTCTGCCTCCTAAAGTCCAATGTTTTTAAGCTAATACCATCCATACCCCTATTACTAAATATAATATGTGATCTCTTCCATATTTATCAAATCTTTTCATGATCATCTTAACTAATTCCATTTAAGTAGCATATCTCTTAATGGCATCCAATCCAATTTCTTCTCTTCCACCCCCTCCGACAACGAGGACAACCATTTCTTCCAATCTACCCGAAGCCAAGCCGCCCTTCTCCACCCTCTGCACTGTGAGATAACTTCGTTGAATGAGCTGCACTGTCGCTAGTGGTGCTTCATTCCAGTGGTGAATTGAGCAAGACGCAGTGAGGTTGCTGGTGGTCCTTTGTTGCAGTGGTGATCCATTTTTGTGCTCGTCGGAAAGACTATTGCTGCATCCGATGGTTCTCGATCTGTTCATGGTTCTTCTTCTGTTCGTGAATGGCAGATTGCTGCAGATTTTTTTCCCCAAGATATCTACAAACGAAGTCTTATAGATAAAGGCTTAAATAACAACACGAACCCCAGTCAAATCTGATTGAATGCAGTTTCGAAGAAGTACAGATTTGACGGATCTAGAGCTTATATTTAGTTGTTCAAACTTGCTGAGTTTTTACATAGGTAACTTACATACACCATCACTCTTAACGCGCAAACCATCAAAATAACAAAGGTAACCCACCCCTGTTAACTCGGCAAAAAGCATAACCCATCATTTTGCTCAAACACACCATCGAAATAACAAAGGTAATTCACCCCCTGTTAACTCGATAAAAAGCGTAACCCATCATTTTGCTCAAACACACCATCAAAATAACAAAGGTAACCCACCCCCTGTTAACTCGACAAAAAGCGTAACCCATAATATTGCTCAAACACACCATCAAAACAGTGTTTCGTGTACCACCATTTTTTAAAGAGAACCTATCACAAAAACAAACATTACCCACCCCCGTTTTTATTACCCAATACAGAATATTTGTGCAACTCAATTCTAATTAAAGGGTTACTAATTTTTGACTAATTGCATGAAATCAGGAAATTTGTTTTGGTAACTAAATTCTAATTAATGTGTTACTAATGTTTGACTAATTGCATAGAATTAGGGAAAATTGTTTTGGTAACTAAATTCTAATTAATGGAGGTACTAAGGGCGGGACGGTCATTTGAGGTGGGTTGGACCTGATGGGAAATCAGCCATCCTCCGTGGACTGTATAGGTAAATCACCCTTGATTTAAATCACGAATCACATTCCAATGACTAATTTTATATTCCCCGAATCGAATAGAGTTCCATTCTCATAAGTAAATGTAACGATTTTTAATATTTACGAATATAAACGTGTCGTTGGGAAAAATCAAGTGATCTAAAGATTATACTTCCCGATTAAAAACTATTCTTTGAAGTGAATAGAATTGTATTTTCACAAGAAAATGCAACGTCTTCCAATATATTTGATAATCTTTTATACCTCGAATTTGCATTGTAATTTATGATTTTGATTCATATTTTGTGTTGGTATTGTATTAAATTTATGATTTATATTATTTTGGCTAAATTTCATTCTCTATATTGAATGGAACTTAATCACATGAAGTGAATATAAATGTGTTTTCTGAATGAAAATGCAATGTCTTCCGATGTATCTGGAATTGGCATCGTGATAACCCAAAATCCAGTCGAGGTCAAAGTTGTTAAAGAATCAACCATTAGTTCATTAGTAGTCTGTATACTACTAAGAAATAAGTTTCTTACCACCTGACGTGTATAAAAAGAAATATCTCGAAAGTAAAAAGTCACAGAAAATAAGTTATCACGAAATAATAACCATGAACGTTAGTGATATAGTGGAACTATATGCTGGTCACATACCAGTCGTATGCTAAACCATTTAATTGATCTAATTAAATTTTTGGGTACCCAAAAGTTATGTTGCCTTGGGGTACAAAATTGACATAATTGGCACATTTATTATATTAGTAATCCCCGAAGAAGTTTACTAAATTTAGGTATATGCCGGAATGAATTTTTTATAAGCCACAAGTCTCTGTAACAATGTATATCTTTGCATTATTTCCTGAAATTTACACTAGATGTGTGTATTAGAAAAGTTTTCTGCTATTTTTTCGGGATTGTATTATATACATATTTGAGCAGTTAAATCGCACAAGCAAAGATATCACAATCCCAAAAAAATTAATATTATGGCCTGATCGACTTGGTTATCCAGGGACAGTAAGTCGAATAATAACAAATACACTTTGCCTCCACTTAAAAGAACTAGAAGTTTCTTTTACCAAGCCTTTACTCATATGTTTAATCCTCTCTACTTAGTTTTACTATGAGACTATATTAACCGGTAGTTGAGATTTATGTTGGTTTTAATTCTTTTCCTATTATTCAATATCTTGAACACCTGAGTGATGATATCTTTAAAACACGTCTTGTAGATTATTATTTGATGAGATAATTTACCCCTTATTAGGGGGGAGACACCGCAACCTGAAGTACTGTGTGACATATTGTGAAATACAATTTATTGTCTCATCTCTATTTACGAAATCAAAAATCAAAACTTGAAGTTCAAAAGAGGGTTCATTTGCGAAGTATTGTAAATAATATCAAATGCATTTCACAGACACAAAGAATATTGTAAAATTTCATAATCTACTGTTAACGCTCCAGTATAGATTATTGTCCTAGAAGGACATATAACAAATATATTAGCGTATGCATTATACCATCACATGAAGTGTGGTGAATTTAAATTATATCTTATCAGCGCATAAAGCGTTGAGAATCTATAATGCATCTAACCAACACATGAAGCATGATAAACATGTATCGTATCTAACCAACGCATGAAGCGCGATAGACCTCTAATGCATATAACCAACGCATGAAGCGTGGTAACCCTGTCAATATAAAATATACCAAACCTGAAGAAAGAAATCTCATGAGTAAATGATAAAATGGTAAATATCATGGAATGTGCATATCCATGTAATACGACCGAGATTATCGAGCCAGCTAAAGTTGGCACATGCATTACTCTTAAAAGTTTGTCATGGGCACTGAAGTGACCAAGGTACCTGAATGAATAAAAGCGATGTAGATCATTTATCTACCATTATATATGAAACTGTGAGACGGTTGATGAGATTGACATAATTTCTTTCGTAATGGCTCTTCGAATAAATTAAGAGGATCATGGACCACAAAGTGGTGAAAATATCGATAAAAATATAAATTTTCATATGATATTTTTATATGCATAACCCCGACTTGTATCAAATAGGTTTCCGTAGAAACCTATAATTAGTTACGGGGAGACGTCTTCATTCTAATGTTGTGGATACAATGATGTTAGGGTTTTACGTTTTGGAAACTCGTGATGAGTTTACAATGATAAGAAAATTACCAGGATATTGATACTTGGATTGATATTAATGTTCTTGATGAACACAGGTGCCCAAAACACAAGCACCTGAAGCACGATAGGTGCCCGAAACACTAAGAGCGTCTAAAAATATTAAATTATCGGAGAATGAGAAGTGCTTGGAGTATAAAAGGTTCTCGAAGAATATAACGTGCATGAAGAACAATAGGGATATTGTCTCATCCTAGGGAAACAAGAAGGAGATTCAAGAAATAGAAGATCAGTTCGTAAGATGTCAAAATATATTTCACCAAAGGATTTTTGATGTATTCGACAATTTCATCCAAGCGAGAATCTAGCAGATTCATCAACTGAAACTGTATTGTATACTTATGTTAAATTGTGAGCTAAAAAATGTATTATGTGATTCAATATAATTGTTGTAATAATGCATGTAAAAATTAGAGGGAGATGATATTTGTGCGTTGAACTTTTTTTCCTTCACTAAGGGTTTTTCCCACATTAAGGTTTTAATAAGGCATTGTCAAATATCTAATATCATAAAGAGAACAATATATGCTTCCATATGTCAACCCACTATTTATTGACATTAATCAAATATGATTAAGTGAAAATCCAGCAGATTCATTCGTTAAATCTTTACCAACAATAATATCTGAGGTACAAGTGCACCATTAAAGAAGGCATTATTAGAAATATTTGACTTTGCAATGAGGGGACGAATATATCAACATACGGTACTTTTCTTCATTCACCATGGTTTTTTTCAAGGGTTTTCCTGAAAAGGTTTTAACGAGGCAATCCAAATATGTGTACCACCTTGTATTTTTTCTTCTTCATCAAGTTTTGTCCCAATGAGTTTTCTTGACAAGGTCCTTCATTAAATATCCAAGGGGAGTGTTATGAATTATATAATTATTGGTGGATATTCCCGATAAAGTCATGACGGTGTAGAAATGACTTGCAACAGCTAATGATGAAGCGGACATCTGTGCAGCAGCTTAACTCTCACAGTAGTTTAAACTAGTAGCTGCACAACTACTTACGAATATATAGTTTGATATTCATATCATATTATAACCAATCTAAATTTCACAAAGTAATAATACGAGATTATATTTCTTTCATTATTCGAGTTATCGTTGTTAAACAACATACTATTTTTGCAAATTTAGTTTTGATTTACCTGAGATATGCATAAGGAGGTTAGTATATTTTTATGTGATTAGTCAGGGTGCATACAAGCTGACATGTACCACTCACGTGCCAAAAAAAATAATGTCTATTTTGCTAAATTAACATAATAGGCCAGAAAAGATTAAAAATCCATCCATTTTAATCCTCGAGTAAGACCATAGTTTTTGTCAAAGCCATTCATGGAAGATCTACCGTCAACAAAACTCGAAACTAAAAAACAAGAACAGTAGTATAGAAACTATACAAGTGATTACCGTTTAAGGAAATTATGCTTAATAATGTTACTGTAAACTTAAACTTAAAGAAAGCAAAGAAAAAGGTGAGGCGGTGAACCTCATTGAGAGAGCTCTTTATTCAATGAACTTAAAACACGGTTGAGTTGGGTCAAAGCGTAGTGGAAAATTGGAAACTACTCCCCATTCGAAAGTAAGTAATCACGTGCGACAAACGTGGATACTTTCCTCCCCATTCCCAGACCAAATATGTACTAAGAAATCTCTAAATTGGAAAAACCCCTTCTCCCTCTCTCATCTCATCATTACTACTTGTTTAATTTCACCTCATAATCATCCCAGGTAAACTCTTTCTTTTCCCAATCTTTAGATCCTATTATCGCTCCATTCAATGGTTTCTTTGTTAAGGTTATTAATTTTTCAATTACTGGGTTGTTTGCTTATTATTCCGATTCCATTTACAATATCGGATCCGGGCCCTGGTCCTGGTCCTGGTTCTAGCTGCCCAGCTACGTACAACTTCACCACGCAATTCGCCATGGTACAACATCAATTGCGTGGTGTACTCACAATCGTCAATAATTGTTCTTTTAAGGTTTCAAATTTCGATATGTTACCCGGTCATGATGTTCAGTGGTGGGGAGCTGAAGCTCCGGATTTCGATAATCTAAGGAATGGGTTTATTGTCGCTAATTATACTTTAAATCAAACTGTGTATAAAAATGATAGCTTTATTGTTAATTTGAAGAAAAATGTGAGTTGGGATCAGATCAAAGTCCTTTCAGTGTGGGATGTGACCACTGATTCAGATTTCGGTCATGCTGTTTTAGATGATCTTGTAAAGAAAGATGATCCAACACCTCCACAGAGTAATATGACTAATTCTTCTACACTAGTGAATATTTTCAATACCCAACCCACCATGTTTGAGAATTGCAAAGTTCTTTCAGATATTTATAGAGTTAGGTGGAGTTTAAAAGATGATATAATCGATATTGGTTTAGAGGCAACTACAGGAACCCAAAATTACATGGCGTTTGGTTGGGCAAATCCTAACGCAACTTCCCAATTCATGGTTGGTGGTGACGTGGCAATCACGGGGTTTAAAGAAGATGGTATGCCATTTGCTGATGATTATTTCATCACCAAGTATAGTGAATGTATGACTAATAAAGATGGTGGAGTTGATGGAGTTTGCCCTGATACCATGTTTGATGGAGATGATCCAATCGGGTTAGTAAATAATTCTATATTAATTTACGGTCATAGAAAAGATGGAGTTTCGTTTATTCGCTATAGAAGGCCATTAAACTCAGTTGATGAGAAGTACGATTTAACAGTGGATAGTAAAGGGAACATGACTGTAATATGGGCTTTAGGTTTGATAAAACCACCCGATAGTATTCGCCCGTTTTATCTACCCCAGAATCATGGAGGAAGTTACGGTCATTTAATTCTTAATATCTCGGATCATATTGATGAATGTTACGGACCATTCGATGCTGAAGATAAAGAAGATCAAGATTTAGTAATTGCAGACAAAAAAGAGCCTCTTGTAGTCACATCTAGCTTAGCTTTACATTACCCTGATCCTCCGAATCCTTCTAGGGTTCTTTATATCAACAAAAAAGAAGCTCCGGTTCTTCGTGTTGAACGAGGGGTCGAAGTGAAATTCTCGATTCAAGCTGGTCATGATGTGGCATTATACGTAACTTCTGATCCACTCGGAGGAAACTCGACCTTAAGAAACCGAACCGAGACGATTTACTTCGGTGGGCCCGAGGCTGAAGGGGTTCCCGCTAGTCCAAAGGAGTTAACGTGGGCCCCGGATCGTAATACTCCGGATTTAGTCTATTATCATTCTTTATACACGACAAAAATGGGTTGGAAAGTTCAAGTAGTTGATGGAGGTTTACCCGATATGTATAACAATAGTGTCGTTTTAGATGATCAACAAGTTACGTTTTTTTGGACACTTTCGGAAACTTCGATATCTATAGCGGCTAGAGGAGAGAAGAAAAGTGGTTATCTCGCTATAGGATTTGGTCGCGGAATGGTTAATAGTTTCGCTTATGTGGGATGGATTGATGATTTAGGTAAAGGAAGAGTAAGTACTTATTGGATAGATGGAAGAGATGCTTCTAGATTACACCCTACTCAAGAGAATTTAACTTATGTTCGATGTAAATCAGAAAACGGGATTATGACATTGGAATTTACTCGTCCGTTAAATCCGTTATGTAATCGAGATGAAAGAGTTGAATGTAATAATATAGTGGACCCTACTACACCTTTGAAAATTATATGGGCTATGGGGGCACAATGGTCAGAAGATGATTTAAGTGAATCGAATATGCATTCCGCTACAAGTAGTAGACCGATACGTGTTATGCTTATTCACGGATCATCTGAAGCTGAAGAAGATCTACGGCCAGTATTAGCTGTACATGGTTTCATGATGTTTCTTGCTTGGGGTGTATTGATACCTGGAGGAATCCTAGCCGCTCGTTACTTAAAACATTTGAAGGGAGATTTGTGGTATCAGAGTCATGTTTATATACAATATTCTGGTTTAGCGATTTTCTTTCTCGGTTTTGTTTTTGCTGTAGCGGAGCTTCGTGGGTTACTTTTTAGCTCATTGCATGTTAAATTTGGGTATTTAGCGATATTATTAGGTGTTGCGCAACCGATAAATGCGAGATTACGGCCGAAAAAAACTGATGGAGAGGAGGTTTCGTCGAAGAGGGTAGTATGGGAATTTATTCATGTTAGTGTAGGGAGATGTGCTTTTTTAGTGGGGATAGTTGCGCTTTTTACGGGAATGAAACATTTGAGAGAGAGATATGGAGATGAAGATTTACAAGGATTAAATTTGGCTATGATAAGTTGGTTTTTATTTGGTGGTTTAATTGTAATTTATTTGGAATATCGTCAAAGGAAGAAGAATCGTGAAAAAGCGGCAGCTAGAAGTAATTGGGTTTTGAGTAATGGTGAGGAAGAAGATATTGATCTATTGAGTCCGACACAAGTTGAAGCTTTGAAGAACTCAAATACTTCAATGGAGATTCAGTTAGAACCTCTTAGATAGGATATATCATATACTGGTTTGGTTTATTATGTAATTGTTGGTTATATTCTCTACTTATTTGCTCATATAGAAGGAAAATAGAGTGAGGGGGATTTTTCTTGGTGGGGTTTTTATATGTGGGTATAGTTTTCGAGGGTTAGAGAGAGAGAGAGAGAGAGAGAGATTTTCCTCCGGATTTTGTAAAACTGGAGAGCATATAATTCCGGCACCAACTTTTGTATACACGTAAAGATGAGTAAAACTTCGATATTCTTTGGCCCTTGTGGCCTTGTTGAGATAGTTAGAATTTGTCTCTCTTTTTATAGTAGTGAATATTACAGACAAAGATGCGTTTCATTTCTTTTCCAAATTTTGTACCTTTTTCTTTTCTCACACTCAATTTGGAGATCTATGATTTTGTTGCAATTAGGTTGAGAGTTGCTCCTCCGGAATCAATCTTTTCTTTTTTTCTTTCTAAAGAGCGTTTTATCTAAGGAAAATTACAAAATTTTATAACATAAGGAGGTATACGAAACAACCACCACAAAGATACTAGTTGACCAAGAGTGGAAGGTATGGGTTGGGTGGGCGCCCATGATGGGTTAACCTGACCCAAATCCGGTGTTAGTTTTTATTTGGGAAACCTATGAATAATAATATAATATCAAGAGAAGTTATTTTATTAATACAATAAAAATTTGTTTTCTTTTTCTACGGTTTTTAGAGCACAAATACAAAATACAAATAATATCTTAAATTCTCATAATCTCTCTATAAAATATAAATGGAGATCCAGTAGTACTGATGTTGGAATAACAATTTTTTCGTTTTGTAAGTAGATTTAACACCGAAAAATATTTCAATTCGTAATTTCGTTTAAAAGATTTGTGTGGACTCCTTTTTTAAACTCTAACCTATCGTATTAATATTTTTTTAATTAATTTTTATGTTTTATATGTATATATGCATAGTTATATACAAAATTCTCGTACGCATTTTAATCATAGATTTTCGTAGAAATTGTTCAATTTGAATATAAATTATATATTTCTGCTTTTCGAAATAAGAAACGTAATGTTTAAAATTTTGTCCAATTTTGATTTAAAACGAGAAATATTGATTGTTAGAAATGTTTATGTTTATTCAAATTTGAGTTATCTAGTGGATAATGCATTTTAAACTACTTCTATGATTTTTCAGTTAAACAAAATGTGTCTCAATTTATGGGAATCGAACCATTAACCAAATACAAATCTACCTATATAAAGCACTAACCGTTTTTTTTTTTTTGGAGATTGCTCAATGCAATATTGTTTTTCAGTTTTCGAATTTCAAAATATAAGAAAACAAAACCCGTTTTACGGTTTAAGAGGTTTGCAATGAGAATCGAACTCGCACCTCCATTGTAGTGGAAACCTGTATAACCACTAAATAGTTTACTTCAATCATATTCACCATTAGTTCTCTTATGTATATTTCATGATTATATTGTTTTCTAATTGAATGGAACAAAAACAAAATAATTTTTCCTATCATAATTTTTTACTCTTCATCATACTATCTACGTGTAGAGTGTTTAACCACTAAATCAATTTCCTATATAGTGCTTGTATGATTGCACTAGCAACAAAGGCAAATATATTTTAATAGAAAATATGCTTTAAATGATATTTGTAAAAATTTTAGACTAGAAAGATAGACTACTGAACATCTATTATTAAATTGTACATGGCAAATCGCCACTTGGTATGCAACTCACTTGGGGATTCTGACTAGAAATCATGACACGTATAGATCTGATCAATGGTTATTAAACATTATTAAAAGTAGGGAGGATGAAAAGTTAGAACTCCATTGGTTGAGATGGAAACCATGATAGCTTGATATTTTGGAAAGCCATAATGGATTATTTGTTTAATAATGTAAAACTGAACACTATACGAATTGTTAGTAGAGAATTAATTGCATGTGATGAGGTCCAAGTACTTCAAAAAAAAAATCATGTGAACTTGAGGCCATTATGGATGATAAACATAACAGTATGAAACCAAAAAAGTTCAAGGAAATCTCTAGAAGGACATACAAAGTCCACACTAACATTAATTTTGATGTGCGTTCCATTGATAATACTAAAAGA